>CM052099.1:8826979-8846388 GCA_028453745.1 Agapostemon virescens
AATCTCTAAATCTGTTTTGGCCAGTTCTGGATTGACAGCGTCGGGGGACGCTGTGGATCGGACGAAGAGAAAACGTGTATATCGTATTTCACGATTCACGGCCGAGAGAAAAGCATTAGACTCGTAAAATCGATGGTGTCTATGACCCAGGGTGTCGTAAACTCGAGCACGACAATAAATGCGTCGGTAAAGGTTGTCGGGTGTATAAAGGCGACGACGATGGGTCAGCTAATACTTCGGGAGCAGCTGCCGCGTCTTTGACTCCCCTCGAGCAGAGCCTCGGTCCTTCTGACAAAGGCTAATTTTATGGAGGAAAGAAATTGGAGTGGCAATGCACTCTGTGCTCGGTCGGCGAGCCTCTCTATTCTTCTCGTCTTAATCCGACGCCGCCGATCTTTATCGAGCTTGTATGCTCCTGCTTCGGAAACATAATGAAGCTATCGATAATCATCGTTACCGTAACCGTATTATTTTTTCGATATTTTTCAACTCCACAAAAAGATACTTCTCTTCGCTTCGACTGAAGAATGTCGAACGAAGCGCTATTTCGGTCAGTAATAATTATATGTGTAGGATGAATGGTCCTTTGTGCATGCGTGTGGGCGACCGGGTCATCTTGCGACGAACCGGAGCGTCGCCGGTATGTTTGGAAAACTGGAGTAACTGAGAGAATGCAAATGAAAAACGTTATATATTTTTTTATTGATTAATTACGTTTAACCCATTGACTGCTAACTACGAGATGTCTCGTAGTGGTTGCTGCAAGTTTAGATTGGCTACAAATGGCTATTTGAGTTAGGAACTATTATAAAGGATGAATGAAAAATGTATATAGTGTAGAGAACATATTGATTATCAATTTTTATTATTAAAACTATATATTAAATTAATTATATTAAAATAAAACCGTGACACCCAGGCCAAGGGGCACTAAATTTGCGTGGCTAAATCAATGCCTTAACTATTGTATATGTTTTTATCGATTTGCGTACTACTCTGTTTCCTTCGCGTTATTATGTTTGAATTTCGTTAAATAAATGGCGGAGACGGTTTCCCGCGAGCGAGCAACTAGAGGAATCCTTACAGACGTTTTTCTGTTTGTCATAAACATTTATTTTCTAAACCGATTACGAGGAACAGGAATCAAATCGTCGAGGTTCAAAGGATGAAAAGAACGGTTTATACTAGGGCGTTGATACAATCGGACCGTTCTTGGGCACGTCTCGTTGTCGACTGGCGTCCGCCTTCTCTTCGAGAAAAGCGAAGACCGATTCGGACGCGCGTACGAAATACGACGGTTCGACAAAGACACGTCGGATTACGGTTATTGTCAAAGCCGAGAGCAGATTATTGAGAACGCTCCAGCGGACGAATTCTCCTTGCAAAATAAGAATTTTTGTTTCTTTCGTTAACCCTTAAATGGACCTTGAAAAAGTATTTTCACTGTAGGTTTACGATCATTGAGATTGTAAAAGTGCATCCGCGAGGAAAGAGCGAGCAGATTTATTTCTTTGGGTGTATATTATTTAAAAAGTTTTTATAACGTAACGTAAAATATCCTAGTGTTAAATAGTGTTAAATATGCAATGATCAATACGTTAAACGCGGAAAAGTTCTGTTTCACTTTTCATTTCACTTTTCAAGTTTCAATGAAAAATTGCAACTTTGTGTCAGCAAAAGACTTGCTTATTTCTGTTTTCTTGTTTCAACCAAATCACCAAAGTTAAATGTATCTAATATTTATTTTTATATAAATGGTAAATAAAAACGCTGTGGGACACCAAAATTCTACTTTTCTATTTGGATTCTATAGTATTTACTCAAAAGTTGCGCTCCCGGGGGATGATTATGTCGTCTGCAGGAGTGCGTGGTCCCATGAATGGCCTCGCTTCCATGTTTCCTTATATTGTATAATTTTGTATAATTCTGATAACAGAAATTACTTTACATCGGCGATTTAGATACAAGGAAAATTGAAACTTCGAGGTTTTATCGTTCGCCTAAATCCGTTCCACGCCAGAAATACAGAACGATGCGCGAGTGCGGTGAAGGAGTAAACAAAAATCTAGAGAACGCCATTAAATCTGCCATGCGTAGTCCCAAGTTTGACCAGTTCTTTACAACTCATCTTTATCGCTATTTCCACTTCTTGCGTCCTTGACCGCCTCGTTACAACCTCGGTACCGGTTCCGTGCGAGTTTATAGCAAGGCATTAAAGTTTTAAGGGGGAACAGGGCTACGTTCCGGCGAGCTTCGCTAAAAAGATAATTCCTTCGGTGTGTTCATTTGAATTTAATTCGATTCGGCGCGCCGGGACCTCGTCGGGCTTCCGATATCCAGTCGCCATTTATCGAGCCGAATTCGCGCGTCGCAGTTTTCTGAATCGCGGGGCGCAGTCTCTCTTGCGCACCGCGAAATGTCACTAACGTTTTAAGTGCTTGTAAGACCTCCGGTGCAATCTGAAGTAAACTCGCTTCCACTCGTATCGTAACCAGAGCATGAAAAAGGCGAGGACCGAGCAACACGTGCAGCGACGAAAAAATAAAAAGGAAAGAAGGAATCTCGTGAAATATATACCAGAGGAGAGAAATGTGTCTGACCGTAGATACGTGTTTCCTCTGTGTACCATGACCTAGAGTTCCTCGAATTGTTCGAGGTTCATTCAATGTCTTTTAACCGAGATTTCGATCGGAAAACCCGCGGGACGATCGACGTGTTACGAAGTTTCGCGAAACTTTGTTCCCTTCGACAACCGTGGTTGCACACACGATCAACTGCGATCGCGTGCGCTGCTCCATGAGGTTTAGGGACATTTTTAATTGACTCGCTAGAGAACCCACTGCAACGCGTATCTCAGATCAACCAGTACGGTACAACCTCCGTCGTTGCACGGAACCGGAGAGAAGATGCGTGCACGAATCGAGGGTTGCAAGATTGAATTACAGTGGCGCGAATAGTTATAAACTCGAGTAGTGTTTCTAGTTTCCTTCCTCGATGCTTTCTTGAATCGTTGTGTCTGTTTAGGTTCAGTGTTTGATAATATGAGCTTGTGTGTAGAAGGAAATTTCTGTTTATATCTTTAAACTTCAGCTGTTGAATATTTATAAATTCAGTTGCTATTTATACTTGAACGGGAGCGTATGTGTACTCGCCTTGTACCCATATAGCGAGCTAACATTATAGCAAGCGGGTAAAAATATTTCTTTACTTATTTGAAAACATTACTTTGTATTTATAGTTATTCACAGCAACGTAGGATTATGGAATATAGAATAGAATATGGTAATAAGTCTACAGTTAATACTAACAAAGTTACAGTCGCAATTACCATATTCACATTTATAGACAGTAAACACGGGTCACTCAGAGTCCATTGTGTTATCACTTCTAAACGACACTTTGTTATACAACTAAAGTATATACAGCATATAAGGTTTTATCATTCAGAAAGTAGTGTACAGTATGAAGATAATTTCTAACAGAATAGAATGTGTTTCACTTTATTATACCTTTATAATATTTGTTTTACAGCGACTATGTTTTGCCATGTTTGACAAAATTAATATTGGAACTGCCAAGTCTACCAAATGACAGGCTTCAGATTTTTCATTACAAATCACGAGGTTATAGAAATATTTGTTAAAGAGAATTTTTGGTATACTTTATTGAACTACATGCTGTCATAAAAATTCTATGGAATCTGAGTAAATTCATTCTTGTTGTTATTATCAAGAAATATACATTGGCGAAAGTTGTCACCGTTGTTCATCCAATGCAACGAAAGAGGTAATCAATCAGGCGATTTGTTCTCGCATTTTCCCAGCCCGTGTTTCCCCAGTTTCTAAGTGTATTATGTAGCTACCACAATCCCCATCACAACTTCACAGCTTCTAACAACTCGTGGTGGGAGTCGCTAATATACAGCGAACCTAGGATTCCTTGCAATAAACGAGGTTCTACTGTACTTGCGGCGACCATTATGTGGTATACGCGAAGAAATCCAATTTACACGCGTTTCCACTTAACCCACGTGTCAATAACCGGATACCCACAATTTCTTTAATATTTTCGTTGAAACATAGCAAAATTATTTTAGATTTTTAGTTTCTTGGATGATCACAGGTCGAAATAAACCAGTTCCACATATTAGGTCAACCAAAAAGTTCTGTCATTTTCTATCACAACAAATCGCGAGACGTAAGCACATGTTTATTTGGCACATGTGTGCTTATCTATTTTTATCACTTAATGTACACATACTGACGTAGAAAATTAACTAAACTAATGTTTTTTAAATTAATTAATTAATTTTAATAAATTAACAAAAGTAAAAGCAAAGAACATCATACTGCTTCATGATAATGTCAGGCCACATGCTGCTTTGGGGACTCGTCAAAAAATTGCAGAACTAGGTTGGGAAATTCTGTCGCATCCACCATATTCTCTTTTTTATTCGTAAAAAATTCAAAAATGAAAATATCAAACAAGCACTGGTTCAATTTTTCGCATCAAAAGATAAAACATTTTCCGAAAATGGGATATACAAATTGCCTTCACGCTGGCAAGAAATCAAATGGCAATTACATTATTTAATAAAGTTTATTGACCGTAATAAAAATTTATATTTTATTTTATTCCAAAAAACGGACAGAACTTTCCGGTAGACCTAATATTTTATTATTAAAATCTTCATTAGAGCACGCAATGTAACAAAAACCGCACAAAGTCTACATAAATTTAAACTTGCCATTTAATAAGACAATTTAAGGATTTTTGTTAGATTCTTCAGTCTCTGTTGATGAATTTCAATTGAAAGCTGTGCAGTTGGGTAAAACAAGAAGACAAATTGCTCGAGGCACAATTTCATTGAATATATGTTTAAGATAAACAGTAAACAGCCATTTAACACTTAACTGCCCAACTAACAACCTCAAAAATTTCCACAATATCAAAGTAATTCATTTAATAAAGCAACAATTGAAAAGTTAAAATGTATGACAAATGGTTCACCTTCAATCTTCTCGTATTCTCCAGATATCAACTGAATTGAATGCAACGAATATATTAACCCTTTCGCCACGGCGCGACTGACCATACTTCGCCCCCAATGTATTTATAGTTTCATTTTGAGTTTGCTATTGAAATAAAATAATAATATAATTATGATTTTAATTGTATTTATTCCATATTATTTTTTAATAATCTTTCATAGTATGAAAAATTTTAAAACAGGACAAATAACAAGCGCTGCAAACCAATAAGTGTTAAGGTTAACGTAAAAATTTACTTTTAAAGTTGAACAAATAATTCTGTCACCCACATATGTGTGACATGGCGGTCAAAGTGTTAAATGAAATAAAAAATTATCACCCGTACTATCAGCAAAAAATATTAGTTATAAATGGTACATTTCCGCGATACACTAACGCAAAAATTAATGCATAAATGTAGAAAATTAATTCGGTCTACAATTCTCGAGAAACACGGCAACGTGTTAAAAATCCGTAACCGAGGGTCATAAATTTTTCGAAACTAGTGCACAATCACGGTTAGTAAATGTGTTAGCATCTTCCTGGTCATTACTCTGTACAAGACTTAATGTGCAGTAAAAGAGTTGGCTTGTAGTATACTTATCGAAGATAAGAGTTTATTTAGGTTGCATTGTAGATCACGGTGACACAGTCGCGTGACCAAGTACGTTGTTTCAGTGCCAGAATCTCTTAGCCAAACCGTTCAGAGTTTGTAAATTGAAATGTTTCGAATAAACACTGTCCGTAAACGACGGGATTTCAGCTGCTGCGATCCTCTCGGAACGGTTCGACGATAGGACAATCTGTAATGTTTCGTAATGCCATCGACGGACCCCGTTGTAACGCGACAAAGTATCAAAAGATCTTTGAAATATTTACTCGGTGTTGACCAGATTTAATACCATTCCCCTGAAAACTCAATTAAATCTCCGTAAAGTCAATGCTCTGCATTTTGCGAAATTGAATCATCGCAATAACGCAATTAATCGAATTTTCCTTGATGGATTTACTTGATAGCATGGAAATGTTATTACAGAACATATTGACACGTTCGGGCGCATTTATATGCAATGTTTCACTAATTTGTTTGAATGCTGTTGTTTAAGCCATTAGGCGGTACTAAAATACGAGAACGAGTATCCGTTGTTTATCGAACAAAAGCGAAATGTTTCGGTACTGGTCACGATATCGCTAAGTAGTTTATGAAATATCTCTCGCGGAGTATTAACATCCCGGTAAACGTACTTTAATAGTTTTACGTGTTGCATTACGGGCAGAATCAATTTGTGAAAACCGACACACACCGGCCACCATATGGAAGAAACGTGCACGTGCGTAAATGCATCTGCAACGTTGCACGTGACCAACGAAATATTCATGCTACCTATTTTTGCTTCTGCTCCTTCCCGCAGGTATTTTCATTTTTACTTGTTTTTGTCGAACCACCTACGTTTTTTAGTTAAACTGGTACGTTTTAATTCGTGGTCAACACGAAGCGTAATTAAAGCCCGTTCAGCTTTTATTCTTTGCAATAGGTTTATTTGGCATATTAAATTGTAACAACTGCGGATAATACATAACAGAATAGATAATGAATAATTAAATAAAGCTTTGAAACCTTTGACATATCGTCGGAGTTTTCTATACGCTATTTCCACACTTCTAAGTTTATAACACTGCTAATTGTTCACTTTCAATAACTTACTTTTTGTGACACATAACAATTTCTTAATAGTGAATTCTCCAGGCTTGTACTTCCAACAAAGCAACCTCTGCTTGGTTCTTTAATTAAAAAGAAATTAGTTTCCCCAAGTTCTTCAATCTTTGCATCGAGATTGCGAGTTTTTATGTAGAACGGAAATTTTTTGCAAAAGGCAGGGTTTCGAAAAAATAATCTCGTGAATAACGTAAGACGGGTCTTACTATTTTTACTGTGCTGTATTTTAATTTTCTAATTCGATCGTGGATGCATCGTTTTTAAAAAATGTAGTATTTTACGAAGTATTAATCATATGAACGATCAATATGTTTTTGTTGGAACAGGATTGTTGAAATGCAGAATAATCCTTCTTCTTTTTACAAAAGACACATTCCGCGGATGTCATCTTATATTACGATGCGCCATTATGGTGGCTTGAGCACACTTAATTCTATTATTAATTATTACATTACATTATTACTGTTAAAATATATGCATCATATCTTTAAGAAATATTACAATTTAGTTATGAGAAACCTCATTCCAAAATTATTAAAATTAAAGTATATGCATCATATCTTTAACCTGTTAACCGGGGAATAAACTTTTGTTAGACTCGTTTCATTTTTTCTTTTTTTAATACTTATTGTTTATATATAATTGTAAACTTATATAATTGATTTACTTGAATAAGAACTACATAAAATGTAATGTGACGAAAAATGTCGTCAGGACCATTCTAGTAGTAATCTGTGTATGACGAAATATTTCGCCATACCCAGTTAACAGGTTAAGAAGAATTATAATTTAGTTATCAAAAACTTCATTCCAATGTTCTCTGCCGTACGTAAGAGGTTAATTACGTTTCGAATGGAGTAGAAAGCATTCTCGCAATGTTTCACCGTAAACGAAACAAATTTCCAAACGATTATCCAGCACGGGATAAGGGGGGATCGAGAAACCGAGCAGCTCGTTTGATTTATTATCAAAAAAAAAGAAAAGAAAAGAGCAGAGGGGCACGCGAGCTTCCGAAAACTGTTGAAAGTCCGGGTTTACGTTGGAAGGAATAATAAATACATACTTAGCGTGACCCGGGGTGCGTTGTAATCGAGAAAACTGCCGGAAATGAAATATCGCCTGGCGTATTGCGGAGACTTTAATGGTGCAGCGCGAAAACGTGGAAACTCGTGATGTGCAATATGACGATTATATGCATGGTTTCGCGGCGAGAAAGTCCTGGCTTCGCTGTTCTCGTTAGTATTCATAAAGCATCCCCCTCGGTTCCCGTTCTCCTGCGTCCTGAACCGCGTTACCGGAGATCTTCCTTAGAGGCGACGAGGCCGCTGGACACGCATTGGATTTTTATAAAGTCGTAACATTTGCCCGAGTGATCCGGTAACGTATGAATGTCGCGAACGAGGTGCTTAAAACCTCAGGACTCGTTTGCTCGAATGATAATCTGGATTTTTTTTTCAGTCTTCGTCTCGTTCCTTGCGACTCGGCGCCATTTAAAAAATAAAAAAAAAAGACCGAAGAAGACGGAAACACTTGTAACACTGCAGAGAGAGAGAGAGGCAACCGGGCTCGTTCTCCTTATCCGAAAGCATTCTTCGCAAAGAATCGTCTCCTCCACGCGAATGGATTTCCCAGACTCGGCGCGTTTCTAACAGGTACACGGTCTCGAACAGGAATCCCAGAAATCCCCGGGGAAATGCAACTGGTGAAGGATTCCTCCTCCTTCTCCCTTTCCCGGCACTTCGCACTCTTTTCCTTCGGCTCTTTGTCCCCGACATAACAGAGATTTCCCGAAATAATGTACAGGATGATTCTTAACGCTTTGCCGGCCGCTCGTTTATCGCATAAACAGTTGCAATAGAATTATTCTTAAAAACAGGCATTAAGTCAGGTGGAAAATCAACATTTGATCAATCATATGTCAAAGAACTATCTTCGTCACTTTCAAAATTACTAATCATCTGTTTTCCCTTATTTTTGAATCGTCTCGTAACTATATCTCTCTCACTGTCTAAATCACTATCATTTTTGCAATCAGAACTATTATCCACGTCATCGCCATATATTTCTTCGTTCGAAAGGATTTTTAAAGATATTTTATAACTGCTAATAGATCTAAACTTTCGATATTCGAACGCAGCGAAAGACAATCTCAAACAGAACAAGCTTAGAAGATTTAAATAAACGACGATTTGGTAAATTGGGAGGGGAAAACATTAAAAACCACTGTTCACAATTATAATTTACAATTATAATTTTTCTTAAAGATATGATACACGTATGTTGACTTTAACAATTTACTTTAATAATTAATAATACAATTGAGGGGCGCGTCGTTCAGAGAGATGGCATCCACGAAAGCCACTATAGTGGCGCGTCGTACAAGAAGATGACATCCGTGAAAGCGACTATAGTGGCGCACAGTGCCAGAAGGTTAATCGTAGCAGTTGAAATTTTTTCAAAACATCATCGAAATGTAGGAAACAAATATATAAGGTTACACGTGAAACAATTGAGTTGACCTTGAGAGTAGATACCCCCTCCGAATAGAGCATTCTTCGTCCAATCGACTTTTTGGTTACGTCTATTAGCAGAAGTGTGTGGAATCCCGAAAGCTTGTGCGATCCATAAATACGTCAGCTACTCGAGAATTTCAGGAGTCGAAACTAAATTGGAATCCAAGACTCAATGGGCGATCCGATATTCCATGCGTAATATATTTCCGGAACTGATCTCTTCGTTTGAAATCGGTTTATTTTCGTACCTCTCATTTGTTGGAATAATGAATTGAATTGCAACCAATCAATGAATGATAAATTACTGCGATAAATGAACGGTACGAGAGTAAAATGCTTTCAAATGAGAAGGTCGGTTTGACTCGGACTCTTCGCTACCTGAAAATTTCGGAATTCCGCATACCGTTCTGTAAGAATGATGCTGTATGTTGGAAAATCAAAGGCAAAACCACGTCCCGGAGCGGCTCGAATGCGAAATTGTCCCCGCCCGCGATCTTTTTACGAGAAACCCGCGCAAATTGAAACCGCCAGGTGGAACACGTCGACTGAAACGTGTATTCCGACGTGTCTAGCTCCTTCTCTCTCTTTCTTGCTTCCTTTGCTTCTTTTTCTCTCGGCTGTGTACGTATGTAGCAACATTGCAAGCTCTTAAAGGATATTGTAACGGCGGAAATAGATTTCTTCTTTAAGATGCGTTCGCATTATGTATTCCTATTCCTTCGGTACGTATCTTGCGAGGAATATTTGCACATGGCTGGCCAACTGTAATGTTTGTTACATTGACGTTTACATTAAGTCGCTCTTAATGGCTTATTGGAGCGACAATGTCGATGCATCAGCAAGCCTGCATCTTTTTAGTGTATTGTCAGAGTTCACCCGTAGTATTTTATCTATCGGAGTTCTATTAACATGTTGAATGCCCTTGGTGGTTATCGGTTACCGGCGCCGTCGCGTTGTTCAATTATCGTTAAATTAATAGCATTGAACATCAATTCATTGCTTTTGAAATTAACCAGATGAGGTTAGTACGAGGTGAGAACTTCATTATCCAGTAATTCGCTCCTTAACGATGACCATGGCAACCAAGATCCTAAAAAAATTTGTATTGTAGTAAAATATCTATATAATAATATAATACAATATTATAGAATAATTGCAATATTAAAATTTCAATCGTCAATCTGGCAACTTCAAAAACATCAGAAAACCAAAGTGACGTGTTGAACGGAAAAGAAATTAAAATGTTAGGATTTGCGGTGCTGAGGGTAGTTTCTAACTTCCTCGCATTCCGCAGCCCCTAAAAAATTCGTTTATAAATCTAGGTAAATAAAGGTGTCGCAAAAAATTTCTACAGAATTTTAGAAAGGTTCTAGTACGATATTTCGTAGCCTGAATAAACACCAAATCACGTGAAGGTTAAAGTCAATATTTCAGTTGCATTTTAAGTTTCTATGGGCTTTACCGAGCACGCATACATTTAGAACTAAACATTGACGTTTTCGAATACAGAACTAGACAGGACTCGTTTTATTAATCGCTAGTAAAATTAAACTGCGGCTTTTTATGCTAGATAAAAATAGTTTCAACCTCCTGGTTTTCAAAATTGGACGTAAAAATTCAATAAATATTTTATTAAACGTTACTCCTGCTTCAATTTCGTGCAAGGCTAAGAGGTTAATTGTTAAAAAAGTAGTACATTCTTATTCGTACAGTTGTAAAAAGTCTGAAATGTAATAATTACCAAAAATCGAAAAACTACCTGTAGACGGATGTAGATTCCATGTAGAACATGTAAAAACATTCGAATATTTAATGAAACTGTTAACATTCAGTTAAATTGGAAATATTGAGCTCCGCGATAAAACCGAGATTTCTTTATCTCGGCAGGAACGAATGTGCGCGAGTTAAACTTTGCAGTTATATTCGCTACAGCCAATAATTCATTAATTCTTGGTTAAACATGAACTTTTTTTATTCGTACGCTCGTACTTAACAGCTTCGTAATTTGCATATTATCGTCGGTTATATCCTTCAGATAAGAACGCAATTAAATATAGTTCGTGTGCAAACACAGAACGTTAATGCCGGACGTTAAATATGTGTTACATTAACTGTTTGATATTAATTAGAGCGTGTATTAAACATTGGTCAGTGCGTGAGTACTATTTGAAACGCAGCAACCTGAATACACCTAGTCTACCGCAATTTAACGATATCTATACAGTTTTATTTATCCAAGCTTTATAAATGGACCGTTCTCCCGAATAGATATTTAATACTATTTTTTATTGTATGCTCAGACTGTTACAATAGAATTTTTCCGTGATTTTTCCAATTTGTTGTTGTTGTTCTCGCAGAAACATTTATAGGTGCAATCCAGAGCAACGAAATATTTTGAAACAACGTCGGTTCAGATTTATTGCAATTCTACAGCTCTAACAGCTGTTAATTTATTGTCGAACAGTGTGACACTGTCTGTGGCAATTTGTTGCAATTAGCAATGGATTTCATCAACTTTTAAATATTCCTGCTTGTTGTACTCTCGACATCTGCCGGATCTCTTGACAAAAAAATCGAATCTATTGATGATCCACAATTTGAATGTCTGCATAGAGTTAACCCTTTGCACTCCAAGCAATTTTAATTCCAAAGTCGATAGATTTCTTTGCCCTAAAATAATCCCATTGTACGTGGTACATTTTCTCTCGTGCATATCAAATTTGTTACTATTAACATGCAACACTTCAATTTTTACCAACTTCTTAAATACAAACGTTGCGATGTATAAACATTGTTTTGAATAATAACCTGACGATTTTTAGTGTCCCCTCAGAGAAGTTATTGGAGTGCTAAGGGTTCACATGTTTAATAAAAACAAAGTTCTGTGCAGAATGTAAGTTCTCGTCGCTTCGCAACATACTAATGGCGTAGCGGTGTATTTATTGGATAAGCCATCTGCTTTGAAGCATCGATAAATAAATAACAGTAACAGTGTTTTTAAATTGTAGCCATCAGAATATAATTGCATGATTTTGTAAAATTTAATTTACCCAACAAGGTACACAATCTGTGTCGTCAGTTTCACAATCTACAAACTACTAAATTTATTACATTCTCTCGAATAATTTTTAATTCACCTATTAATTTTTATTATAAATGCGTAAAATCCACAGTGTAACAGTAGCCATAGATTATACGTAGTAATTATTACAAAGTTGACTATTCCATAATGAAAACATTCACGTCGGAGTTGCAAAGTTGGAAAATCCAACGTCAACCGCAACGCGACCAATTTTCGAGAGAGATCATCTCTGTGTTCAGCTTGTCTGAAAAGAAAGGACGGCGCAAAGAAGGAGCACCCTATCAAACTACAAAGTAGTTCCATCGGAGCTCGTTATTGAGCATCTAATTTTTCCCATCAGCGACGATCTTCCATTTTCCTGGTCGCGACGCGAAACGGACATTTATTACGGACCGGGTCGCAACGACAACTCCGAGAAAACCGGTTCTCTCTTCGTTATCTCCGTCAACTAATTTCGCGACACGGTCGAAGAAAGCATCTCACGGTTTGGGCGTTGCGCGGGGGGTGACTTGTAAAAGTAACTTCAAATAAATGTTGAAGTACTTAAAGTAATCTGTGCTTCGCAAAGCTTTGAGATTATTAAGCAAAATCCCCGGGATGTGCGACGAAACGAGCGCAAATGGGAATGCGCTAGAGCTCCTCCGACCGGATTAATAACGTGGAAATTACGTGGACCTGTCTCCGTCTCTCTCGGCCCATTATCCAGTTTTCCCTCGCCGTTCGGGGCCGCCCTTTCTACTTCTCGCCCTCCGCCCTTCTTGGCTCCCGTCTCCATTTTTCCCCCTTCCGCTTTCTTGCTACGGTGGTTCGTTCTTCTTGCCGGTCGCAACAAAATCGGATCGCTGAAAATTGGCTCGTGCGACGAACGCGGAGGGTAGGGAAAGACCGAGGGCGAACAAGAGAGAGAAAGGGACGGAGAGAGACGGAAAGGGAGTACTTCACGGATGGACCAATTGAGCTGCAGGATGGAGGCGACGGTAATCACGTCGTAAAAAAGAAAATAATAGCTCGACCAGTTTCGCGTCGACTGGCCTATTACGTTCGACCGTGCTGGCGAGATCGCTTTTGCCCGGTAATGAACAGAAAACGCTTAGTTTTTTCTTTTTTCTTTTCTGGTAGCACCATGGTGTGTGTGTGTGTGTGTGTGTGCTACCCGGTCACCGCCGCAAGGAGTATTTAAAACGCGTCAATCGCCGTTCCGTAAATACCGGGGGGCCGCCTTCGTGTCCATTCAATGCGCTCTCTTCATTGTCATTCGAGCCTGCCAGAACGAAGTCGAGTAGGAATCCAAGTTCTGCCAGGGTCCCCACGCTCGTCGCTAATTTTCGCAGTCGACTTCGCGGGGAACCGTCTAGCGAGGCTGCCGGATCAATGACACGAAACGGCAATTTACCTCCCACCCCCTTTCTCTACAATCCCCCCACCCCTAGATTCAATTCAGGAACGCCTCTTCGTCGTCTTGGAAAAAATTACATCGCACGCCCTTTTTTGTATGCATTTTAATAAACTTAACCCCCGACGGCGAGCTTCTTCGCAGCCACATAATTTTGCGACAGTCGCAGAACCTCGGTGAAGCTTCCACTCCAGGAACAATTTCTTTTGGTTACACCGCGGCCGCACTTATCGTGCGTTAAGGTTGTTGCAGATAAAATGGATGATTGTTAGCGGTAACTTTAAACGACCCTATCTGCTTTTTTTTAAACAGCCTTGTTGGTCGAAGGAAACTTCATTGTAAGCTACTCATTCTATCAGCGAATCACATGTTTCTTCGTTATACTACTTATTGTTTTATTGTATACTGTTGTTGTTCTTGTTATTCGTTGTTTTCGCACCAGCGACTGTCATCCAGTGATATTTGAGATTTTGGAACTCTTGGAACTTGGAACCGTAATCATTTTTTACGTAGAATGAACAGAAGAATCGATTTGTGTAAAAAGAAAAAAATGCATTTCTATTTAAAGAAATGATGCAATTGTTAATTGCATATGCACTGCTGCATCTAAAAAAAATTTAAAGGCCTATAGGTGTAGTGCTCTTCGAACCATTTAGCTTTCTCCTTTGGCATTTTTTCGTAAATGCAATAATAACGGAGTTATGGCTTGAAACAATTGCGTGGACCACCCTGTATAGACACGAAAGAAGATACGCGTTGATTAGTTACCTCTTTCGTTGCACGACCTTCGAACGAGGTTAGACCAGTATTTATTTATGAAGGTCGTGTGAGCGACCTCGGTTGATTTATGTAACATGTACGCGATTTACATGAGATATACATAAATTGTGAGAACGTGACTGTTGATATTGGTGTAGCATCATTATAAGTTTGCATTTGTTACATTTTCCAAATAACCGAGTGCCCTCGAAAGCAGATGCAATTAAAAAAATTCTAACGAGTCCCATACTCGAGATGCATTTTCTACTCGATGCGTCACGCGGTTGTATTGTTTATGCACGTATACAATCCGTAGTTTAATCGTGGTATCTGTAAATTACATGTCACATGCTTGACGCAAGATGACCGACTATTTCACAATGATTGATGAACATCGGTCCGAGGTCCTTGGACGTCTTCTTTCGAGGAACTTCTTGCACTAGTTATACTGATGAGAAATACTTGGATTGTTTCTTTCAACTTTCACTTCTTCCGTGACCTTGTGTTATCCTTCGCACTTATATGGCTCGTGGTTGAATTTGCTTTAACCTACCGAGCATTAAAAGCGACTACCACGTATTGCTTTTTAAAACGACAAGATTAAGTTTATACACTATCGGCGGGTAACACCATGAATTATGAAAATTAGTGAAGTATGAAAAAAGTGCACTTTTTAGAAAACATGTAATATCTTCACAACTAATAGTAGAATTTCAATGAAATTTGGAAAATAGGTATCACATAGTATTTCAAAGATATAGATGAAATTTAAAAATAAATTAAATTTTTAATTTAGTTTTCTGTTACTTCATTTAATGCATAACATGGACCAAACAATAATTGTTAATTTTTGAAAGTTTTAAGAGTTCATCTAGTAAGTGAAAACCGTAATAATGTTTAGAAATATTTTATTATTCAGTTTCTTATATAGTAATTTTATTTACTCGAATATTTTTTTAATGTATGGTATTTTTGTAAACACTCACCCCTATGAAGGGGAATCTGACAAAACTTGCACATATAAGAAGTCAAACTTTTCTTGCCAAAACAAGCTGAGGGTTGTTTACAAAGAGTTGTGCAAAACAAAATATTTATTAAATGAAAAAAAACAAGCATTGGTAAGTGCTTTACTAACATTTAGCATACGTTCTGCATAAAAGGTATTAACACATTAACTGCCGAACTAAAAACGTCAAAAATTCCACAAAAGCAAAGTAATTTATGTAATAAAGCAACAATGTCAAAATTCAAAATGTATGACGAATGGTCACTTTCAACTTTCTTGTATTCTCCAGATATCAACTAAATTGAGTGCAATAAATATATTAATGTAAAAATATACTTTTAAACATGGAAAAATAATTCTGTCACCCACATGTGGGTGACATGGCAGTCAAAGTGTTAATACTCGATCGGCGCCAGTCTGTGGAAAAGGTATTAACCCTTTGCACTCGAAGCTGTGCACTCCAATCCCAAGACATTTTTTCTGACCTAGCAACGATTAAAATTTTACGAATTTCTTTGACAGAAGCATAGCGATGTAAAGATTGTTTTAAACAGTGCTGCAGCTATTTTTAGTGGTGCCTCAGAGTCACCATTCGAGTGCAAAGGGTTAATACCTTTATACCGCTTAATACTTGCTTTTCGGTTACCACGTCATTAAATAAATGATTCGAGTTGAAGTGGTATTTTTATAGTTGATCGGCGAACGTGATAAACAGCCCTGAACGTAATGGTTTAATTTTCATGGACGTAACGGCGTTCGACAAGGAAAGCAGAAAATCATTCGGTAGACCGTACAACGCGGATTTCATTAATGCTTACGACACGTTAAACCAGTTTTGGAGCAGCCAGTACCGATGAGTCAAGCGGAGAGCACGTTAAGGAGCTGGTAACAGCGGATTAATAAAACAAGAAATGCTTCTCTAACTGGCAGTAACTGCACAATAGGAGTGGCAAGCAAGTGGTTTACGATTCATTCTCGGTTTGATCTGGCGCAGGCGAATTTGACGATTGCGAACGATTCGAAAGGACTGAGAGAAACTCGTTGCTCGGTGATCGATTTTCTTCAAGAATGGAACCCAGATAGAGAACGGAACAATTTTATTTTATGACAAACAAACAAACAAGATCAATATGAACAATTAGATCATTGACACTAAAACCTGGCGAGCATTAAAATTGCCTGGTATATATAGTCTCATAAAAATGACAAGATTTATATTTATTTAGATTTTGTGCAATTTTGACTAAAATATTTCTGCAAAGGCAATTTTATAATCTCAATAATTGCTAAATAATGAATCTGGAAAGGATCGTTTGACCCGCTGTGGTATGTTTAGAGTTGACATTACTCAAGGTCAAATGACTAGTATGAATACAGAATAGTTGAAAAATGTAATTCATGAATTACAGTGGCTTACAAAAGTATTCGGACAGTCTTCAAACCTAAATAACTTTTTTAAGATTGGACCAAATGTCTTCACTTTTCTTGACCAATTAGTTGCATTGATTTAATAGATGATATGCAAAATGAATTTTGTAAATATTGGAACTGATGTGAATTACATGACCAATAAAAACGGAGCTTTTTAAATATTTTTTATTTGAGCCACGTACAAAAAATCTAAAAATGCATCTGGTAGATCTATGATACTTATACACATGCAGAAAAATTCATTGAAATCGATCGATATGCACACGAGCTAGATGCCATCGAAAATGGTCAAAATTTTTCACGATTCTTAGTCAGTTTCTGCTTAAACTCCAGAAATTCTTACATTTTTCTACGCGTGTTTTAAAAAATGTCTTTTCTACTTTCCCACGTAATTTCTACCAATTAGAATTATTTCAAAATTATTTTTGCATATCATTTAGTAAATCAATGCCTCTAGTTGCTACAGAAAAGTCAAGTCGTTTGGTTCAATTTTGAAAAAGTTATTCAAATTTAAAGAGTGTCCAAATACTTTCGTGAGCCACTGTAGATGCAAATTATATGCATACCGTTGATAAATTTGTCCTGCTTGGAACATTTTCCTATCGCCTTGTGCCCGATTTTTTTTTTTTTTTTAAAGAAGAATCAGCTACTGTGCGCTGTCTGCCGAAGCCATGTCCCGCCAGGGCTTGGCGGAGACGAACGAGAGAGTCGTTGACCGACATGCTAAGAAGCCCACGCGTATTCTGCACGCATTGCTAACCCTGTGTAACCCACGTAACCCCGTTTCGAAGAACGAACGAGGAAACGAACGAGACCGTACGAATGACAGAAGGGAGAACACCGGCGGCGAACCGCAGCGGCGGCGTCTAGTTTCTGCTCGCCGTGACAGGAAATCGTTGGTTTAAATTAGAAACAATAACCGAGCCGTGCACAGGCTCGCCACCGGCCTCTTTTGTTGTACAGCCTGCTTCCGAATTATTTCGCTAACCTCCGCGAGCGTAATTTACTCCCACCGAAAACTATGGGGTGGGGGGAGTTACTTACGACTTCCTTACCGTCAACATTCCGCGCGAAGTTTCTTTGGCATAGTTGCGTTCATCTTTTCAAGTTCGAAACTTCGAACGACTGTATCGTGGATTAGGTGTATTCACCGTAGCCCCGACAACGTAATTCTTCATTTCCAACCGGGCTGTTTGTCGACATGTTATTTTCACTGAGTTCGAGTAAACAGATCGTTCCGTGCCATTGCTAATCACGCGAATAGTTTTATTTTAACTACTACGTTGGCGATTTGCTACGCGGATACTTGTTTACCGAAATTCTTGTAACAATTTCTATGTTTTTAAAAAAGAATACATAAATGCTCTTAATCGCAATTCATTGGACATTACTGTTTCAATTTATATTGTTAACAAGAAGAATTTATGTAATTTTATTTATCTCACAATTTCATTTTCAGAGAGACATTTGTGAACTTGATTGAGATTATATTTAGCATATTAGCATCACGTCGATTTTATACGAACATTCAATTTCTCTGTCTTTCTTTGAATATTCGGATTTCAGTGATTATTTTTTTTTAGTGATATTATTTTTATATTATTATTAAATAATATTTATTTGAGTGATTATTTAAGAAGATTGTAATTACCGTTCGAACGACGAATACGGAAGTACATAAACATCTATTTGCGATGAACGTAATTCCTTTTATACAACAAATGTAGTAAAATGAATTATTCAAGAAGAAAAAAAAATCGATTGCACATAAAATTCATTTAATACTTCAACCGATCGAGTACATATTTAATCATTCATCAAAAGAGAAAATGGTTTCTTACGAATTTTCATTTTTTCATTTGCTACAAAAGTGATAAAACTGTGCTGCCTAAATTGGTTGCAATCGGACGTTGACATTTCTGATGGGAAATAATTCGTGTAAAATCGAAACGGCATGGTCCATGGGAACCCGGCAATTTTTAGGGGGTGAATGCACACGACGATTGTTTCGTTGGCAATCGGCGAGCGTTCGGTACCGTTTCAGCGAGCTAATTTAGGGCCACCCTGTGCACAAGGTATCATGCTGCACACACGCGCGCGCCAATAGAAAGCGCAGCGGGATTACAGCGCACAGCTGCAGCCGAAGTAATAAGCCTCTCCTCTAATTCGGTACACGCCAGGGATGTCGCTAATCCTTGCTACCTTCGGTCGTTTTTATGCCCGTGGATCGTCTTATGTAAACGAACTGCATCTCGCGGAGGGACGCCGGTGTTCCTCATCGTTCCTCTCCATTCCTCATCATTCCTCGTTTGTTAACACAGAGAATTCACGGGTACCACTGGCGTACCATCTCGCGATACCTACACTCCGAGACAAAAAGATAGTACACCTTATATTTTCCCATATTTTGTGTTAACACTTTGCTGACAATGCCCAAACGTTGTTGACCGATGACGAGTTAACTCGTCATTGCACTTG
>CM052099.1:8846488-8870639 GCA_028453745.1 Agapostemon virescens
TTACTTCCATATTCAATTACAAAATAATAGCCGATGACATGGCATAGTTTCTGTGTAAAATTGCCAGTCAGCAAAGTGTTAAGTTAAATGTCCTATCATTTTGTTCCACTATATTTCCTTAAAATTTCCTTTTTTTAATAAAATTGTATAGACTGGCAAAATTCAATTCAATTTCATTTCTGTACATTTATAGAGGTATTTTGCAAGAATGTATAGAAACAAAACCTTGGTTGCAATATTAAATAAATAAAAATTACGTTAATTTTAAAGTGTGCTATCTTTTTGTCCCGGAGTGTACCTCACTCATGCAACAAACATCGAGGGCCTCCGGATTCGAGAAAACACAATGGTACTAAGGTGATGGTTGAAATGCGTGTGGAGTGCGATGAGAGAAAAGAAAGGCGATCGTTTCGTCCTTAGTTTGCTAGAGGATTCGTCGGCGAGGCTACCTAGCAGACCTTGCCTTAGGATATCGGAAGGCAGTTGGAAACGGTGTATAGGAATCTGTGACGGATCAGGTAGTAGCGAGGAAGGGCGTCCCATTGAACATCTGTCTATTTGTTGGTGAACGCAAGAGGTAGAGCCAGCACAGTAAGAAAAATAGCATACAAACAGCACAAACCGTTCCAACTTCGTCAAAAGCACACTGTCCGTTCGAACGTAGGGCAACGTAAAGGGTGTCCCAAAATTAACGCAAGGTTTCAATTAAATAGAAAATAAAGTTCTTAGTCTTTAGATTGTTATTTTTTTCATTGAATCATAAAGTACATAGGATAGGGTTATTTATGAAATAACACATCGGGCAAATGGCCTCCACGGCTTTGCTGGCACATACGCAATCTTTTGTCGAAATTTTTCATGACCTTTCTGCATAATTGTGGCTGAATTTCGTTGATGCAGCGTTTAATTTCCTCTTGTAATGCACGGATGGTTGTGGGCTTCTTGACATAGACCTTTGACTTCAAATAACCCCATAAGAAGAAATCTAACGGTGTTAAATCACACGATCTAGGGGGCCAATTCTGATCACCGAAACGAGAGAGTACACGACCAGGAGATGTCTCATGCAGTAATTGAATTGTTTCACTGGCTGTATGGCATGTGGCACCGTCTTGTTGAAACCACTTATTCGCCACATCAATAGCATCCAATTTCGGCAAAAAGAACTGTGTTATCATGTCGCGATATCGAGCAGCAGTAACAGTTACTGCTTGACCAGCCTCATTTTCAAAAAAGTATGGTCCAATGATGCCTCCTGCCCAAAATCCGCACTAAACAGTGACACGTTGTGGGTGCATTTGTTGTTCGACAGTCACATGTGGGTTCTCCGAACCCCAAACACTGCAATTTTGGCGATTAACAAAGCCATCAAGGTAAAATGTGCTTCATCGCTTAGGATGATTTTACTCGAAAAATCAGCATCCACTTGTTGACGTTCCATAATCCATTCCACGAACTCTCTTCGCTGTTCATGGTCATTAGGCTTCAGTTGTTGTGTTAATTGAATTTTGTAAGCATGGAGACACAGATCTTTTGTGAGTATACGCTGTAGAGAGCTTTTTGAAATTTGCAATTCTTATCCACGACGCCGAATTGATGTTTCTGGGTTTTCACCAATACTCTTACGCACTGCTTCGATATTGGCATTTGAACGGCTTGTTTTTGGACGACCGGTGTGTTGAGCGTCTCCAAATGATCCAGTCTCCCTGAATTTTTCAATTAATCTTTTCACAGTTGACGAGGTTGAAACACTATTTTGACCATATTTTGTATACAATTTTCGAACCGCGGCCGCCAAACTTTCATTATTTTTTAAATATTGTTCAATAATGAAAATACGTTGTTGTATCGTATAACGCTCCATTTTTACTAACCCTAAACTCTCAGCTGTCAAATTGTTCTTTTTTCAGGGTTGCCAACAATTTACTGCAAAAATGGCGGCAAATTCAAATCTTGCGTTAATTATGGGACACCCTTTATAACCGGAACCTCTGTCTCATAAACGCACGAAGCAATTCAATTCGATCTATTGATCATTTCAATCGTTGAATAGTTACTTTGAGTCAGTTTCCTGACTTCAGAGTTCCCTCGAGACTTACAACCTCGAGGTCAACGCTACGAGGTTGTAACAGTCGAGTAAATGTTTCGACGTCGTCGTAACGCGACTTTATTGTACTCACTTTATTATCACATACTCATTTTCCGAGATCCGAATCGTGTCGTATAGCAAAATGCGTTAACTCGGTCAATTAGGTTTGATCGATTAATTTCTGTGTTACGAGTTACATCAAATTGGTTTATTTTGGGGAACCATTAAATTTTCTTTCCATTAATTAAGTACGATTCCACGTTCAACCGATCTTATTCTCTCGTACGTATTTTATCTGTACTTCGAGCATTTCGTTAATTATTTTTGAACCGGTTTTGTTCAATGCGCTTATCAAAGTGAGACGGTTAAACAGAATTATTATCGTATCGTATGCATGATTTTATGAGTCGATTTAAAAGCGGACTCGATTAGGCGCGAATGCTTTGAATTGCGGTTTAATGTCCCTTTCGATTCAATAGCTTTATAAGATATTATGTTGTTAAATGTGAGATCCGGTTTAGAATGTAAATTTTATAAAGCGTTCTGATTAAGAAATAATATTGCAGCCTACGCGTTCATGATACGTATATGATTTAAATTTTATTTAAATATCTAATGTTTCAACCGTATTCCCGAATTAACGTTTAATTAGTCTGGATCAGTTATCTGTTAGCAATCCAGGGATCCTCAAAATCCCTTATTAATAAACTGCGATTATTCGTGCAAAATAAAAATGGCGTGCACCGATCAGAATGAAAGTTAGCCAAAGAGAAATTTTCATATAGATTTAATCATTTCGGCGCTATTTCTACCACGGTACCATCTATCTATTCCGACGTACTTCTCAAGGAAAAACACTCGCCCTTTTTCTATCACCAGGTGCCAATCATCCTCTACCTGCAAAGAAGTAGATTTACCGCAGAATTTTTTATTAATCCATTTTTGCAATCTGAATGAAATTTTCTTAAAAATTTTAAAAAGTGTCTTTTGACGTCCTCGGTGATATGCTCTGAATAAGCCACAGGCTAATACGTTCAAACACCTAAAAAGTTTTAATGTGCTCCTCTAAATCATACTTACCCATGTTTACAAGAAATATGCAAACCAGCAATACTATTAACTTATTAAAATTATTCAACAACGAAATAACGTTCCGTTTAATTTTTACTCCCTGAAGTTACATTGTTCTTTGCAGTTTCTAATTCATAATAGATCAGAAAACCTGATCTAACACATTTTCATGGGACAGACTGTACTGTAACAAGTAAGTTTACTATTCGCAATTATTCAAATTGTAAAATTGTATCCATGAGTAATGATTCAACAAATCTATATCTCTGCGTTCATATTATTAGAAAATGTTATAAACTTGGATAGTCGCATTTCCGTAATTCTTATAAAGCAATGTAAACGTGCTGCGTAAACCTAATGTAAAAACGAAAGAAAAATAGTAGAATGTCGATGTCGACGCACAGGAAGTCGTGGGTGAAGCCACGGCAACAGTTATCGCGGAGCATTACTCGATAGGTAATCGATTTAGGAAACGGTTTCGTTGCTCGGGCGCGATCGCAAGCGCCGTTTCGCGATCGACCCTGCTCTTGCGAATATTCAACGGGAATCGGTGAGAGAGCGTGCGCGCGCGAACGCGAGTACTCAGGTGAAATCCACTTTATCGGTTTCTTTGAAGTCACTCGTTGCGTCTGGTTTTGTTTGTCGAGGCGAGCTCGCGAATTTTATCGTCGGCCATAAAGCGTCGGTATAAAATCGATGGATACGGGTGTAACGACACGGGGAAGCGGAGAGTCCGTGCGCTACCTTCGCGGCGAACGCGCGCGTGCAACGGCCCTGTCGTCGACCATACAAACCGATATCCCCGTACGCGTGTATGTAGGAAACAGGCGCACACAACCGGTTGAACAGCCAACCGCCCGCCCGTCAGACTTACCGGCATTGTTGCCTACTAGTCGAGTTACGTGTTTCGCGAAGAAGTTTCGCGTTATTTCTGGAATACACGCGATTCGTGTCCTACGAGCTGAGCCACGCGCGATACCTGCTCGCGTGCACGGTCTCTCTCTCTATCCTTCTCTCTTTCACTCCCTCCCCTTCACTCTTTTCTCTCTCTCTCTCTCTCTCTCTCTCTCTCTTTATTTCACTCGCTCACTCTTTTCTACTCTTCCACTTTCTCTCTCGCTCACTCTTTTTTACTTTTCCACTTTCTCTCTCACTCACTCTTTTCTACTCTTACACTTTCTCTCTCGCTCACTCTTTCCCACTCTTCTACTTTCTCTCTCGCTCTCTCTTCGTGTCTCGCGCTCTCTCTCTTTCTCTCTTTCACTCACTCTCTCTTCGTCTATCTCGCGCTCTCTCTCTCTCCCCTTCCTCCCCCCTCTCTTTTCACTCACTCTATCTCTTCGTCTCTCTCTTTCACTCCCTCCCTCTCTCCCTTTTTCATTCGTGCTCTCTCTCTTCTACTTTTTCACTTTCTGTCACGCTCTCTCTCTTCTACTCTTCCATTTTTTCTCTCACTCTCTCTTCGCCTCTCTCTCTTTTTCACTCCTTCCCTCTCTCTCTTTCACTCACTTCCTCTCTTCCTCTTTCACTCGGTCTCTCTCTTCTACTCTTCCACTGTTTCTCTCGCTCTCTCTCTTCGGCTCTCTCTCTTTCACTGCCTCCCTGTCTCTCTTTCACTCGCTCTCTTTCTTTCATTCGCTCTCTTTCTTTCATTCGCTCTCTCTTTCACTCGCTCTCTCTTTCATTCGCTCTCTCTTTCACTCGCTCTCTTTCTTTCATTCGCTCTCTCTTTCACTCGCTCTCTTTCTTTCATTCGTTCTCTCTTTCACTCGCTCTCTTTCTTTCATTCGCTCTCTCTTTCACTCGCTCTCTTTCTTTCATTCGCTCTCTCTTTCACTCGCTCTCTCTTTCACTCGCTCTCTTTCTTTCATTCGCTCTCTCTTTGTCTGTCTCTCTCTCTCTCTCTCTCTCTCTCTCTCTCTCCGCCGATGAAACTTTACGCAGGCACCGAGAGACTTGCACGCTGTCGAGTCTTTCCGCGGAACTTCACCGTGGCTCGGCCCAGCAATTACGTCATTGGGTAATTAGCGGAGAACGAGGAAAAAGGAAACGAGAGCGTTTGAACGATTGAAAAATCAAGAACAAAGTTGCCGGTTTCCGCACGTTGAAAACCGCGCTCGTTTGCGGAGGATCATTCGCGTAACGATTGTGATGAGTTTCCAGCCGGCCGTTTTATTTTGCCGCGGAGTTTCCTTGTTCTTCGAATTATCTCTTGATTATCGAGAAAGGGTAAAATCACTTAATCATCTTAGTTAACTTTTCGCAGGAAAATTAATTGTCATCAAATGTCGCAGCTTTTTGTTTTGTCTTGACTGCAAGAAACTGTACCTACCTTACGAGACACTATTTCGGTTTAGCATGTACGTTCTATATTACGTTTATGACTGTTAGTGTCTTCTTTTCTGACTCGATTCTTTCCGATTTCTCATTTTCATACCATTGATGTGTGACCCATTTATTCCTTACGACCGATCCATCTTTTATTTTTATCTTGTCGCTAGAACTACCACACCTGGCAAAATCGTGAATTTCAGGTTTTTCAGATTCGTGAATTTATAGAAATACTTTTCTAACACTAGAATTACCAAACCAGCCAAGACTGGTATCTACTTATTTCTTTCGTAATTACTGAAGTTATAAAGATATTTTCATTAGTAATTTTCCGATGCATTTCTTTAACACTTTAACTGCCCAACCAACAGCCTAAAAAATTCCACAAAGTCAAAGTAATTTATTTAATGCAGCAACAATTGAAAACTTAAAATGTCTGATACATAGTTATCCTTCATCCTTCTTGTAGTCTCCAGTAGAACTAAATTGAGTGCAACGAATATATTAGCGTACAAGTTTATTTTTAAACATGGACAAATAATTCTGTCACCCATATATGGGTGACATGGCAGTCAAAGTGTTAATGAACTACATGTTACAATAAAAATTGAACGAAGTTTGAATAAATGCAATCTTATTATTATCACAAAGCAATGTATATCGTTGGATTTATTATTCGGTAGTGTTAAGAAATTTCTTAATATCACTTTTCCGTCAAGCATATGTTACTGTTGATATTATCAATACTTTATTTTAATCCTTTTAGTGACAAACGATCATATATATTCGTCGTTCGCACCCCTTGCGAAAAGTGCCAACGACGATATATCGTTGCGTATCCGACGACGCTTTACTGTTCGAGTTGCGAGGGAACTCAATCTCAAAGTAAATTTATAAAACGTTATAAATGGTCTACTTTCGCTGCAAAAGAATGAAAAAAATTGTTTTTGGGTTTAACTTGTTAGAAAATAAGGTTCGTTCTGTAAAGGCTCTGAGGTAAGTGCCGTGGGGTTCAACACGGTCCGTTTACCAGCAGTAAATTTCTGCCTACCCCACTCCGTAGCCAGATCCTCGAGAAACCGAATCCCTAAATTTTGGCAATGCAAATTACGAAAATGTAATATTTCTACTTCATACTACACGATCTACATACAGCTGTAATCAAACGATGATTATTCTTACGTGCAAATATTGTTCGTAGAAAAGAAACTCATTTTTATGTTTTTCATAATGTTTTATATTAATGTTATTCGTATGATTTACAACAAATATTGAAATACAATTGGCATTACTTTATTCTTTCTTTATTTCATAATATGCTGCTTTTTGAATTTTGTAAATATCATTCTTGGTTTTTGTGAGCTTTTTCCCATACCTTAAATTTATTAAATTGGCCCAGTATTCTTGGCATAGGTACGATACCTTCGCTCGGCACTAAAAGGGTTAAGTAGAATTGAAAATAACGTCTTTATCGTTGCACTCGATTACAGAGAACAAATGATTAGAAGCTATTGAATATCGATAGCGAAAAGCGGTGAACGCGATGTAAGAATGTAAACGTAATCGCAAAATATACAAAATCTCCAAAAATCCTTTGAAATCTCAATCAATTCAAAAATCAGAATCAGTCTGGGGTTTAAAGCTCGGTAGTTCTATCATTTAGTGACAGTGACCGGTCTCTTGCGATGGTAGAACCAGTTGGACTCATCCTACGGTGTTCCAATGGCGAAGTTGTTAGCGAAGTGTTGAATTAATCCTTTGCAATCGTAGCTATTAGGTTGCCCCAGTTCGTACCGTTTACTGTTCTAGTATTTGAATTAATTTTGTGAAAGATACACTTAAAGTTCACGAAGAAATGTAATCATCTCGTACCACAATCCGTTTTCACCGTTTGATAAGGACGTTGTACGGCTACTGTAAAATTTCTGTGGTTTTCATTAAAAACTGCGAAAACTATCATCATTCCACTAGAACGATCCAATATTTTAACTTCAAATGGAACATTTTCGTCCAACCTAGAATTTGTTCGTTTTATATGATTTTTTTCATTTTGTGAACATAAAATTTAAATAATACCGCATATAATACTTAAATGTTTATTGATTTTTTAAAATGTAAACATATTTAACTATAACGTATTTAACACTATATAATACTTGAATGTTTATTAATTTTTTTTAAATGTAAACATATTTAACGATAGCTACATGGTATAGCAATTTTTTAACACTCGACTGCTGAGGGCTAATATCAACCCTTTGCACTCGAAGCTATTTTAATTAGAAAATCAAGGCATTTCTTCCGATCTAGAATATTTTCATTCTACAGATAGATAGACTTGATCATTTACTATTACTCATCCTTAAAACAGTTAACCCTTTGCCTTACGATTTATTTTATGATTGCAATGATTACAATTTCTTCGTAGTCCTTAATTTGTTAATAGACGAAGAAAATTTACAACTATTGTATGCCTGAATGTTCCACAATGGATGTGCATTGACAACAAGCAAATAAAATGTTATTTCGGTTTAAGAAAAATTTTGAACGTACGTACTTATTAGACTCTGTTCACAATCTACATTTCTTATATGAGCCGTTTATTTTGAAAGTGGTTTAAATCCATTTATGCTCGAATCGAGATATTGAAGGGTTTGCGTTGGTTTAAATTTAAAAATATGGGTAACAGATAACATAATAGAATAATGTTTTTGGGTTTCTAAAGGTGTCAAATTTATCATCTCAATTAGCATAATTAACATTATTGAAGAAATAATATGTTTTTGATGGCTATGAATGGACTTACGCCATTTTCAAAATCAATGAAACGACGTTTTCAATTCTTAAGAAAGCACAAGTCCATAGGAAAAGTAAATCTCCCTTGAAATTAAAATAAATGTATACACTTTTACGTTATAAAATCAAAAAAATATTCAACTTTCATTCTTTGTTAAATAATTTTTACATTAAAATTAGTACAGTTTTATTAATTATTATTCAGTCTTCTCCAGTTTGTGTACACGGGAGGGATTTAAAATAACTGTGTTGTGCAGGTGGTATATAATGTAATAAATCCATTAAGTCCTTATATTTTAGGTTTGTGAATGGTCTCGGTTTTTTGTATAGTGATGCCAACTGGATATTATTGAAGTTTTCTGGTCTTCCCCGTTACGGTAGTAAATCCAATGTTCTGAATGGTCCATCCTCGTTCATTGTCGTTTCATAGACTAACTTATATGAATCGCTTCTCAAAAATCTCATCCAACATACTATAAACTAATTTACTCTTTCACCGTCAGTATTTTTTAGCCTTTTAAAAATCGCATTTTCTGTGAAGAGGCACTGTTCCGTTGTTTAAAACAAATTCATTGCACATTGATAATTCAACTGTTACTTTGATAATTAAACATAAAGCTGGGATCTCGTAAAATTTTATTGCATAATTATTTTCCATATCTATTTGAAACTCTCACAATGGGACTTACGCCACTTTCAAAATAAACTTTTTCAACGCTTCATCAACCAGCAAATTTTCGCGTTACAAAATCTTAACGATTTTAAATATATTAGTAACAAGTTACCTCAGAATGAAAAGATCTTGTAAAAATGTAACTGTTATGATAAAAATTGTTTAACCATTGTTTAAAAATAGCGATGCGTCAATTTTGAATAGTACTCCAGAGCTATCGTTCGAGTGCCAAGGGTTGGTCTACACCGTTTCTTGAAGTCGCTGATATCCGACCTCCCTCAAAAGGCTAAAATCTGAATACATTCCCGTCGACGACAGAAGCGAATAATTTTTATTCATAGCCACAATCGCATCGATCTACGAGTCGAGTTATTAGCGACCATACGGTAGCGTTGTTTTCATTTCCGCATTTTCGTTTTATCGGTCGTATTTCCTAGCGTGCATAGTTCTATCTAACAGTTCGATCTCGCTGTCGGGAGTCTAACGCAAGGAAGTTGTTTAGCAAACAATTTGTAAGTTAAAACCGAAGGAATTAAAGAAAGTGTCCGCTGTCTGAGCCGGCTGGAAATAATTTCGAATCCCTCGTGTATCTTTCGCGGTGAATTACGAGCGTCATTAGCGTGGAATAGAGAGAATAGATTCTAAGTGTGACCGAGAATAGTGTAGGGGAGACCGCGGTCAAAGTAACAGAGGACGAAAGCAACATTGAAAACGATTCAGTATCTATTCTAGCTATTATCGTAAATTTCTTACATATTTAGAGGTGGGTGCGCGACAAACACTTTCGTTTAACGCTTTAACTACGGAGTCAACAACTTAAAAATCCTATAAAGTCAAAACAATTTATCGAATGCACCGATAATTGAAAGCTTACAAGGGAACATATTCAGATGCGAAAATCCGATTTTGGGATTTTGGGAGCTTACAGTTCTATTGTTTAAACAAAAAACTTTTGCTTAAATTTTCTTGCGCGACTACATTTCTCATTGAGAAATACGTAATTTAAAAAAAAATTCAAATTTTTCGACCTCTGGTTTCCAAGATATCTAAAAAATACCCCAACTTTGAGGGCTGTTTTCACCCCGTCAAAGTGGGTGGTTGCCGATAAAAAAAAACACGTGTCAAATATTTTTCAAAGAACTATAAGATTTAAAGGGTTAGACTACCTTCTTATATTTTCCAGATTTTAAGTAAATTTCACGCAATAAATTTATTAACGTACAAATTTTATTTCAAACGTGGATATAAAATTCTGTCTTCTATGTGTGGGTGACATGGCAGTCAAAATGTTGAACAAAAAGCGTTACCAGTGATTCATTAAAGCTATCTTAATAGTATGGTGGCCTGGCAAGAAGCGAGTGGATTGCAAGGTGTCATACATGCGAAACGAACGGGTTCCGATAACTAATCGCTGTCGTTACGTGAGATTGCGCTGTAATTATTCCAACAATTATCGATCCCGCCACATTCTTCTGTCTTAATCGTTTGTTAATAATTGAAACATTAGCGAAATACCACGGTCAAATAATGCCCGATAACTGGATAACAATTTGGTACAACAATGTTTGTTGTAAATGCAACAGTTTTCGTGTAATACTAGCCCAAAGTGAAATGGTCGCTTCCGACTGCTGTCTTCGCTACTTTGTCCGTTCCATGTATAATTAAGAGCATCCTTCGGAGTGCACCACAGGATCGCGTTTTATTACGCTCGTTCCTCGAAGCTGCATTATCAGCAATGTCAATAACTCGGTTCCCTGGAATACGGGTCGGCCCTCTTTGATAGCCATTCATCCGCAGCTTTTATAATCTTGAAGTCGATTTTTTTTGCAATTTTCTTTTGATTTATCAAGGATAACGAGCCCTCTCCCCGGTTGCCACGCTCCTCAAGAGCTTTGTCTTCGCCGCTTCTAGACCCCGGTTTTTCTTCCCGTTTCCATTCCCGTTCCACGATGGTTGCACTTGGTTTTTCCTACCACGACGTTGCCCTGTTTGATCTTTGGGGTTTTCTTATCGACCATCGGGCGACATTTCCACTCCGAGGTCCATCAATATCGTTCTAAGATGCTGCTGCCCACCCCGTGCTCTTCTTGTCCCATTACCGCTTCTGGTCCTGAAACAATTTCTTTGATAATCTTTACATAGATCCCTCTATCTCCCGCTCGAGAGATGCTCCGGTGGCATCGGTAATTGGTTCAAGAGGAAAGGACTATTCACGATCGTTCGCCACCACCAATTATTCATGTTCGTGCTGCCGACCGATCGTCATGATTAATGGTCGACTTGCATTCCTCGCCGGGGCTGCGATATCGTGCTTGGCCTTGTCGCCGTCCACCCAAAATCATTTTCGACGATTATAAATTCATACAATGACTTCCAGTCGTACTAAGAGCCGAGGAATAATTTCTTTTCTCATTGAGATACCTCAGGTTTTCGCCTATAACACTTCCTCTGTTTTTAGTAGTATCGATAAATGAGCCGTTTATTTTGAAAGTGGCGTAAGTCCCATTGTGAGAGTTTCAAATAGATATGGAAAATAATAATGCAATAAAATTTCATGAGATCCCAACTTTATGTTTAATTATCAAAGTAACAGTTGAATTATCAATGTGCAATGACTTTGTTTTAAACAACGGAATAGTGCCTCTACACAGAAAATGCGATTTTTAAAAGGCTAAAAAAATACTGACGGTGAAAGAGTAAATTAGTTTATAGTATGTTGGATGAGATTTTTGAGAAGTGATTCATATAAGTTAGTCTATGAAACGACAATGAACGAGGATGGACCATTCAAAACATTGGATTTATTACCGTAACGGGGAAGACCGAAAAACTTTAATAATATCCAGTTGGCATCACTATACAAAAAACCGAGACCACTCACAAACCTAAAATATAAGGACTTAATGGATTTATTACATTATATACCACCTGCACACCACAGTTATTTTAAATCCCTCCCGCGTACACAAACTGGAGAAGACTGAATAATAATTAATAAAACTATATTAATTTTAATGTAAAAATTATTTAACAAAGAATGAAAGTTGAATATTTTTTTGATTTTATAACATAAAAGTGTATAGATTTATTTTAATTTCAAGGGAAATTTACTTTTCCTATGGACTTGTGCTTTCTTAAGAATTGAAAACGTCGTTTCATTGATTTTGAAAATGGCGTAAGTCCATTCATAGCCATCAAAAACATTATTTCTTCAATAATGTTAATTATGCTAATTGGGATGATAAATTTGACACCTTTAGAAACCCAAAAACATTATTCTTTTATGTTATCTGTCACCCATATTTTTAAATTTAATCCAACGCAAACCCTTCAATATCTTCATTCGAGCATAAATGGACTTCAGCCACTTTAAAAATAAACGGCTCAAATGTGTGCGAGAGAGAAAAGAGTTTTTGCTTCAAGCCGTGGCTTTTTCACATAGAATGAGATATTTCGATTTATACAATGCTATGGCTAATAAAAAATAAAACGAATTCGACTGCATGTAAAATGTTAATCTTCAAATGATCTTCACAGGAATAATTTTTCAGAGAACGTAATTAAAATAGTCCCACAAGTACGATTCCATTTATGTAAACTCTGAAACACTTTAAGAATAACTCTTTCGATGGTTATTTAGACGTCACCGTATACCCATTTAGTATATGTAGTTTGCACATATAGAAATGTGTATTTCAGATGCACTTGACGATGCTGACACGATAGAATTCGAGAGTATTTAGGATTTTATTTGAAGAGCCATTTTATCGAATAGAAAATAAAAAATTATATCGAACAATTTCTCAGCAGTGAAATAATAAAAATAAAAGTTATTTGTCCGTCGAAATAAAATAGTACGTGATTATTTCAAATAAAGTATAGCCAAATAAGATAATATTAGACTAGGGAAAAAGAAATCCATTATTTTTTCGCTAGATGGTACGTAAAAATAATAGATTTCTTTTTCCCCCAACCTAATATGGTAATTTATTTGGATAATGGCCAAGTTTGGTAATTACTTACGAAGCTCGAAAGAATCGATCGATTCGTGTTTCAATTTTTGTTCCGCATCCTCTCTAGAATACATTTTGTAACATTCAGAACAGCGATCATTCGAGCACCAGCGATTGCACGAAACCATTACTGCCTATGGTTGAAAATACCCTCGACGCACGAAGTAGTCTCCACGTAGGTAAACCGAATAGCAAACACTTCTACCGAGAGTGAACGTTTACGCAACAATGGGCGGTTCTATGTGTAAATGGAATTTGCGAGGGAAAAAGAAGCGGTGGACGGTCGAGATAGGGATCCAAAACCAGTAGAGGCGAGCAGGTACCAGACCTTCGAACGAGGAAGCGGCTCCTTTCACCGAGGTACCGTTCTAACCTGAATGAGGATCGCTTCCTGACCTGAGTTAAGGCACAGGTATACTCAGAAAATTTTTCGGGACCCCTCGTGTTCCCCCGGCAAATCCATTTCTTCTTGGTTCACCGCACGATCGCAGCATTTTATTCCTTTATTCCCTTCTTATGAAATTAAAGTACTCGATACACCTTAAACACGAACGGCCATTAAGGTTAACACAACCACGGGACAGGTAATCCCTTGAAAGACGATGTGGTCTGCGTTTTCGAAATAACCGGTTCCGAAGATCCACTTGGACACGTGTCTGCGGACGTTTTGAAGAATTCTCCACGTGAAGTTGTCATCATAACCCACAAAATAACATATAAATTTCATCGGAATATAATAGCATCGCGATCTAGTTTTAATTGCTATGGTAGACCATGGATCTTTATGTAATTATAAAACGTGCACAAGGAAATTTCGAATTAAAATTTTTCCAAGTCTATACATTTTCTTTCATTCTCTTTTGTAAAATATGTACATTTTTTGACGAAATTCTTGAAGAGCCTAATTTTTATTTTCATCCGAAGTAATTTATTAGTAGAAAAAAGAATTTGTACGTTGACTAATTCTTTGCACCAGACTAAGTGAAGATCTAGAAAATATAAGACTATTATGTATCGTACATTTTAAGTTTTCAATTGCTACTTCATTAAATAAGTTACTTAAATTTTACGAAATTTTTGAGGTTATCGGTTTAAAAGTTTGTGTTATTATATTAATTTCCTTTAAACTGAAGTCAAATTTTATTCTGCTGTAGCTGATATATACATTCGAAAATACATAAGCATTCAACAAATATCAACTTCGTTTTTCTTCGATGAAATTATGAACGTTAATCTCTTAGGCACGATGCGCCACTGTAGTGGCTTCCGCGGATGTCATCTTATATTACGATCCGCCTTTATTACAGTAAATTATTAATATTAAAGTATATCCATCATATCTTTTAGAAAAATTACAATTTAGCTATGAAAAACCTCATTCTACAATTATTAAACTTAAAGTATATGCATCATATCTTTAAGAAGAATTATAATTTAGTTATCAAAAACTTCATTCTAATGTGCTCTGCTGTACAGAGAAACTGCCCTGCACAAAATTCAACCGTGCCTAAGACGTTAAAGAAGTTCCATTCGCTGCAACCATAAAACAAACCCTAGTGTGAGGGGTTAAACCGCGGAAGATGGTCGATTTGTACTATTTTATAATCGGGACTATTAATTCATTTTTGTTGATTCTGTTGTAACCCTTTTAGTGCCGAGCGAAAGTATCTTACCTATGCGAAGAATACCGGGCCAATTTAACGAATTTGCTAAGATTTGGGACTTCACGGCACTTACCCTAGAACCTTCACAGAGCGAACCTTATTTTCCAACAAGTCAAACCCAAAAACAATTTTTTAAACTCTTTTGTAATGAAATTAGACCATTTACAACATTTTATAAATTTATTTTGAGATAGAGTTCGCCCGCAATGCGGACAGTAAAGCGACATTGGATACGCAACGATATATCGTCGTTCAGCATTAAAAGGGTTAACAACTATTTATTCAATTTAATCGCTAAAATCTGTGAAGGTAAATAACGATTTTGATGTTCTGAGTTAACCCTCTATGGGCCCGTGTAACTTTCAGGTCACATTTTAATTTATCGATATTTTACCAAATAATTATAGCTTTTTTCCTGAGATGGCGCATATATCTTAATTCTATAACGTTGCCAAGACAACCAATATTAATATTTATGACCGTTGCTAGGCTCATCAACCTGAAATAACAAAATAAATGCTGTGTAAACTGTCTGCAGTAAAAATAAGCGAAACCATTTGATCCAATTGATATTATTTGTGCTTTTGTCAGTGATTACCAAACTAAAAATAGTGCACACAATAGCTCTGGGTTCGTATATCAATAACAACCTATTTGTTTGCATTTCAATTTTCAATTTGTTACTGTTTTTAATGATACAGTTTTGTAACTTTGAGGTTACAGTGGGCTATTACGGCAAATTTCGGTACATTTAGGATAAAACTTGTGCTTCCTCCTGTTTTCAGATTTATACATCATATACCCAAAATATGAATACAAAATCAGATAGAAATAACAGAGGAATTAGAATTAGACACATTAGCGGTAATAGATCCGATGATTCCTTATTAGATTCCGAGTCCGATGAAGATGTAATAGTATTTCTCCGACGACGAATAAATGTCATTGTCAGTGACGAAGAATTTAGTACTTGATCCTCGTCAGATGAGGAAGATGCAGGACCACAAAGAATTCTTTGGCAACCACTATTGTTTTTAGTTCGTGCCGAGGATAAAAAAGGGAAACACGTTGGTTTTAAAATAACAACGAATTTATTTCGACTAGATTTTATCCCGCACTTGTCGCCGGTCGATTTAACATTGGGCGACTTGTTTTGGTGGATCAGTGGTTCTAGCAAATTCTAGAGGTTCTGTAGAAACTGAGCAGCTCGGAATGCTGAATAATAAATCTAATCTGGAGCGTGATTTTAATGCGTGTTTAATAAATGGCGACAAACAGAAGAATCAAGAAGAAACGTACAAATCGATAATAACAAAAGACATTCGATTCACAAATGTTTCATACATGGCGCTAGGCGCGAACTTTAAATTACATAGTGAAACTTGATTTTCCTTAACAGGTTCCGGTATTTAACGTATATTAACCGATAGTTGACTTCTGTCCAACGAGATCTGGAGACAATATGGTCGTACGCCATACACATAAAAATACGATGTTCTATGGGGACCGCGGCATGTATCCTTTCGGAACCGTACAACTATACCAGACGAATAATAATAGTTGTTATCGCCCTTGGAAAGGAGATTGCCCTAATGTCCCCGAAGCACGCCATTCTCCTGTGACCTATTTTCGAAAACTATTTGACGAGGAAATTATAAGCAATATAGTTGACTATACCAATATGTATGCACTGCAATGTAATCCAACAAAGAGATTTCAAAAATAAAATGTTTAACGTCAACTGCAAATTGTTTTATGGAATTTTACGCTTAAGCTTTTATGCACAGAAGTGCAAACTTTATAGACCGTTGATTAGCGTTGCCCGATATATGACATCAAACAACATCTAGTGACAAAAATCTCTCAATACTTTTCCGACTATCCAATGTATGAATCAAAGGCGAATCAAGTACTAGTGGGAAACTCGTCCTATTGTCCCCCTGTCGGTGAGCACAAGATGTACAGCCTTCACATTATAAAAACATTTTCACTAGAAAGTATCGAATGAATTTGTTCATTGATAAAAATTGTATGAGACCTGAATAGTTGCAATTTTGTCATTATTACAAAGCAACATACATCGGTTGGATTTATTACTCGGTAGTTCTAGTGTTAAGAAAATAATTGCAAAGAATTGTTATATTACACAAAACGATAAGTTCCCTATAGAATCAATTGCTAAAACGGGCGTTGTTACTTGAAAGTCACATAGTGAATATATTGCAATAAAATTGTTTAAACGGAAATTTTTTTTTTCTTTTGCATATATAGGTTTATAATTTCTGATTTTTCGTTCCCCCAATTATTTTGGATTAAAAATAAAAATTCAGCCCATAGAGGGTTAAAATAGACTCCGGCACCGCGTTCGAAGGATTAAAGTGTTCAAGTGTGACGACCCACCAATCATCGGGGGCGGATTGTACGTCGAGGTATTACTGTAGAAGTTATTGCAGAAGTTAGACGCTCCGCCAGGTTTCCGATGATCCCGAAACAGGCTGCTCGAATTCGATCCTCGCAATCCTCGTAGCTGACGAGTCATGCTCGTTGCCCAAGGTTTCGCCAATATACTCATTCGTCGATCGATGGCATGGTAGCGTAGCAGTAGTCTGGAGTCGTGACAACGGGCAACGTGGAATTCAGCGTGCTGACCGTTCGCTTGTTCCGACTGTAATCTACCGTCATTACCGACATCACAGAGAGCTCGTTAGTCTCATTTATATTCACGTTGCTCGAGTACAACTTATGTTGCGAAGGAGACGAGGAAGTTGGCCTGGACCGTCCTGCGCTATCGTTGTTGCGCCGACTAGAGGGAAACCGGGTAGCTCCTCTCTCTTGTCGCTCTCCAGAGCTGATAAAGTGCTCCTAGTTCCGGCGTTCCGTATGTTCTTCACGTTCCGTATAAACTTTCTACCCGGGTGGTAATGCTCCTTTTAACGAAACAACCTCGTTCCCTTGCCCCGTTGTCGTTCGCATCTCTCTCCTCCAGTCTCGTCGAGATTGTTTCCCGGAAACGTCTTAATTGTAGCCGGCCTCTCTCCTGCTCTCTGCTCCCTCGAAATATCACTCTTCGAGCTTTCACCCTTTGAAATTCGATTTTAGACGCGTCATACGCTTGCCCGGCTTCCGTCGATATTCCTGTTGCACGATTTTCGAGACGCAATTGCTTTCCGTCGCGGTGTCTCCGACCCTTCTTGCACTTAAACTTCCTCCACTTCTAATTCCTTCGTTCGCCTTTTCACGACCGGGACGGGTTTAATAAGCGAACGTTAACCCTAAGCGAAGGGGAAGCTTTACGAGCCACCACGGAATATTAAAATATGTCGTTTATCTTAGTTGGAATACTTTTAAACGATCGTTCCTGAAGGGTCTTGAAGAATCTTCGGGAAGGGTGGCTTCTCAAGCTCAGCAATTAAGGCATATTGAAAGCTTGTCAGTTCATTTCATCTAGAATATTTCAATAATTGCTCATCGCATTTTACGACTTTATCGCTTTTTTGCTATTCTTTAATTTCAGAAACGTTCAACGAAGCTTCCTCGGAGTCGTTAACTCTAGACTTGCGAAACACTAAAACTACTATTTTACGCTACTTTGTGAAAGCAACGAAAATGTGTCTATTCAAATTTTTAGTTATTTGTTCATAATATATACCCATAGAAATATATCTGTCGACTCATTTTTCATGGGTACACCTTTGCAATCTCAATAATCGTAAATAAATTATATTATACAATATTACGAGGAAGATTAACAGACGTCATAAAGAATTTGTAAAAATTTAATCATTGTAAGGGCGGCTAATATTACAAAACTCCATATGCATAAAATTAAGTAAATCCTATAAAATGAAAATGGCCTAAGTCTGAAGAGACGCCTTGGTTTTCGAGTCAATAAAGCTTCGAGTGCAAAAGGTTAAATTGTGCAAATAAGTTCAGGTTTACCAGTTCGTTGCATCAGGTGCGAAAAGAGGGTACTACGGTTTTCGACTACGTCTTCAATCAAGATCGCGTAAGTTATTCCACGTAGTTTCGGAAGAGTGAAATTTTCGGTTGGAGTTTCAATGATTAGTTGCGAGTGCGTTACCCGATCGAAATTAGTTTCCATCACTATTTTCGCGAGTTTGACACGCGGTTCGGCAGCGCGAGGATTCACGCACGCACGACTTTGATTATTCGACATTCCCGTGGTGTACGTGTGGCAATCGCCATCGTCCTCTTCGTTCCTCGCCACGCGGATTTCCCCGGGGCCTGATGCAACTGTAATTGGCAGTACGTGCCTGGATACCGATTTCGGTGAACACTTCGAACCGACTCGTAAACACCACGAAATTACCTGCCCTATGAAGCTTCGCGACAATTTCACGAATTATTCAGGTTGTCGTTGTTTCCTGTTTGCTCCTGTTTAAATTCACCGTGCCGCTACAGTTCCCTATAATTGTATTTCCTTCAGGCAGAAGTAAATTGAGTTTAACCGGCTCGAACCGCAGCACTTACAGGCTCTCACTTTCATCGCTGAATTCGTTGCCTCCAGAAGAAAACCGCCTGCCATCGATCACATCGATTCGTTTCGTCGACTACATTTGTAAAATCTTTGCAAACTCTTATATTTATGCATGCGTCAAACAACGGTTCCTTTTGTGGAATTTTAACACTAAAACTACCGAACAATAAATTCAACGATGTACATTGCTTTGTAATAATAACAAGACTGCATCTACTCAAACATTTTTGCAATTTTTATTGCATCATGTGGTTTATTAACACTTTGACTGCCATGTCACCCATATATGGGTGACAGAATTATTTGTCCATGTTTAAAAATAAATTTGTACGCTAATATATTCGTTGCACTCAATTCAGTTCATATCTCGAGACTACAAGAAGGTTGAAGGATAACTATGTGTCAGACATTTTATGTTTTCAATCGTTGCTGCATTAAATAAATTACTTTGATTTTGTAGAATTTTTGAGGCTGTTGGTTTGGGCAGTTAAAGTGTTAAAGAAGTATATCCGAAAATTACTAATGAAAATATTTTTATATCTTCAGTAACTGCTGAGGAAATAAGTAGGGACCAGTCAAAATGACTGGTTTGGTAGTTCTAGTGTTAACCGCGCAGTTGGAAAATTAACTAAACTTACAATAACACGTAAATTGACTCGATTCAAAATTTAATTATAACAAGATGTAGATGTATAAGACGAAACAAGAGAAGATTGCATATTTACTCTGCAAATATGCAATTTAATGAGACACGGACGACGACGATTTAACCTGTTAGGCACTATGCGCCACTATAGTGGCTTTTGTGGATGCCATCTTCTTGTACGACGCGCCACTATAGCGACTTTCGCGGATGCCATCTCTCTGAACGACACGCCACTCAATTGTATTATTAATTATTAAAGTAAATTGTTAAAGTCAACACACGTGTATCACATCTTTAAGAAAAATTATAATTTTATGATCAAACACTTCATTCCAATGTACTCCGTACATTGTTAATTCTTTAGGTTAATTCTTAGCTCGTGTCGAAGAAATAATACTACTTCAAGTACTTTGAAATTTATTTATTTAGTCGCTATGCAAAATACCAGTCCACACAGAATTCTCATAATTGTTATATTATAGCGTGTTGCGTTATTTAAATTTGTTGAAGAACGACGACGAGAGTTCTTGACGAAGCCGAGTGGAAAAGCGATGGTACATAATAATAATTATTTATTTATTAAACCCATTTAATCGTCTACTCCATTTGTCCGTAAAAGACGAATTCAGAATGGTGAGAGCATTGGTATGATCACAGTATAAATGATTTAGTTTGCAAATTCTTGATTGAAAATAAGGAATTTTTTCACACAAATGAAGTCGTCCGTCTCGTTTACGAATAGTAAAGTAATGTGCCGAATCGCTATTGTTCCATACTTTACTCATTGTGCCTTGCGGACAACAAAAATTTATCTTTCACTGCATAAAATTTGCGCTAATTATTCTCATATTTCGTTAAAATTCTTACAATTTACAATTTACCAAATTAAATTATGCATCGCAGTAATTGCCTAAATCAATGGCGAGCGCATACATGAATACCCTGCAGTCGGTCAATATCGCTCATGCGTGAAAATGCGAATACGCTGGTCATCGGTTAACAAGGCATTAACCCTTCAATAGTGTAATTGAATTCAAGTTTCCAATAAAAAGAGTATATATGTAGTTTTATTAGTTTTCGTAGGATTTCGGTGTGCTATTAACATGTACAATATATAATAAAACTTTTCGGATATTTTGAGATTCGTTGAAGAGGCCAAAAGAAAACATGCATCAACGATCAATTACAGCCAGAAAACCGCCATCCTTTTTTCGGCAAGCTTATAATTTAACCACTGTTACTATAAAATGATTAGGAAAACTTAGTACCGTAATCTTCTATACTTTCTTTTCGAATAAAAATACGAAATAAAATAAAGAGATCGCCACCCTTTCTTTCTCGTTCGATCTTCAATTTTCAAAAGATGCTGCGGGCATAGGATATTAATGTACGTAAACATTATAAGTCATTATAAACATTATAATTCCTTTCCTCATTATTTTTTTTCTTTCAACAAAACTCTGTTCGCATGTCAATTTAACACTTTGACTGCTACGCTGAAATCACATGTTTCGCTCAGGACGCCACGAGAGTATTTTTATTATTGAAAGCATATAATGGCAAAATAATAATACATTGATGAAGTGGTGTATAAAATTAGCTTTAGTCTGAGTCTCATTCTCAAGAGCCGTCAAATACACTTATTCGACAAAAATTGTGGCACGAAATTTTGCAGAGAGTGTTATTAAAAAAATGTTAAAATGTTAGGATCAAAAATTGCTAAAAATCGAACTAAAAAGGTGACCATCTACTGTTCAGATTGCATCGATGAGCCACATTTATGTTTAAAGCGTTTTAACAGATTGCACCGTTAGATGCGAGATTTTTTCTATTTTTTTATTGATATTCTAATAAAAATTCTTAATTGTTCAATGGGGAACTTTGTATTTCAAAGTATCTTCTATTTATCGGTTACATTCAAAGTGCACTAACCGTCAATTTTCATTCAAGTTTTACAATTATAAAAAGATCAAGCGTTCCGGTCACCAATGACCACCGTGCCACCACAGGAGAAACCGTGGCCGGTCATATATGACCAAATAAATATTTTTCGAGACGTCACAGCTGCACTAGATTCTTCACATACCTATAGCATACATTAATTTTCTATCGGAAGAAGACACTGAATTAATTCGTGCGTCTGGTGCAATAAAGTCTCGTTAAATGCCACTAACTCGGATCCCAAATTTAGTGAAGTACAGGCATCTGCACGAATAACTACAGGATAACTGCCACATCTCTATTAGCGCGAAGTATACCTCTCGAGAGGTTGGTAAATTCGATGCGCGTCTGTACACGATAAGTACAATGTTCCGTGTCCGACGAGGTAGCATACAACGCGACTTTATCGTATATCGCGAGCTCACGATTTCACGGCACAGTGACCAGAGCGATTTAACAGCGACGAAAATCCGGCGATGCTTGAAAACCCCGAGAATACAATTTAGCGAGACGAGGGCGTCGTTTGTCTGGAAACGCGGCAAGATTTCGGCGTTACGACGCAGTACGTCATTGTAGCAGGCACTCGAGGCACGGGGACCACCCTCGTAACAGTCGAGCGTTACAGAAGCGCAGACTTACGACCCCCGAAACGAGGGTGCCGCGCGTACGTTCCTTTATTGTCTCCCGAATGCGCCGGACCTTGCGGAGCCACGTGTGTTTATCACCGTGCACCCTCCTCGGAACAACGTATCTTGTTAAGGGAGTCTGACCCCCGTGATGATGATTCACTGCAACGGCGTTACCTACCCCTTCTACGAACGGGGTGGGAAACATTGCCGACGTTCATGAGCATGCAACCCACCCTTCGTCGCGTCGTACGGGAGCCAAAAGAAGCTGCTTGTACCCGCGAAAGCCTGCCCCTTTTTCTACGGTCCCTTCCAGTTTCTATTTGACCCCCTTTTTTTATTCCTGCTCAACCCTTCGATTCATAAAAATTTCACGTGCTTGGAGGGGATGGAAATACGAGCGCGCCGCGTAAGGAACGATTTTAGAATCCTCGATTGCTTCGTTATGGAACCCCTAATAAGCAGACTCCATGAATTTCCGGTGACCGATTTTGGTGAAACTTTGCACACTTGTAGATCTGACTATCCTATTTGCGAAAGTGTACCCTTGTAATCGTGGATGCACAATGGTTTGCGATATATCAGAAAGAAGGACTAAGCCGATAACGCGTGTCCGATCGTTTGATATTGTGGCAACGGTTTCGATCGCGGATTTACGTCGTCGATGTCTTTCGCTACCGATCGCCACTTTCAAGAGAATATCTACTCAATGTCTTAACCCTTATCACTCCAATGGCGCCTCCGAAGCTACACTAAAAATTGCCATACTATTACACAGAACAACTATTAAACGACCATAATTGCATTTAATTTAATTGTTGAAATTTGAACTGTCGTACGTACAAATAACAGCAATAAATTTAATATGCAAGAAAGGAAATGAACCATGTACAATATAATTATTCTACGTAAAAGAAATGTCTCTGTAAAGGGTTAAGCTATATTCGTAACAATACATTTAAACGACAACACTATGTAACGAAACAACGAATACAAGAATACGCTGTAACGATCACTGGAAATTTATTGCACGGCGATAATTACGACAATGTTATTAGCGTAGGATGCGATTGGCATACATGTGTGTGTGCGAGTTTCAAGAAGTGTGCGACGGTGGTGTGAATGTTTTTGACAGAGAGGTTTTAGGATATAAGATTTCGCAGATTCCTAGGGACATTCTGCTAGAGACCGAGAGTACGAAAATAAATGTATCCCCTTGCAGTCGAAGCAATTATAATTCCAAACTCGATTTTTACAGATTTTTTAAATGCAAATATAGTTATGTAAAAGTTGCACGTATGAGTAATACAATTATATATGATATGTATGAAAGGAAATTATTCATGCAGAATGTAGCTATTCTAGGTCGAAGAATGTCTCAATTTTGGAATTGAAATTGCTTGGAATGCAAAGGGTTAATATCTACTTGAAGGAAATCGAGTCAACTATCCGACGAGGACGTTGATTGTTTTGTCGCGCACGCACAATGAGTTGCGATCAGTATCGCAAACAAGCAAAGGTTGCAAATCTTTGCTTCGACTTACACGGGAACATATTCAGATGCGAAAATCCGATTTTGATAAACTTATGAAAGCGACTACATTTATTATTTATTTATTGTAACTTTTGTTAAAATTTTTTTGCGCGACTACATTTCCCATTGAAAAACACAGAATTTAAAAACAAATTCAAAATTCTCGACCTCTAGTTTCCGACATATCTCAAAAAATATGGTTTTGACCCTCAACTTTGAGGGCTGTATTCACCCCTTCATAGTGGATGGTTGCCGATAAACAAAAACAC
>CM052099.1:8875639-8889844 GCA_028453745.1 Agapostemon virescens
AATTGGTAAAGCAGTAAAAAGTGTTATAGTAAAAAAAATGCAGAGGGCGTAAATTTACGTCTTTCGCATATATTGATGGATACATGTGGACGTATATTTACGTCTTTCTTATATGTTGATAGATTTGTGAAAGCGTATGTATACGCCGTTAGTAGTCAAAGGGTTAGTAACGCATGTTCGTATTTCATCGTACGGGAGTGAGATATACAATAAAGTTTCGCTTATATCTCTCGCATCAGTCCTACAGGGTTGGTTTCGAGGATGAAAGTGAGAATATCATTTTCCTTATCAATACCAATTACAACAGAGTGCATCTATCGTTATCGTGGTTTATGTTAGTAATCTGTCGATGAAAACGATCCCCGATTTGTGCATCGTCTGCGTTTGAGGTGCAGACGCTACGTGTGTCACTGATAAGTATGACTTATGTGATTCTTATCGTTGGTTGCCAATGTTCCCTCTCTCTCTCTCCTCTCTGTCGGTCTCCGTTCCTTTTGTTAGGTATTGTATATATTACCGCACATGTGTGCGCACGTATATATGTGGTTCGTTAGCCAAACGCGAGCAACGGTTCTACGAAGCGATATCTCACTCATCTGCTCCGTATCGAGTCCCTCTTATCGCCCGGAGTACTGTTGCTTTTGATTTCTTCATGTCACTGGACAATGAAAACGTAAAGACTGCTATTATGCTGCTGCAATTTTAAACAATCTCCCCTCTGAAGACTCACTTTGTCCTCTGCGTGCGCAATATAATCGTATGAATGTAATCGTTAGACTGCGAATTTTGATGCATTTATATTAAAAACGATTAAGCGATACACAGAAGGGAAGAAACAAATATAAAACACAGGAAAATCCATTTCGCATAGCAAATAGCCTACATTATACGAACTCGTTGGAGCACTTTGAAAAATAAAATATTGTTTTTGAAACAGTACATTTTTAAGGTTTCGCAAAATAATGCTAATTATATTTAAAAGAATGATTTTGTTTGGGAAACGAGTCAGAAACTTGGAATAAATATTTTTCGAAATGTTATGGTTCCTTAAATTTTAATTTCAATTTTCACAATGTATTTTCATTGTGAAGGAATATGTTAATCCTTAGCGCTCGAATGGCGCCTCTGAGACGACATTAAAAATTGCCTTACTATTATTTAAAGCAGATTTGACCAAGCTGCGTTTGCATTTAAGAAGTCGGTAAAAATGGAACTATTAAAGTACAAAATAGTAATAACTTTGTATTCACGAAACGAAATTAACCATGTACTGTGGAACTATTTTAAGTCAAAGAAATATGTTGATTTTGGAATTAAAATTGCTTGCAGTGCTAAGGGTCAAATATTATGTAATGCAAAATATTTTATTGTATGTTTTAGATTATTAGAATAAAATTTGATATTTCAGATTATCAAAATAAAAATGTTTTATGCGTAGAAATTTTATTTGTTTAAAATAGTATTTAATTACCTTGTAATGAATGTAAAATTTGTATTTTTGGGTAATCAAATCAAATTTCCCCAACATTTTTCTTTCTCTATTTTTATTGTTTTTTTTTTTAGATATCTTAGCCCTTAATACACTGCATTATTATTTTTTTGTATGATTACAGGTGAGAGACCATTACTCAGGTGAGGGAGCATTCAGCGATATCTTAAGCGAAGGTAAATTTAATTTAATGCTTCGTAGCAGCAGTTGGCTAAAAATGGCAAAGAACCTTGAGAACGTAACTAGTTAAGAAACGAAAATAAAAAAAGAAAAAGGTATTTTAAATTGTATGCTAAAAGGGTGCTCGATCGATATGCTTTCTTTAGTTCTTTAGGGTCACCGTCCGCTTTATACACAGTCATTTTAGGGTTAAAAGGATACATGGGGTTGCGAGAGTCACCCTAACCAACCAGTTGCGCACAAGTTTCCGCCTCTCGTATCTGCAGGTGCGATCTTCATAAAAGATTTCATCCAATTTTAATAAAATACTCTCTGCCTGTTCATCTCTCGTAAATAAACCGTTTATTTATTTGTTTACACTGGCAACAATAATTACGATATTTATGATACTTCATGCTTGTTTCGCGCGGCCATTGGGTTTCAATGCTTAAATGAATTCTGGACGCATTTCACTGGACACCTGTTTAATAATTCCCGGAATCAATTAAATATCTCATACCCTGTGAATCCAACGACTGGCGAAGGATTTTGTTTAAAAATTTATTTAGTTGTCTGCTCTCTACGTTTGAATGCTGGAAAACAAAAACTATACACAGTTTCACAGTGTCTCGCTAAGTTTAATTTATATATACAATTTCTGCAAAAAAATATATTCTCTCATAATCGGTAAATGCGATTATTGAAAGAATTAATTTGCTTCTTTTTTTTTTTAATAACGTTTATCTTTCCACTGTTTCACGGTGCACTTATTCACGTTTATCAGGATTTATTATTTCATATTTCAAGCTATTTATAATATTTATTCTCTCATAAATTTTTTCTACAAAACTACACATATCTTGCTGTACATTTATATGTATATACATATTATTTATTAATGCCTCAAACCAGATGGTGTATTTAGCAAATACAGGGCAGGTGTTTCAGTGAAATTAATTTAGCTTCTTATCCTCGGCAGCTGCAGCGTTTTCTCCGTAATTGTCGCATCTGCAGCTCTATCGAGTGACGGTTCTAGATGAAATATTTCATTGTCCGTGCTGTGCCCGACGGCGAGAAGCTATAGCGACTTCCGAAGAACCGAGAAACCGAAGTTCGACGTTTCGACTCACTGGCAGAAAACTTTCACAGTTACGGCGGAGAGACCCTTTCCGACTGTTACGGATAGAAAGAGAATCGTACAGAAGTTCAGAGTATAAGCGAAGGGGTTATTTCGGAGCCACGGTGCACGGAAAGAGAGCACGTCAGCGCATAGAGCATGACTCTCGCTTTTAGCCAGGCGCACGGTATTCCGTCGTTGCACCTTGCCTCTTTATCTCCGGTTCGTGCCGGGACACGCCTATTCGCAAGCACTTATTCACCGATCCGCTCTTGGTAGACGTTAGCGGTCTCGTTTCCCTTTCGCGAGTCAAAATCCGAGGGAACTGGCGATCCGATAAAAGGGTTGTGAGGGCGGCCGGTCCCTTTCGGGCCACTTAGGCAAAAAGGCACGAAATAATCGTTGCACGAGAGAAAGAGAATGCGAAGGCAGGGCCGCTCGAAGAACATGGCCTCTCTCTCTGTCCGTCGTGATGTGCGTGTTCAGCACGAGGCTCGTGTTCTGAATTTCTCAGATTTTGTCGCGCAAGAGGTTCCAGGGAAGCTCCTCGATAAGGCATCGGTGCACACGGTCCTGGGAGCCGTATCATTTCACGAGAGAAGCCTGGCTTCCCTCGCTGAATTCCGGCCCGTGTATCTCACTCTCTCTCGTCTCTTTCACTGTCTCTCTCCGTCTCTCCATTTCCCCGGAGAATAACGGTTGATCATATCGATTCTACACGATGCTTCAGATATCGTGTTTCGACGGTCGCGGCGCAGATAATGGGGGAATATTGTTATTGTCGCGTAACGCTCGCCCCGGTAACGACCCGGATACATTCTGCGCCCTCTACCTCTCCTTCTCTTTTCCGATCTGCATTTTTCCCTCTCGCTCGCTCTCTCCGACCCGGTCACTGAATAATATTTCCTCGCGAAACGATCGCCGATGATAAGACCGACAGGTGCATAAATGACCGTTAATCACCGGACTGGAAAACGCGCTGCCGAGGTGAATGAAATAATGGGCCGCGCAGACGTCGCTAATTTATGATTACATTCCGATCGGTAGCAGAGGTTATTAACATTATAAATGGAAATAAACGTCTGTCGCGCGAGACGAATTCAATTGTGAAATTCGACGAGTGCGCGAAAGGAAATAGGAACGCGCACAGGAGCTTCTTGGTACCGCGCGTGCCGCCTCCTGCGACTTCTGACGGGTGTCGCGAATCCTTTGATTTTCTGTCGAGGACCGGTCGATTGGCGGCGTCCTGTTCCTGATTCAATTAATTAAGTATCGAAATCGGTGCCGATAATTTCGTTTAACCGTGAGATCAAACGGCTGATGCGCATTAACAGTCACTTGGACGGAAACCGGTGGGGGAGGAGGGCGGGGGTGTTTTATGGAAAATTCAGCTATTTGCGACGGATGCGCAACCGTATTTACAGAAGGAAATGCGTGCCGGTTGAATGGCGATTAATATTAACGGCCGACCACAGCGTGACCCGCCAGTTCGGCAAAGCGACCGTCTGCTCTCTCCTGTGTACCCTCTTTTATCCATCCACGCAAAACCTCTCTCTCTTTCTTCCTCTCTCTCGCGCCAAACTGGTTGGTCGAAACGCCTCGACGATTTGTTATTTGCAAATTTATGCCATTTTGGTTTTAAATTAGACCAATCAGCACGCAGCCTTACACACGCATATAATTAACAAATATTTGTCTAAGACATAACCGGTGCAATCACACTTTTGCATAATCGCCGGATGTATTTATTGTTGCGCCGGTGGGTACGAGTTTAATGACGTTGTTGACACAGTCGAGGCAACCGTGGTCTTAAATCTGATGTTTGTCCTGTGGTGTTTTACAGAATATTTGTTGAGTGATTTTTGTTATAAAGAACTGCGGTTCGAATGCAATTGCTTAGGGTTGTAGCCGTTACAATAAGTGGCTGTATCTCGTTAAGAATAAAAAAGAAAACGTTTGTATCGGGGAAGCGCAGAAGAGTAAGTTCAAAGATTAACCCCTTACCTTACAACAACGAGTCAGACTCGTTATCAATATATCGAAGTGAATCTTCTAAACATATATTTCCTTAATTTTTTTAAAATGGAAATAACATTTTATTTAATTGTTGATCGTATACGGTCATTGGAAAATAACTAGGCATGTAGTAATTACAAATTTGTCTTTTTTGTCGTTTTGCGGAGGACAAAGAAAGTCTAGTCACTGTTATTGTAAAATGAATCGTAGGCCAAGGGGTTAAGCAGGATGCACCACTATAGTGGCTTCCATGGATGTCATCTTATATTACGATGCGCCGTTATAGTGGCTTGAGCACACTCGATTCTATTATTAATTATTACAGTAAATTATTAATGCTAAAATATATGCATCATATCATTCAGAAAAATTACAATTTAGTTATCAAAAACTTCATTGCAATGTTCTCTGCCGTAAACTTCCTAAACCAAACGAAATGATAGGCACTACGAAACAATAAAACAACCGGAACCTCTCTTTCTCGGATAAATTCGGCTACCTACGACTCGACTAAAATGTCAGTTGTGCTCTTCCTGGTCTCGAAATATGTAAAATGAAAGGTTTTTTGGTTGCTGCGTCGCTCAGTGGCCAGCAATATTAGAGGACCTCTGAGTTCACAACTTCTCAAATAGAAGTAAATGAACGACAGTCGGTAATTAGTAAAAAGAGCTTTAATGAAAGTTTGAATATGGAAATGAATGTACAAAATTGTGATAACTCGTGTAAAGATAGAGATCGACGGCGAAGTATTATAGAAGGAAACTCTGTATACTAAAGTTTATCAGTGTAAAACTAATAAGTATAAACTATAAAAAAATGTTTGTAAGCAAAATAGTTTCGGAAATTTTAATGTCACCTTGATTTCTTTAAATTGAAAAAATTACCTTTCGTGTCCTGAGTTGACAGAGCCAAATTCTGTGTAAAAATGGATTGACCTTGAACATATCCTAGATCTAGCGATTAACGGGATGATTTTTAAATAAAATAATTTTCAATATGTACTCATCATACTCAAGGTGACGATATCTAGGATATAGAATATATGTGAGTCAACATATATTTGCATTCCGAAAGTTTATTACTTACACAGACATCGCTGCTGTCATAGCGTAGTCCTCTTTGTACTAAAAATTGAAGACAATAGGTTTTAATGCGTCCTAATACTTTCAATTTGCATTGCTCCACTAATTCATTTCTTCGGGTGCATATTGTAAAAAACGTTGGTTAAAAGTTCCGATAGCTTCGTTATTTTAATGAAGTAATGTAAAACAAAATGTTAAAGTTACAAAGGTGCTTCTACTGGAAGTGATTGTACATACTTTTTTACTCAAGCATATATTACAGTAAAAGTCGTGCAATATTTCAATTAATTGAACTGTGTCATTTTCTTAAGATAAACATATCGGCTTCTTTTCATGCTCGGTAAGTTTAGCATTAACACTAGAACTACCGAATGATGAATCCAACGATTTACGATTGCTTCGTAATAATAATTCTTATTGTAACGTGCACGTCATTAACCTCTTAAACACGATGTGCCACTATAGTGGCTTCCGCGGACGCGCCATTATAGTGGCTTGAGCACACTCAATTCTATTATTAATTATTACAGTAAATTATTAATATTAACCTGTTAACCGGGGAATAAAGTTGTGTTCGACTCGTTTCACAATGGGGACTCTTTTCTTTTTTTAATACTTATTGTTTATATATAATTGTAAACTTATATAATTGATTTACTTGAATAAGAACTACATAAAATGTAATGTGTTCAAAATATTACGGCAAATTTCCATGATGAAAAATATCGTCATGAGCATTCTAGTAGTAGTTCGTGTGTGACGAAATATTTCGTCATACCCAGTTAACAGGTTAAAGTATATACATCATATCTTTTAGAAAAATTATAATTTAGTTATCAAAAACTTCATTCGAATGTTCTCTGCCGTACAGAGAAACTGCCCCGCACAAAATTCAACCGTGCCTAAGAGGTTAATAATAAAAAAAGTCGTATGTGGCCATTTGAATAAAAATAAAAAGAGAACAAAAAGAGTGCAGAAAAGCAAGTGTAAAGTTCAGAATTTCAAATTTTGAATAGATCTAGCCGTATCTTGAGAATTTGCGTCCTCGATTCAAAGACGAAGCGAGCAACAAATAATTGAAGACAATTTTCCAGAATTGCAATAGTTTGGAGAGGTAACCGAGTCTGCTTAGCGACCACGATAGGGAGGCAAATGAAATAAGATCCAAGCGAGAATACAACCCGAGGAAAATCCTCCGGTTGGCATCTTCGGTTAGCTCTTGCAACTTAGGACATAATCAAAGTATCCGCATCCTCGTTCAGCGTCAAAGTCCAACTGCGGCTCGTTGGAAGCGCTAGCTCGAGGCTCGACGAGCACTTGGATAAACTCTCTGTCCAAATATGATTTCGCAAAGCAAAGTCGGTGAACGACCACTTTATTAAGAAATTCCGCGTGGCCAGTTACCAAATACAAGCGCTCGCGCGCGCGCGCGCGACCGTGTATGAAGCGGGGTAAACGTTAGCAGAGCTGAGACTATACTTTGCCGGATACGTTCCCGTGATGAGAACGGCTTTGAAACAACGATCCCGAATATAATCTTTGGGAACGGTTTTCAGGCAGTTTTGGGAGCTGGCGTTACTATTATTTATACAGTCCTTGTTAACAAGAAAGGATTGTCCCTACGCCGTATTATGCGGTATGAATAGTCATAACACTGCCAGACTAATCTGAAACTATAAATTCTGCAAATGGACGTTGGACGCGAAGAAGACACGGGGAAAGAATCCTCTGCTCTAAGTAAGCTTAATCCGCTGTTCTTCGCCGCAGTTTTAGATGTATCCTGTGTGGCTCTGCGGATTCTCATTTCAGTGCTTCTCTTTTTTTAACAACACTTTTATCTTAGAAGTCTATTTAAATTGTGAAATTAAAAATTCCATCTCCGCAAAGGGTGTAACCGGTGAAAATAGTAAAAAATGCTTTCGACTGATTTAAACGATTCCTGCGTCATTCGGTAAAATTTTAACCCTCAACTCACTCTGGGGAACAGCCACAAAGAGCTACGTCATGAAAGTGGAAGCGACGCGGTAAAAAATACTTCGCACAATAGTCGATGCACCGTGGTACATCAGAAACGAAGACATTCGGAAGCACCTGCGTGTCTCCTCTATTCGGAAGCAGGGGTACATCGATTTTCAGAAAGATACGGAACAAGAACTACAAACTACCCTGACCCGCTAACTAACACAGTGTGCAAGACCAGCAGCCGTAAAAGGCTTAAAAGGAAATATCCGCAAGATTTGATAGCACAAACACGAACGTAAACCCAACGTGGATGCAACATAAAAGAATGCCGACTGCAGAGGAAGCTTCTATACGATATCCACTCGAATCAAATCGACTTGCCCAATGTTAACCCGACAAATTACAAGGAAATGGAATCAGGGATAAAGAAAAAAAAAATATATTCCTACGAACACGAGAGGCCTATTACTTTTTTATGGCAAATTTTTAACACTTTTGAACGAGCACATTATCTTAACATGCCATTGAAAAAGAAGCAGATTATATCGAAGAGGTTATTTTTCTGCATGCGAAAACACCGTGCCGCTTTTTTCTTCCGCAAGATTTTTAGCGTTTATTATAATTACAAACATTTGTGCACGCTGTTCTTTTTGTATAATGAAATATTAAAAAATCGCGATTACATCAACGTGTTATTTCTCGGCAAGGCAGGGTATTATACAAAAACTGGTTTCGCGAGTACTTTGTTGAACGCGCCGCGCCGTTCAGGTTAATTCGAGCCGTAAGTATTCGAGTTTTCTCGTATAATATTTAACTCTGCCGTCTACTCGAAGAGCATCCGGTATAATGGAAAGTAGAAGTGGTTCAATTTTCTACGATTATACGTGCAAGAAACGCGCGGCGGGGCACATTACGCATGCCACTTTGTGGCGACGACGCGTATATACCCAATTTCGCCTGCTCTGTGTACCGGCGCGGCCTTTGCAATGCAAATCTTGCTACGGACACGTATTACTTAACATTCGTCATTGTTAAACTCGACGACTGCCACCGTGAGACTTGTAAATACCGTACGGGGTCTTATAGCAGGCGCTAGAAACGTGCGCGAACACGGTGTAATTTAATTTGCTATTTTCGCGACATTAAAGGCCGCGAGAGTAAATCGTCCCGTCGTCGCCGTAAACTCGACAATGAAAACTTCGCGAGCGGGTAACGGTCCCGTTGGATAGTGGGCCTGAATGCGATCTCTGCGCGAAAAAAATCATGCGTATCTGCTACCATTTCTTAGGTCAATTTCTGTGGCGTCATTGCAAAGGCGAGGTTTCCATCTTCAATTCCGTGCGCTCGAAGCTGTTTTCATTCCAAATCCAAGATACTTTTTGTGATTTACTTCTTTTTGTACGTAGACAGTTAATTTTTATTACCCGTGTTTACAACAATTGAATTTGCAGTAATTCCATTGATGCAAGTGTAGTAATATAGAAAATTTTGAAACAATGCAGTGGCAATTTTTAATGACGCCTTAGAATCGCATTTCGAGGACTGAATGTTTAACCCTTTTCGGACGTATTAAATTTGGACATAGGTGTCGTACTGGTCGGAATTAATTTCCTTTGAAATAGCAGTGATACGTAACATGTAAGATTATGAAGAATAAACAAGATTTATTAATTCTTTTGACAACTTTAGTTACATGTTCACAAGTTTCAGCATGAGCTGTTTGATCGAATCTGATTTGTATGGATACGTTGACTGCTTATATACTACTTTCGGTGATCAAGTATTGGCCAATGGTGTCCATTTAAAACTAGTACCATTTTTGTTCTTTGTCTGGAGCGTTAAGGGTAGCGGGAGCGCGGGTTGTCTTGGTCGATGGTGACGTAGGCTCGGCGACGGGTGTCGTCGTCAGGTAAAACGTGAACGGTCGAATATTTTTCGACTTCCTTGTTTTAACCATTTTCGGACGTATTAACCCTTAGCACTTCAATGGCGCCTCTGGGGTGACGCTAAAAATTGCCATACTATTATTCAAAGCAACTTTTACACCGTTGTGATCGTTTTTAAAAAATCAGTGAAAGCTGAATTGTTGCACGAACGAGTATTACTAATAAATTTGATATGCACGAAAGGAAATGAACCATGTACAATGGAATTATTCTAGCTTAAAGAATATTTCGATTTAGGAATTAAAATTGCTTGGAGTGCAAACGGTTAAATTTGGACATGAGTGTCGTACTGGTCGGAATTAATTTCCGTTGAAATAGCAGTGATACATAACATGTAAGATTATGAAGAATAAACAAGATTTATTAATTCTTTTGACAACTTTAGTTACATGTTTATACAATAATATGTTTTAATGTCATGTTTTTATGTAAAAATTATATTTTATTGTTCTCCGTTGTGTGGAATTTTTCAAAACAGTTTCCAATGTGCAGTCCTGGTTTTCGACTGGGTGTATTGCAAAAATAATTTGTTTGACGTCTTCCACCCTTAATCTTTCTATTGGAACATACAGAACAATCTTTACTTTTTCCGTCTTCACAACGTCGCAATATGTGCAGTTTTCCGTTCAGCCTTTCGTCTTTATCAGAGGTCGATGGTCTTCCTGAGTTTGATGATGCTCCATCACGAAAATCACTTACAAGTTGGTCCACCAATTTTTGGACGAACATGAAACGTGACATGGGCGTTCTGTTATCTCTTCTAGCTGTCACCTTATATAATATGTAACTATTGATTGTACAAACTTCTAATCCCCAGAAAAAATCTTTCTCCACCATTTGCAAGATTTTCTTATGGAACAATATGAACTTGCTAATTGGTCAGCTCTGTCAGCACCTCCCATATTCATAATGTACTTTATAATAACATTGAGTTTCTTTATGTCGACGGGTGCCACCTTGTTTCAACCTTCTTTCTATAGTTGTCGTGCCGGAGGTATAGCAGCTGCTTAACACGGTGACTATTCTCTTATCTTTCCACGCCAAAAATAGAATATCACCTGATCGACAGGCAGCAACAGTATTACTTTTTGTTACAGCTGGCTTTTTTATCATTGCTGGTATATATTGCTGATAGGAGCGCCGTATTAGTTCATGAATAGGTTCAGTAGATATTTATATTTGTGCAGATAAATTGTAAACTGATACATGGATGAATTCAGTATAAGATTAGCACGGTTTCTTGTTGTGGTGGCTGAGAGGAGACATACGACCGCAAAGGGTTAATATATAATATTTTTGTGTTTAAATTGCATGTCATTTTTCAAAGACACGGTAGCATCGTTATATCGGCACAACACGACGGATTCTTGTTCTGAATGTAAAATTACTAAGACTCGTTGTTGAGTTCGTTTATTTGCATAATATATTCGACAAGCCCGCGTGACGGTAATAGTTCGCTGTGTCTGTCGCAAACGCTCGAAATAAACGCTCTTCGTAGAGAAAAGTATTCGGAAAGAAAAACACCCGAAACCCCTTTCTGAAGGAACCTAAGAAGCGCTGGAATTTTGGCTCTGGCCAATTATGTGCATTTAGGGCGGTCTTCGAGTCGCGCAACGCCCACAATCCGATGTGTTTTAGTTTGGGGTAAATCGGTCAGGAGGGTATGTTGAAAATGTCGCGAAGACCCTTTTACATTCTAGGGAATCGAGCCATAAATTATGGTGCCCTGGCGTTATAGGTGGGCCTACGCTACGTCGAGTGCCATTGAGAGCGATACGGCCGAGTTTTCCGTACGAAAACTCGATGATACTTTCCAGCCGTACCCGCAGTCGTAAAGTAATAAATATGTAGAACAGGCACGGAGAGGAGTTCGGAAAAATTTCAAAACCAAAATCGACCATAATAACCCAGACTGTAATCGGAGATGACGCAACGCAAATGGTGGTTGTATGACGTTGTTATACATAACGCTAATGTTCAGAATGATAATGATACTGGGTAACGACAACGATATAAATGATAATAATGATATATCTAATTAAGGCAAATGTGTACTAATAGGATGTAACAAGCATCAATTTGCAATTCGAATTTTAATATAAAAGCTTTTTTAAGAAAATTGAAGTTAGGAGCTGCATAACCAGCAATGTGCCACTGAAATTGGAGGAATTTATTATAAAGAATGAAAAATAACTTTTTTGTTTTCGTCCCAGTTTTCGTATTTATTGATCGCTGTGCGCAGTCTGGATACAAAGGAGAGCAATTAATTGCAGACTATCAAATTGTACTCGCGAGCCGAAAAACGATCGCACTCATTGCGAGAACACAGAGAATACTTTAAATCTGTTCCGCTCGTTCTGAAATGAAATTCAGGACCTTTTGTCGCGTTTAATTATACACAGTTGTAAGGAGACAGAGGATCTTGTTAGAAGCGACACTGGAAATTCTTGGGCGTCTATTATTCGCGCAAATGGTATTAATTTTCTTGCGAGAACGAGATTCGGAAGATCTCTTTTTTCCGGATGCCAAATTTTCAGTTACCATCTATAAAACGTTTGAAAATGATTAAGGGAGCTTCGTAAAGCGGCGCACAGCGTTTGTAATAATTCTAGATGTAAAACATTATTAATGTATTTGTTTTACTTCTCGCAAATTTTACTAAATATATTGTTGAAACATGCACAAAATCGAACATTAAACCCAACATATTTTCTGAAGCGCATGCCATTTTATAAATTCAATTAATTTGACTTTTGATTTAATTTGACATTTAGTATTACGAGGCCTTTCGAAGCCCAGAATAACGTTTTTAAAAAATTAACAATTTTCTCCAATTTTTCGTGTTATATATTTGTCAACTTTGATTCGAGTTTTACAAAAAGTACCTTTCAGATTATTTTGCACACTGCTTCTGAACACATTACACTGTAACCATCAATCGATCTTAGTCTTTACTCATCTTTTCCCGAATCGAAAAAGCTAGCCACAAACATAACGCGTTCACTCCCAACGAATATGTATTTCTGATAGGACGATTAAAAAATGTTCCAACAAAAGTTGGTCAGTAATTACATAGTAAAAAAAGTTTTTATTTAATGTACGAGGTAAAGTTCACCCCCAATTTGTTTTATCAATATTATATATTTTTATCGTTAATCGATGCGCTTTTTTGACCCGTTCAAAAAGATATTAGAGGCTTTCCGTCTAAAATGTATTACCGTAGAAATTATTAATTTTCTGCCGACTCACATAAGAGTTCGAACGCTGTGCGACGACGCAGCCCAGCATCATCGAGTATTTTCGGTCGTTAAGGGTAGAGATCAGAGAGCACGACGCCGGCGATTACTATCTCTCCGTTTCCTGCTCTCAAGAACGAAAGTAAGTAAGCAGTTGCGCTTTCACAAGAAACGTTTTTCTGTCTCGTTTTCCAGTCCTCCTTTATCTCGCCGACCCGAGGAATACGTACGACGAGGCTTAATGAGGCCGTAGTAGTTCAACCAGACATTAAATCGGTGTCTGGCCAGCTAACAATTCGCCGGCGTTGTTCCCCAAGAGATTTTCCAAGCTCCCTGCTAGACTAATTTCTCGCGTAACTATGCGAGTCGCTTCAGAACGATGCGAACGTCTTGTTAGTAACACGTAAGAAGCTTCCATCGACTACTGCCTTAACTAGTTCGACGAAATTTCCCGCTAACAATTTTCTATGGGTCTTCGCAGATTAATCTACCACCAACATAGACACTTTATATTATATACTATGTAATAATATGTAGATTGCCGATCTTTATGCGAAATTGAAAATGTCTGTATCGACTGCAGGAAAGAGTAACCATTCGAGGCACCTCACCTTCGTTTATAATCTTTAACACTAGAACTACCAAACCGATCATTTTGACTGGTCCCTAGTTTTTTCTTTCGCAATTATTGAAGTTATAAAAATGTTTTCATCAGAAATTTTCGGATGTACTTCTTTAACCTCTTAGGCACGGTTGAATTTTGTGCGGAGCAGTTTCTCTGTACGCCAGAGCACATTGGAATGAAGTTTTTGATAAGTAAATTATAATTCTTCTAAAAGATATGATGCATATACTTTAATATTAATAATTTACTGTAATAATTAATAATAGAATTGAGTGTGCTCAAGCCACTATAATGGTACATCGTAATAGAAGATGACATCCGCGGAAGCCACTATAAAGGCGCATCGTGCTTAAGAGGTTAATGACCTACACGTTATAATAAGAATTATTATTGCAAAGCAATCGTAAATCGCTGGATTCATCGTTCGATAGTTCTAGTGTTAACGCTAAACTTACCGAGCATGAAAAGAAGCCGATATGTTTATCTTAAGAAAATAACACAGTTCAATTAATTGAAATATTGCGCAACTTTTACTGTAATATATGCTTGAGTAAAAAAGTATGTACAATCACT
>CM052099.1:8904111-8923843 GCA_028453745.1 Agapostemon virescens
CTCTTAGTCAAACCGGAAAGAACTTATGCATACACCTGGTAAATATTGCACATTTTTCACACTCTCGGCGATTCACATTTCAAATGTCACTGAAACAACTTTAACTCGACTAAACCGCTGGTTTGTAAATCAATGTTGCCTTGCTGTAAAGCAATGGTGCCTCTGAGGCGACACTGAAACTTGTCGGACTATTATTCAAAATGATTTGTACATTACAAATGTTTGTAATTAAGGCGTTAGTAAAAATTGAAGTGTTGCCGTACGATTAACAGTAACAAATTTGATATGCACAAAAGGAAATGAACTACGTGCAATGGAATTATTCTAGGACAGAAAAATGTTTCGAGTTAGGAATTAAAATTGCTTGGAGTGCAAAGGGTTAATACCTTTTATGCAGAACGTACGCTAAGTGTTAGTAAAGTACTTACCAATGTTTGTTTTTTTTCATTTAATCAATATTTTGTTTTGCACAACTGTTTGTAAACAACCTTCAGGTTGTTTTGGCAAGGAAAGTTTGACTTCTTATATGTGTAAGTTTTGTCAGATTCCCCTTCATAGGGGTGAGTGCTTTCAAAAATACCATACATTAAAAAAATATTAGAGTAAATAAAATTACTATATAAGAAACTGAATAATAAAATATTCCTAAACATTATTACGCTTTTCTCTTACCAGATGAACTCTTAAAACTTTCAGAAATTAACAATTATTGTTTGGTCCATGTTACACATTAAATGAAGTAATAGGAAACTAAATTAAAAATTTAATTTGTTTTTAAATTTCATCTATATCTTTGAAATACCATATGATACCTATTTTCCAAATTTCATTGAAATCCTACTATTAGTTGTGAAGATATTACATGTTTTCTAAAAACTGCACTTTTTTCATACTTCACTAATTTGAAGTAGACGTGTGAGTCAAGCTCATGATGTTACCCGCCAATAGATTGCGAATAATTTTCAGTTGCAACCAATTTCGCTGAGAATTGTTCGAATCGCAATCTAAGATAAATTCTTTAAGAATTAATATACTGCTACGCGATCTGTCAAGTTTCGATGTATCGTTGCATTGTTTACAGTTCTAGAAGAGGTACTATAGCCCCTGCAGTGCGCCGATCGCAGACAATGATTGAGAGAGAAACGAGGATTTGTTATACGAGCAACTATAATCGTAATTACAATAAAGTCGCGTTAAATGCCACCGCATCGGATCCGAAACGTTGTACGATAAAGTCGTTTTAACAGCTTGATAACTACAGGATAATTACCACAGTATTATCCCCACGTGCGCGAGGTACGCCCCTCGAGGGGCCACGTATTTGGACTCGTGTCTACCCAATAAGTAATTTGCTCTTGATTTGCTATGCATTTGACGTGGAATTCCGACCCACCTGTTTCCGCATTAGGCTCGCTACTTAAGTGCACTGTGTATACGCGATAAGTACATTGTTTCGGACCTGACCAAGGTTCGATGTAATTATATCGTGTTTGGTGTCATTGTAATAAGATAAAGATAAGACGAATACGACGATGAAATTTTTATACTAGAATAAATATAAATTAGTACGAGCCTCACCGATGCTCGATCCTTCGCCGACTAAGTCGTTCAGCCGCGTGACCGATGTCGAGAGGGAGCCACCCCCCTGGACACTTACGGTAGAGACGTTTCCGCCAGTCACGGAGAGAAAATACCGTGCGATACTTGTCCAGAGTTTCAAAAACAATTTCCTCATCGCGGACAATGCCCTAGATGGCAATCCGACGAAACACGAGACCAAATTCGTCCGAGAAACCCGGTTACCCGCTATCCGTGCTTTATAAATATTTATCCGATGGATAATAATGGAGAGTCTATAGACCATGCATCATTCTGTATTTATAACAAGTTATTTCGAAGAACGTCATTTAACTCTGCTGTCATCTTCGGATTTGTGTCACGTGAATTTCGCAAGATTAACGTCACTTTTTAGATTTAAATAAGTGATGCTTTGTCATTCTATACCTCGATGTTTCGCCAGACGGGAAACGAGGGTTTCAAATATTTATGGAGAATGTCGGCGAGACGACGAGCATTTTTGTAAAACTGGACGTAAATGGTACGCCCTCCGCGCGATGCAGAAACGTTCGTTGCGGAAATCCGCATTTACTTTCTATTCTTGTCAGTCGGTTTTTATCAAAGAAACTTTCCGATTCTACATATAAGAATTAGACTTCGTAAGAGCTTCCTACAATCTACGCTTTATTATTTTCATTCTAAGCCAAACAAGATAAAAATTTATAAATTGATTTTCCACACTGCGGCGACTCTACTTCTACGCTCGCCAAACAGATAGACAGGTGGACAATGGACGCCATTTCCCGTTACTACCTGGTCCATCACCGATTCTTATACATAGTGTACACCAACGATAAAACTCCCTAGCTTCAGCAATCACACGTATAATCTAAGCGTTTCAGTTCGTCTCTCTATCTTCGGTTCGTCATTCTACCTACTATTACTCATCCTTGAACTTCATTCCATACGATTCATCCCTTACCGACCATTAGACGAAAACAACCCCCGCTGTACCTCACCAGAAAACCTATATATCGTTTATCGAATTCCATCCTATAAAACCTAGTGGATAAATAATTCTGTTGCCCATACGTGGCTGACACGACAGATCGAAATGTCCAAGAGTGAGGCTACAAGATTCGATAAAAATAATGTTTTGAGCGGACGAATAGTAAATCGTTTTGTAAGAACGTTTTATATTTATCCTTGCGCTTCGAGCGCTTAACTTAACAAGGCTCGATATTTAGGGATGGTGCAAATAATATTATAAAGACACACGACTTGTTAGTACGCAGAACTGAGTTTAACCCGTTGTACTCCAAGCAATTTTAATTCCTGAATCGAAATATTTTTTAGGAGCTAGAATAATTCCATTATACATGGTTCATGCCCTTTCGTGCATATCAATTTTATTACTATTACTCGTTCCTGCAGAACCTTCAACTTTCATCGATGTTTTCAATGCAAACTGAAATCTTTGCGACGATAAATTTCGACAGAATTTAGTTCACTGTTTGGTATTAAGAAAAGTATGTGTAACAAACAAATAAAATTTACGTTATTACAAACTACAATGAACATTCTGTTATATTGTAAAACAAGAACTCCAAATTTACTATTGCAAACGATCGAAACTAGCAACAATTTTTTGAATAGCACAATGTCCGAATATTAATAAGAGTCACTGTAAGCAGCCAATGTATCCATACAAATCGGATTCGATCAAACAGCTCATGCTGAAACTTGTAAAGTAGAAAATCGCAGAATAATCGAAAACTTAGAAGTTGATCGTCTCTCACGTGTTAAACTCATTCAGTCCCACACCAGAGGGTGGTCCTTTGGAGTCAGTCGGCACCAGGTGCAATATTCAAAGGATTTCTGTCCACTTCCAATGAAATGATCAAAAATGAGTTTTTATTAACCTTGCGACGGCGAGTGACCGCGTTATCGATTATCGAGCGTGCCGAGGTGGAAGGCATGATCGTGAAAGCGAATTTTCTGCGTCTCTGAGCCGGTCTGCTCGCGATGACTCGCGTCAACGAGACGCAACGGGACAGAACGGGACGGAACGGGACGGAACGCGCATCGTGCCGTTGACATGCTTACGTCTAGTCCCCTTGACATTGCCATTGCGTTTTGTAACGCGTCAGAGTGGTTGTCTTGCCGCGTGTTCGCTACCGTTCGAGCGTGCACGCGATGCGTTAAGGGCCAGGCAGCAGTGATCTCTGCGGTAGTCTATTTCTGATCCGTCACGGTGGACGCGAGCTTTGTCGAGCACTTTGCATGCGCGATCGCGACACGTACACGTGTCTGACAGCGAAGCCGCATATGTCCGCGATTCGAACCGTATGGAGACTATTTCTTGCTCCATCATTGGAGACGTTCGACATACTGCATATACATACATATAATACCGAGAAGAACGCCGCGTGGTCCATTTCTCGGTCGCTCGAAGTGCACAGGTTGCGCAGTCTTTGCAATGCACCAGTTGGCTGTTCGCGGATCTCGATGCATTTAGAGCAGCCACTTCTGACCGGAGTCGAGCCGCATAAAGAACTCGAGAATATTAAACCAAGACCTCTGCACAGTCGTTTGAATTTGTAATATTACGACAGGCAGCATAGAGTTCTCGAAGACTGGCCGAAGACATTAAAATATTGAGATTTCACCGGTTTTAACGGGGACGAGCAAGGTGTTGCAATAGGTTCTTGTACGAAGTCGCAGATGTTCAACGATCCATAATTTTCTAGATGCTTCAATTTGATGCGATTTTTGAAATTTTTCTGACTTTCAGATATCAACGAGATTAACCCTTAGCGCTCCAATGGCGTCTCTGAGGCGACACTAAACGTTCCCTTACCATTATTTAACACTTTGACTGCCATGTCACCCACATATGGGTGACAGAGTAATTTGTCCATTTTTTTAAATAAATTTGTACATTAATATAATCGTTGCACTACATTTAGTTGAAATCTGGAGAATACGAGAAGGTCAAAGGATAACTATGTGTCGTACATTTTAAATATTAAATTGTTGTTTCATCAAATAAATTACTTTGATTTTATGGAATTTTTGAGGTTGTTGTTCTGGCAGTTAAAGTGTTAAAATAGTTTATACATCGCTGTGCTTGCATTTACGAAGCCAGTAAAAATTGGAACGTTACGCTTGCGCGTGATAGCAATAAAGTTTATATTCACGAAAGAATATGAACCCTGTACGATGAAACTGTTTTAGGTCAGAAATATGTTTCGATTTTGGAATTAAAATTACTTGGGGTTCTAAGGGTTAATTAAAACGACGGACCCTTTCGATTTCGTTCATGAAATGGTTTTACAGATTCTTCCTTAGTCTCCTTCCTTAGTCTTGTAAAATTATTTTTTAAATGAATAATGAAATTTAATAGTTTCTTTTATTCTGCGTTATTCATAAATAAGATTAAGTGACATAGTAATATAAAGTAGTATAAATGTATAAAGGTTAAATGTAACGTTAAATTACGTCTCTTCGAAACTGGTAAAAATTACTAATAATAATAGTTTGCAACGATTCTCGTGAGTTGATTTTGGCAGTTTACACATTGAATCCAATCGTTTTAACTACAATATTTTCTAAACAAACTCTGCATAGAAAACTTGTAAACAAATTCCGTCCTTGGTTCTAGCGTTGCAGCAATCTGATGTTTGTTTACGTTGCTAGACGACATTTTTGAAACGCTGAAACTGAAATGATAAATAACACTACAAAAGGAGCACACGAAACTGAGATTTGTACCGTCCGGCAACTGGGCTAACGGTTCTGTCCGATACCAGGGGTCAATGAACTCAACGAAAAACATTTTTTTTTTATTAGAACCAATACACTCGCAATATAGAATGATAATTAAAAAGAAAGAAATAATAATACATCTGACGCGTGTTTGGACTACAAGAATCAATAGAAATAATTGTTTATAATTACTATGATGCGGAAAAACGTGATTATTATTCTTTTCCGTTGCTTTGCAACTCGCACGGTGCAACAACTCGTTAATATTTAATTGTTCAAAATAGAACCACCTTTTTTTTACACGGTAAATTAAGTTTCTTTGTGATGTACGCGTTTGATTAAATATTACATTATTAAAATTCATAATTTAAATTCGACAAAGCTGAAAGATTATTAATCAACGTGACAAAGTTGGAATGTTGGTTCCTTTGAAAGTTCCGGTTTCATCGATTACATTAATATAATTTCGTGGAGTATTTTAAAATGATGTTTCAATTCATTGTCGAGCGAATGTAATTTGATTAGGGTTCGTGGAATTCAACGAAATTGAAATAGTCGTCATTGCGATACGTTTTAGTAGTTCCATGAACTTAGCTAATTTGATACCGTGAAATATTTTTCCAGGATTCGCAAAGGTTTTCCGTGGATGTCAACAGAAATATCTACTCGCGCGTCGATAAGAGCGCCGACAATCATCGATGCTCGAAAAATAAAGAGAACACAAACACTTTTACGAACGGCGGCGGGGCTTTCGGATCGAGTTTGCGGGAAAAATTGAGGACAAAAATGTTTACGTATCATAGTCGGAAACAGTGTCATTTATCCGGAGTAAAATGGAGTTTGAAACATTGTTCTTCGTTCCCTTTTGCTCGCATGGAAACTTCGCCGGCAGTTGGGAATTGCCGTGGAAGTTACAGTTAAAGAAGAACCGAGAAACGGCAGCTGGGGAAAGAATGACAGCAACGCGCGGGGCTTTCGAACGTTATTTCCATCCGTGTGGCGAGTTTAAAAAATAATCTTTGCATGGCATACTCGGGTTGTAAATAGGCCATGCGTCTGGTGCAGGCCGGCATATAATAAATTTGGCAACACTATCGTTAGTCCTGTGAGAATTATTCTGAAACGATGCGAAGCATTTTGGTCATTATGATAGTAATACAGTAGCTCACGAAAGTATTCGGACACTCTTCAGTCCTAAATAACTTTTTAAGGATTCAACCAAACGACTTGACTTTTTTGGAGCAACTAGAAGTATTGATTTACTAAATGATACGCAAGAATAATTTAGAAACAATTCTAATTGGAAGAAACTACAGGAAAAGATAAAAAAGACATTTTTTAAAACATTTTTATTTTAACTCGTAATGAAAATTTAAAATATGCATCTTGCAGACCTATGTTAGTTATACGCATGCTGAAAATTTCATTGAAATCGATTAGCGCATAAAAAAACGACACGCGTAGAAAGTTGTAAGAATTTGTGGAGTTTAAACAGAAACTGACCGAATATCGTGAAAAATTGCGATTTTCACCATTTTTGATGGCGTGCAGCTCGTCGTGTTCGTCGATCGATTTCAATGAATTTTTCTGCATATGTATAATTATCATAGATCTACAAAATAAGGCTTTAAAATTTTTTATACGTGACTCAAATGAAAAATGTTTAAAGAATGTTTTTTATATTTTTCATGTAATTCATACCAATTGCAACTGTTACAAAATCCTTTTCGCATATCATTTAGTAAATCAATGGTTCTAATTGCTCCAGAAAAATCAAGACGTTTGGTTCAATCTTAAAAATGTTATACAAATTCAAAGAGTGTCCGAATACTTTCGTGAGCTACTGTATGTAGATATAATACAGATTTGCCGCGAGCATCAAGTATAATTTGCGCGTGCAGTGAATTAGTGTATCTATTCTTTTTTAAATTTATGCGTAAAATTTATGAAACTATTTTATTTTTAAATTGTAAACTAAACGTACAAAGAAAAAGTACTTGTTTAATCAACGCTGATCATTTTATAAAGCTAATATTTTTAGGAAAAAATCCTATTATAAACAGTAAATTAGAATTAATACTTGGGAGATTCCTGAGGCGATTCGATGCTTCGTTTTCGATTAATTTACAAGAAACACGGATCAATCAAAGCACAGCTAGGACGAACGTGTTCCGATTCGGTCAACGAGCTTAGCCACGCCCAGCGAGACCTATCGCAGAGCCGGATCCGTTCGCCATATTCGCGCTACGGATTAGTCTACGTTTTTCGTTAATAACTCGGAAACGAAACGTCAAACCAGAAATCGACAAAGAGAAATGTTGTTCAGGATCGCCTTAAGAATCTCCTAACCTGCAAACTTCACTGAATATCTCATCTTCAATAGCCGATATCGTTATCAATTTATTTCCTAGTTCAATTTACACGTAAATGAGTCCACCGGACCTTTCTAAATATTATACTAAATATTATATAATATTTCATAATAACATGTAGCAGTTTCATCGGACCGATATTCTTTCTGCATGCGGTATTGCCACTTACATGTTCCGGCATGTACTAGAGACGACTGCGGTTCTACCTACTCGATGTCGTTGTTCAAATAAAGATGTTCGCTGTTTGTATCGTTTCACGAAGATTCGTCGATAACGCATTCCATTTCTCAGTCTGTGGATCGGAAGAAAAATGCCAATCTGTCACGACAATTCGGTGCGAGTGTTACCGCGCGACATGGTATACGAGCCACGTCCCCCCCTCTCTCGAACACGAGAAATATTCTTCTTATTCGCGCTCAAATGATTCCTCGAATCGATGTAATACGTTTCGACAGACAATTCGAACGTATATATATTCGTTCGTGACGGGGAAAACAAACCGAGCGTCTAGGGACCGTTTTAAGCAGAAAAGTGTCAGACGCAGAACAACTTTGGTTACATTTAAATACAGCTTGTCGATATCATCTCTCTCCTCTCTTTTTCTCGCTGTTTCCCCGTCTCCGTTTCTCTTTTCGTCGCTGGCGAACCGGAAAAGGGAACGGTTCGCGTTTCGCGGATCGCGCAGCCACTTTGCGACCGATTGAGAAGCGTCGAGCACCGTGAGAGGAGCATCGAATAATGGATATTATCTGGGATCGATGTAAATGCAGGTTGACCATAATTGCGGCTCTTTGCTCGATCGAGATTAGAACAAGCCCGACGTTACGAGGCTGTAAGGATCGCGTGCACCGATGATCAATAAGTTATGCGTCCATTGTGCGCGCACGATGGCTCCGGAAAGAACCATTATTGGTTACCATTGATTGAACTGGAAACGTTGTATCGTGCATTATCCTTTCAATAGGCGAGCGTCCGCATGGTCACGTCATAGCCGATGGTAATCGTATTAATCGTAAAATATGGCGCCACGTTCTCGATAGAATTCCGCGAATCACGATCGAACACGGTATTTTCCCGCCGATCCGGAAACTTGTTCGGTTACGACACAGTCTCGAGGCTCTTCCACGATCACGAGCGAGCGTCGGATCTCCTCTGACCCGATCTTCAACAATTTTCGAATGGTGAATCAGTCAATCAACCCTTAGCACTCCAATGGCGCCTCTGAGGCGACACTAAAAATTGTCATACTACTATTCAAAACAGCGTTTACATCACTATCTTTGCATTCAACACTTTGACTGCCATGTCACCCACATATGGGTGACAGAGTAATTTGCCCATTTTTTAAAATAAATTTGTACATTAATATAATCGTTGCACTACATTTAGTTGAAATCTGGAGAATACGAGAAGGTCGAAGGATAATTATAGTGTCGTACATTTAAAATTTTAAATTGTTATTTCATGAAATAAATTACTTTGATTTTGTGGAATTTATGAGGTTGTTGGTTTGGCAGTTAAAGTGTTAAAAAATCGGTGAAACTTGAAATTTCTGCTGAAACCAGTAATAATAATAAATTTGATAAGCACGAAAGGGAATGAACCATGTACAATGGAATTATTCTAGCTCAAAAAATATTTCAATTGCTTGGAGTGCAAAGGGTTAATTATTTCAGGTTAATTTGTTCCGTTGAAAATTTACATTGATTACGAAACTTTTTCCTTTCGTCAGGATACTTCTTTCAAATTTAAAATGTGTTAACCCTCTATGGGCCGAATTTTTGTTTTTAATCCAAAAAAATTGGGGGAACGAAAAATCAGAAATTATAAACCTATATATTCAAATTTCCTAAACAATTTTATTCTTATTTTATTTGTTTATTATAATATATTCACTATGTGACTTTCAAGTAATAACGGCCGTTTTAGCAATTAATTCTATAGGGAACTTATCGTTTTGTGTAATATAACAATTCTTTGCAATTATTTTCTTAACGCTAGAACTACCGAGTAATAAATCCGGCCGATGTATATTGCTTTGTAATAATAACAAAATTGCAACTATTCAGGTCTCGTACAATTTTTATCAATGAACAAATTCATTCGATAATCTTGTGCTCACCGACAGAGTGACAATAGGACGAGTTTTCCACTAGTACTTGATTCGCCTTTGATTCATACATTGGATAGTCGGAAAAGTATTGAGAGATTTTTGTCACTAGATGTTGTTTGGTGTCATATATCGGGCAACACTAATCAACGGCCTATAAAGTTTGCACTTCTGTGCATAAAAGCTTAAGCGTGAAATTCCATAAAACAATTTGCACTTGATGTTAAACATTTTATTTTTGAAATCTCTTTGTTGGATCACATTGCAGTGCATACATATTGGTATAGTCAACCATATTGCTTATAATTTCCTTGTCAAATGGTTTTCGAAAATAGGTCACAGGAGAATGGGGTGCTTCGGGGACATTAGGGCAATCTCCTTTCCAAGGGTGATAACAACTATTATTATTCGTCTGTGATAGTGGTTGCCAAACAATTCTTTGTGGTCCTTCATCTGACGAGGATCGAGTACTAAATTTTTCGTCACTGACAATGACATTAATTCGTCGTAGGAGAAATACTATTACATCTTCATCGGACTCGGAATCTAATAAGGCATTATCGAATCTATTACCGCTAATGCGTCTAATTCTAATTCCTCTGTTATTTCTATCTGATTTTGTATTCATATTTTGCGTATATGATGTATAAATCTGAAAACAGGAGAAAGCACAAGCTTTATCTTAAATGTACCGAAATCTGCCATAATAGCCCACTGTAACCTTAAAGTTACAAAACTGTATCATAAAAAAATAGTAACAAATTGAAAATTGAAATGCAAACAAATAGGTTGTTATTGATATACGAACCCAGAGCTATTATGCGCACTATTTTTAGTTTGATAATCACTGACAAAAGCACAAATAATATCAATTGGATCAAATGGTTACGCTTATTTTTACTGCAGACTGTTTGCACAACATTTATTTTGCTATTTCAGGTTGATGAGCCTAGCAACGGTCGTAAATATTAATATTGGTTGTCTTGGCAACGTTATAGAATTAACGATTTATGCGCCATCTCATGAAAAAAGCTATAATTTTTTGGTAACATGTCGATAAATTAAAATGTGACCTGAAAGTTACACGGGCCCATAGAGGGTTAAACGGCAGCGATCGTCGCTACGTGTTCCCATTCAGAGCCATCAGCTGTTAGTGTGAGTTTCTTTGCAGTATTCTAGCATATTTTTCTCGTCTATGTTCACTGTACCAAAGTGGCATATGTGCATCTTTACGCTGCTTGTACTTAATTAATTTATTTTTGAAATATATATTAATTCTAGGTACTACGCGCTACTTTTATTAATTTCCGAAAAATTTGTTTCGTGTCGGACAACCGAGTGGGGCATGGCAACTGCTGCCTTTACCCTACTTTTGGACCAGGCCGAAACAAACCCACGTTGATCGTCGGTCCGGTAAGCGAGGGTTAATTACGTCTGTGCGGCGCGTACGGCAGCTTGTCGGTTTAATTTTCTGGCGATATGCCGCAGGGAATTGTCAGGACATAATAAATACTGTCCCCCGGGTCCCGCGATGCGTACGATAGTTTATCTTGAACTGCGATCGCGGATTTATCGAGTCAGCGTTGTTCGGAGAAGCCACCAGAAAATCAATTCCAAACGCGAGTCCGGACCTCGATCTCGATTTCTCGAGTAAAGAGAGGGAGAGCGAGAGTGAGAGCGCATGAGAGAGAGAGCGAGAGAGATCAGGCCGACTTTAATACGGTCGTGAGTAGTGGGCCGTCCGTAATCGCGACGAGGTCATTAATCTGCCGAGCATTGGTCATGTTAGTCGTATCAGAGTCCCCGATATATTGATTCTTCGGCGACGTTCGATTTTCCTGGTTATACGATCACCTCTGCGACTTCCTGTGTCTCGACCACGAACAGGTGTTGAGTCCAACTGCAAACATCTTTCGAAACGCGGAACTCTTTCGAGGATTAATCACCGAACGTTCCCAATCATCAGTTTTACAGTATTCTGCCGATTTCTTCCTCCTTGATTTTTTGGTGGTTAATTAGATTCGATCGATTGCTAAACCGAATATCCTTAGATTTCGTGATCTCATGTAACGAAATTGTTGGAGATGTTCAAGCTGATTGCGCCATCTCTATGTATTAAATTTAATTACATTATGTTTAGCACTAAGCCTAAATATAATAGTAATTAATTTAATTTAATTTATAATTTCTTCCTTCTTCTTTCGCGAGCGGTCAAATAAGTGATACATGTGTGAAATCTCTATACAAAATTGTTGTAATTTTTTTTGTTTCTACCTACTGTGCAAATATATCGGAGAAGAAATAAATTAAGTTTCTCTGAAAGACAAAAGGCGACTCAATTTTCTTTTGAGTGAAAGCATAAATCAGCATACATTGCTTTATTTCAACAGAAATGTAAAAATTCAGGTTGATCGTGAAATGATAACAGGTTATGAATCTTCAGAGTCAAAAATAGCTGCGTCGATTGTAATTTACGAAAACACAACTATCGATGTCTTTGCATGATTTTAATCAATTGTTAGTTTCGACGGCATTCAATTCGTGTTATCTCTATACTCTTTGGGATTGTATCAACTTATTTTTAAATTCGTAGTATAGTAATTACGCTTCCAAGCCCCTCGCTATCTTCGCTGAATCTAATCAAGTGCGATATGGTCTGGGTTCGGTTATCACGATGTTATTTCCGTTAAAAGAAAATTAAGGAAATAGATGTTTAAAAGATTCCGTTCGAAATCTTGATCACGAGTCTGACTCGTTGTAGGGCAAGGGGTTAAGGAATCCGGAGCCACATGCCAGTGAGCCGATAGTCGGCAGGGGCGACCAATCACCGGGGTCTGGGCCATGCTACCTAATTGTTGCTAACTAATTTCGAGTCGTTAGTCGGGCTAGTGGGAACATCGCTCATGGTCTGGCAGTCCCAGCCGGCGAATCGTTCCCTCTACCTCGAGCCAGAGATCAAACAGAGAGGAGAAACTGAGACTGCTTCATGCCAGCAAGACTATCTCGAAGTCCGACTCGCCAAGGTCGACTGTCCTAACTCGGCGTCCCAAGAATCCTCTCCCCTCTGATTCCTCTCGTGAAACCCAAACTTAACCCAGACCTAATAGCTTTTTAAAAATATCTCGGAAACGTCGTACGACGGAAATGCGATGACCTTGGCAACATATTTCAAGCTTGAGGTCATTCTTATCGTAAATGATTAATCAATGTTTTATATCGAAAATATTCCTTAGGTTAGGGAGGGGGAACCTCGAGAAACTGAGTTAGGAGAGTCGACCTTGACGGGTCAGACTTCGCAATAGGTTACTATTGTGCGTTGCATTAAATACTGATTATACAAAGCGTTCGTTATTAACATTTTACCGACCGGAAGCCAATATTAGAATTTTCAATAGTTGCACTGTAACAAAATTAAGCATAACAAACTTTACATTGTAATTTGTGATCAAATTATTAGATAGTTACTGAGGATGTCATGCTAATTTACAATAAAAATTGCTGTCAGCGTTGAAGTATCCATTGAAAAGTTTCCAATCATGGACAATGCATCTTGAAAAATTCTGAAATATTTGCTGGTCGGTAAAGTGTTAAAAGACGAGTTTCATTTGAAATAGGTGTCATTAAGATGCGCCATTATAGTGGCTTGAGCACTTCTATTATTAATTATTACACTAAATTATTAATGTTAAAATATATGCATCATATCTTTAACACTTTAACTGCCCCACCAACAGTCTCATAAATTCCACAAAATCAAAGTAGTTTATTTAACGCATCAACAATTGAAAACTTGAAATGTCTGACACAGAGTTAACTTTCAACCTTCTTGCAGTCTCCAGATACGAACTAAATTGAACGCAACGAATATATTAGCGTACAAATTTATTTTTAAACATGGACAAATAATTCTGTCACCCATATGTGGATGACATGGCAGTCAAAGTGTTAAGAAGAATTATAATTTAGTTACCAAAAACTTCGTTCCAATGTTCTCTGCAGTCCAGAGAAACTGCCTCGCACAAAATTCAATCTAAGAGGTTAAAGTTCGTCGCGAGCAAGCGAAACGGAGTTTACTACCCAGCGAAATTCGGATTGCGAATTTAAAAATTCTTTGACACGGAGCTGTTAAAAGAGATTCGCCGTTATCGGAATAATCGCACGGTGTCTTCGGGACGTTATCGCAAATCACGTTAACTCTTCGGTGTCAAATGAACCGTGCGTAAAACAAATGTTCACCGAACGGGAAGCAACCGCCGAGTCAAAAGTAGCAAACGACAGTAAATTTCGCAGACATTCGACAGTAACGTCCTCCCTGGTACCGTCGTTTGGAATCGAACGACAGTAGAGAGGAAAAGATGAGAGCCCGGTGGTCGCGAGGCAATCTTGAACGCCGGTCCCCGCGGTGCTTAAGATTGGATCAGCGATCTGAATGTGGAATGGGAAACACAGTTTCGTCGAGGGGTATAACCGGGTTCACGGGGACCAATATCGTTGGCCCCAAACGATCGAAATCATAATTTCAATAATTATGTCCGGCCTTTGATAAACCTTCGCCGGTTTTCTCGGCATCTTAATCGAAAACGAAATCGCTGTTCTAAATTTCTTTCGCGGCCTCCGAAGGGAGAAGCTACGCTAAATCACTTGGCGCGATTTCGCCTTAGACGAAATCTTTTTTATATAAATTAAAAAGACGATCAACCATTTCCGAGCACTGCCCTGTAAAAGTTACAGCAATTTTTGTAGATTTTATATACGTCCATATGTATCCATCAATATATGCGAAAGGCGTAAATTTACGCCCTCTGCATTTTTTTTTACTATAACACTTTTTACTGCTTTACCAATTAATTCGACATGTAATTTAATGCTCTAAGTAAAATAGCAACCAGGTATTGGCAATTGTTTCAATATTTTTCAGTTAATTGTCTTCATATTGCTCAGTTACATTGCTCTCGTACGTACGCTCTCGCATCGTGCACTGATTCGTGCAAACCTGTATCTTTATTGCATATGTAAGTGTTTATTTATTTAATTTTGTGTTTAATTTTTGATTTTATCCATTCGATATTTTTTTAAATAATATAGTACATCCATAAAATGTTTGGCCAAAAGAAAAGAAAACGTTTATACAGAAATGCTAGTGCAGAGAAAGAAATGGAGTTTCTTGATAAATCATTCTCCTCGTCTGAAGAAGAGAATTTAATTCGACGGAAAAGAAAACGCGTTTTGCGCTTATTAAGTTCTGACTCGGAATCAGAAACTGAGGAACAAGGTGTTCTACAATCGCAAGAAATAAATGGTAACGAATTTACATCAGTGGTGCCATTTGAGGATGTCAGTTGGTCGTACCAAAATTTAAGTCCAAAAATACACAATTTTAATGAAAAAGATTCTGGATGCAAAGCAGCCCTGGACAAGATGTCAAAACCGCTAGATTATTTTCAATTATTTTTTCCAGAATCTTTAGTAAATTTCATTGTAAAAGAAACAAATAACTACCATAATTATTTGAAAACAACGCGTAACTGGAAGACTAGTTCGCGAATAAGCTCATGGCACAATACTAACACAGATGAAATGTACTGTTTTTTAGGTACCGTAATGTTAATGTTATTGGATATTTTAATTTATTTGCATTTATTATTTTTTTAAACCGTAAGAATGGTCTCTTAAATCTCCGGGTACCTTTTTTGGTCACTAGTCAGTGGACGATCAGTCGCAGCGACTGGCATGTGACGATCGCGCCGTATATATTGATGGATTCCTCCAAAAACGCGCCGCAGTCAAAGGGTTAAACGACTATTAGTGGAGTTTATGCATTCGTAACAACAAATGAGTACGTACGGTTTAAAGCAGTGACAAAAGACAGGAGAACCTAACGAAATTCTAACGAGAAATAATTGTTAAGGTAATTAAGTTAAATATATGCTGTTATTTAACTGCATATTATTTCGAATAAGTATATGTTAGTTTATTTGTACAGCCAGATAATGTTTTCAAAATTATTCCATTACTTGAATTCCAAAGGAAATCAACATAATTTTTTGATTTTATCTTTTATTTGAAGAAATAAATCATATTCTACAAAATTCAAATTCATTGTCAATTTTAAAAGCGAATGCAGCTGAAGCTTAGTCGTTCAGCTATAAAAATTAGTATGTGTGAATTGAATAATTGATTTAGTTACCTCAATATTAGCTCTTCCTCAGTTAAAAGTTTTGAGGAGATTAGCGTATTCGTTTCAGTTTAATAGGACAATAAAAATAAAAAAGAAATTTTTATGTAATTTTTATTATGCATAAAGATCCGCAGTTGATTTACGACAATCGTTTTAAAATAAATCTTTATCGCCAGATTTTATTTACAACGATTATTTTAAACACTTCATTATTTTCATTTAGGTAACTAAATCGATTATTCAAGTTACATATACTAATTTTTATAGCTTAATGCCTAAGCTTCAGCTGCATTCGCTTTTAAAGTTGTTCATGCAACCGACAATGAACTCGAATTTTTTAGAATACGACCTATTTCGTTGAATGAAAGATTAGTGAGGTAATGAAATAATTCTGAAAACATTATTTGGCAGTTTGAATAAACTAACATATAATTGTTTCAAATTATGTCTAGCTAATTAAAATAATATTTTAAATTGTTTATATAAAAATAACCAAGCCTGCACTAATCAGTGGACGACCAGTCGCAGCGACTGGCATGTGACGATCTCGCCGTATATATTTATCGATTCCTCCAAAAACGCGCTACAGTCAAAGGGTTAATGAATGAAAAGGTGTATGATACGAACGTCTGGTTTCTGCTATCTTTGAAGACAGGTACAACTGGAATGCCAGATGTTCCGATTAGCGTTTCAGTGGGGCTTTGGACTGCTAGATAAGAACAAAAATCTTTTAAAAAATAGATTTCTTAAAAACTGATGGTGAAAATCGACTTTGGGGTTCGCGTTGAATGCATAAAAATTGATTCGAGCCGTCTACCGGTTACCGAAACGCGTAATCTCTTTTGTGGAATTGTTGTTAACATCGAATCTCGTATTCCGTTACGTATGGAAGACGCAACGCGATGCGAGAGCGTGGCTCGTCGGTACTCGGAGTTTCAAATAATTTGCTAACCCGATAAAACTCGGGCTAGGCACGGCATTACCCGAAATTTCTATTTCAGTAGTTTCGGCTTACGATAATGCACAGCGCTCCGGGAGCCCTTTCTCACGTTCCATTTTCTATTCGCCCTCAGTTTCCTGCCTTTTCCGCCCTCCGGTTCTCCCAACCGGTACACAACTTTCTATAGCAATAAACCGCTTTGGTTAATCGCGTTTGATATTTGCTGCTACGTGAACGAATACAAGTTTGCCCAGATTTTTTGATGCAACGTTACGAATCGCACACCACCGTGGGATACAAAGATGAATGAATGTTTCGCGATTGTGCACCTTCGTATCGAGCATTCGAAGGCTGGCCAATTATCAACGGCTTAGTGGCCAGCGTTTGTTAGTTCGCGTTTATACAGTTTTTTGTTATTGCTGGACGAATGTCAATGGGAAATGTTGATAATCCCGCAGAAGATCGTATAACAAAGACATAAAGCATGGTATTTGCTATTTTTCGTCTAGCTTGAATAGTGCATTTTAATAATTATTTTTTCTTTTCATTTGTTTTTGGAGGGGAGGGAAGGATAATTGATGCATCGAGTGGGGCTACTCGGCTGTCTGTGTTCTATAAAGTCAAAGAAATTTAATATGCCTTTATTATTACAATTTTGATAACAGCGAACCGAAGTTTCGCGAATTCGCGTTGGTTCGTTCGGTTCATTCATTGAAAAGGAAATTCGAAATTATCCTCCTCGTACTTTGCGATAGATTTGATCCGTAGGATTAATTTATCAAATGTGAGATACGTATTAAGTTTATAAATGAGTAAGGCGATGTTATCATTGAGATTACGATAACGATTTTCGTCGAAATGACTACGTGTAGTATCTTTCATTAATTCCGGCGTCTCAATTCCCTCGGAAATTGGATTGTTATTGGATTAGTAGTGCGACGACACATTTCTCGGTTCAGTCATTTGACGTCTCATGAGGGAATTTCGTGGTGGTTTTAATCCTCTTTCCTTCTACCATGGAGCAGAGCGATACCTCGTTCAGTAGACACCGCCGCGTTTATGAAAGAATCGCCCAAGAACGAGGATGTATCTTTTTATATCCATTTTGGTCTTTCTAATACAGCTTCAATTTTTCTACCGGACGAAAGTTTACGTTAAAACATAAATTTCTGCAAAGTGGCCGCGTAAAAATCATACGAAATTCAATTTTCAATTCAAACTTCCTCCGAAGTGTTTTTCGTACGACTAATAATAGAGTTTTATTAGTCCTGAGAGAACGTTCTTACGCTTTTTACTTTATAAAAATTGAAAGTCATTTATTCATTTTATTATTTAATAACAATAACAATAATAATAATAATTGTTCTAAAATGTAATTTGGGTATTTCTTTGAGTTTGAAAATTGTTTGATCCTCTTGGATAGGTTCTTGAAGTCACTGTAGCTTCGCCAAAATCACCGCACAAGTTTCAAGAAAAATTATAATTTAGTTATCAAAAACTTAATTCTAAGGTGCTCTGCCGTACAGAGAAACAGTCCCATGCAAAATTCAGCCGTGCCTAAGAGGATAATTATTGAAAAAATTTTCTAAGTAACTTCTAACTATGATAAAAATAATAATGATGTTGATCTTTCGTTATTCTTCTATATTCCTAGCAATAAATAGTGATTTACGCAAAGCCTGTGGTTTTTGGTTCGCTGATGCTCGTTAGCGTATAACGTACGACTCGGCGCGGACAAAAATGTCCAAAATCAAGGGACCCGCCGAAAAGGGGCGAATTTTCGGGTCACTCTTTCGTGTGCCCATCTCGCGTATACTTTGCTCGATTATCCGGAAACGAACGACGAATGAAACGCAGCTTTGACCCGGGCTGCCGGGCCAGCCGAGCGTAAAGTGTAATGAGCCATTCGCTGGTAATGCGCGCGCGTTTGCGTTCGGTAATCACGCGTTTACTTTGACGAGACGCGTGTAATAATCAATGGCTTCCACCTTTTTTTTGTTGCAGGTGAGACTGACAAAGGGCTCATTGAAATTAACGAAACGTCCGGCCGTCATTGTGCGCCGGGCATAAAAGGGATCAGGTAGACGATCTTGTCTCTCCCTCCCCCTCCCTTGTACCTCCCTTCGCACCCCATCCGACTATACTCTCCGCTCTCTGCTCTTTTTCGTTTTCTCTCTTTTTCTCCTCTTGCATGCCTTTTGTGCGCTCTTTAAGCGTTTCTCTCGTAACCGCCATTGTACGAAACGCATCGGCGTGCATGTTCCGAGTGTCGAGTGACGAGCGATCCACGACGCGTGGGTCAATCGATGCATCCGAGACCGATAGCCAGGCTATAATTATCGCCATGATGCCTCGTGAGTTGTAGATTCGAATCGAACCCATAAGTTATATCGCCCGGACTGAAATCTTACACAATATGGCCCCATGATTTCAGCGCGCGCGGGATGAGTCATGCCAACTCGGCGATCATGAGTCCTCGATTCGCAGAGTGTGTTCCGCAGTTTGCTCGTGCTGCGACACGATGGGACCACTCTCGTATCGAAACACCTATCAACCCTGTTGCGACGGCAACACCGAAGGTTCTCCGTGCCTAACCCTTGCGTTCAGAAAATTTTAAGTCATAAAATAAAAGGCAGGTAAAAGATGCGAAATACGAACGGCGCCGCACGCGGACAGTTTTACCGCGACGAATGGACACCACGTGCGGCGCACGTGAAGACACGAAAGAAAACCAGACAACCCTACGATAAATCACGATAATCCCTCATTGATCATTTCCCACTCCTTCAGATATACTCCTTCAAGCA
>CM052099.1:8963811-8978900 GCA_028453745.1 Agapostemon virescens
GAATTCGACCGATAATCGTTTTTTTTTTCCCTTTGTCTCGAACAGAGGAGAAATCGCAATCGACGACGAAACGTGGCTCGGAAATTCATTAAGTCGTTATTTTTAGTAATTAAAACATACTTTGATTAATGTTTTAAAAAATGCCACTTTTTCGGTAATTTATAATTTTTTTCCACTTGAGTTTTACCGATAAACCGTGTTCATATATGATAGAGCGGCCGTCGATAAACGCTTTCGATGCCGAGACCCCATCCGCATACTCTAATAACTTTATTATATTATTTTTCACTGAAAAATTATGATACCGTTCGATCAGTCAATAAAATACCCGCCCGAGGTTCCGCGAGTGAATATTAAATTATATTTTATTAAAAAGAAATTCCGAAAATTCGCATTAATTTGAATCGTTCGCGCGAGGGTCTCGGCCAAGTTAACAAATGCCACGAGTCGCTGCTTAAATCTTAATCAAGAAGTTTTCACGTTGCTCGACGAAAAGGTGACGAAATTGCCGTTGCAGGGAAGAGCGTAAAGTTTAAGGGGAGAACTTTCTGTCGTTGGTCGAACGTAAGTGTCGAGTTCCTGCGAGATTGTCTTATTTCTCGCGAGAGAGGCTCGAGATCGTTTCTTGAATTTAGTAGCCGTTGATTGATTGGGAAACGCAATTGGCGATTTAATAGGAGCCGAGGACTGCTCGAGGAGCCGGAGATGATCGCAAATGGTATGCGTTTGATCCTAGTTCTCGTAGAGAACTCATTGGCGTAGCTACCGAGTAAATCTGGCTGAAGGTTCATCCGCTGAAGCACGTGTGTCCTTCCGAATGCTTTGAGGCTCCTCGAGCCTGTGAAATCAGTTCGAGTTTAAATTGATGTACATCGTATTCCGATCGATCCACAGTCTCGAGTTACCAGCCGCGCACCGATCATGCTTCCTTTGACTCCGACGCCGACGAGAATGAGAGACACTATTCTAAGAAAATCCCTACGACGCATTTTCACGAGCTAAATGCGACTTCGGAGATTTTCAATCCCGGACCGATGATTCTGTATCAATCCCTTACGTGGTTAGCTTCGAGAGCAAATCCCTCTCGCCATTCCATTTCCGTTCACCATGGTGTGAGCAGCACACCCGAGCATCGCAGCATATGTCTGGAGAGTGCTTAGCCGGCACGATAGCTCAGGAGGAAATGCGTTGACGTGAGCTGCGTGAATAGATAGTACCGCCCAGATATTTCATTTAATATCGAATCGCATATGGGGAAGACAAATCTTCATACGGTACATGCCTTGCTCCAGCTTTTCTTCGTTCCTATTCGAGCATTCGCATAAAATATCATGGATTTCGCGAACTGCAAGCTTGCGCGAACGGAAATGCAGGTTTACTCGAAATTCATGGGAGGCATTCGCTATCCACGGAAGATTATTGTATTCTTAACCATTCGACAGGAATGGTCGAGTCGAATTCGGCAAGTTCTCGCAATTACATCGGACGAATGATTTTACACGGTGTGCTTTCAATTATATACAGGATGTTCCGTGATTTTCAAAGAAACTTGGAATACGAGATTCTTGGGGTGAACCATAGTGTTCTAGTTATTAACACTTTGTGGCAGCTGCTGAAAGGGTGTGGTTGAAAGAGAAAGAGAAGGAACGAAGGAAGAGGGAGCGTTTCGTCCTGGGTCCGCTAGAGGACTCGTCAGTAAGGAGGTGGATCAGGAACTAGCGGGAAAGTCTCGTCCTACTGCCCCTCTACCGGCGAAATTAGGAGATAGAGCCGCCACAACTTTAAGCGCTATGAACCCATATATGGGTTCTCGCATAATCATTCGATTTAGGTTATGAACGCATATGTGGGTCCTCACAAAACCATTCAATCTGGGAAAAAGAAATCTATGAACAGATATATGTGACTGGCGCTTGTAAGCCTACATAGGTATAAAAAGACAATAAGCGTTTAAATGTGCTTTTGTCCAATCGTTTATCAGTATTGTTCATTAAATTTGTGTGTGCATTCATTGTGCATTAGTTAACGTATCGCTACCAAAGACTTTTGAGTTTAAGTGCGGCTACTTTTTGGAAATTTGTTCTTTTCGTTTTAAAACTTCATTTTTAATTGCTTCTAAAATGTCTAAGAATGAGCTTGATTACTTTAGTAAATTCGTAGTGACATGGACTATGAACATGAAATTGAAACAGTTGAAATTAAAACATTTGAAAGAAAAAGGATGTGGAATTCGTCTTCGGATTCCGAGGAGCTCTATAAGAAGACCAAGATATTAAAAATAGGCAGTGACACAAGCGGTAAATATCAACACAATAGGTTGGATGTTAGAACAAACATAATCAAATCTTCTTTTGTAGCTTCGGAAACCGAAGAGTTAGTTTCATTGTTTGAGCAAATGAGAAGACGTCTTCGAATATTTAGCTCATCTTCTGAAGAGGATGAAGGTCTACAGGAAAATGTTAATTCGACATCTAATGATACGGCAGAAAACTTTTCATGGTCTAAGAAAATATTTGTACCAAAATTATATAATTTTGATGAATCAAATTCGGGGATAAGGGTACACTTATCGAAGATATTCACTCCTTTGGGTGCGTTTAATGTATTTTTCTCGGAAGAATTAATTACTGGTATCTGCGAAAAGACAAATAATTTCCATAAAAATCTAGCGCAAACTAAAATACATGCAGTTCATTCACGCGTAAATACCTGGACAGATACTTCACGTTCGGAAATATATTTATTTATTGCTATTACTATGCTAATGTCCAGAATGAAAAAACCTCTATAAGAGAATATTGGTCTACCGATAAAGTTATAAAAACTGAAATTTTTTCAAAACTAATGAGCAGAGTTAGATACGAATCATTGCTAAAAATGTTGCATTTTAATGATAACAATAATATGAGCTCGCACGATCCGTTGATAAAAATAAGACCGATGATTACTGAACTTAGAAACTCATTTTCTAAATCATTTTATCCATATGAATATTTATGCATAGACGAAAGTCTTTTACTTTATAAAGGAAGATTATTTTTTAAACAATATATTCCGTCAAAAAGGAGTAGATTTGGCATTAAATCATTCGTTATTTGCGATTACAAAACCGTAACCGAAATAAATGGTTATTAATGCTTTTGAGGTCACCACATAATTTATTTCAGTTACAATCAATATACCTTGCAATGAAAATTCAGTCTGCTCAACTTGCTTTCTTTCGAGTGGGCAGTCCATAGCGCACGCTTAACGTCGAACAACTCAGCGCTCAAAGGGTTAACGGAAAGGATGAACCGATCAGAGCGCAGTTACAGCGGACATATTTCGGGCCAGCGACAAATCCCGATAAGTCACCTTGTAATTAATTCTTTGCACTCGAATGATGACTTTGAGGCACCGCTGAAAATAACCGCAGCACTGTTTGAAGCAATTTTTACATCATTGAACTTGTATAAAAGAAAATTCGTAAAAATTGAATCGTTGTAAGGACGAATAATAGTAAAAGAACTTAATGTGCATAAGATGAAATATATCGTTTAGAATGAAAATATTCTAGGTCAGAAAAAAGCCTTGGAGTTAACACAGCTTCGAGCGCAAAGGGCTAATAATTTTAATTCGTAATCGTTCTGAGATTAACTTCTTTACAGCTTTGTTTACGACCGAGCGAGTGGCGTATCTAACGCAATGTCCGAATGAAGAGCATGTGGGTGTTTTTAGTTTTGACTGGCAAAGTAACAATATCATTTTTAGTAACCACAACCGCCACCGAAAATCGCCACCTGGAGCTATTATTTCCTACGATATTATTTTCAAATATTTCGATTTCACGGATATGTATGGAACGGGTATTTCGCTTTATTTTGGAAGCCAAATACGCCATAGTGCGTCGTTCCTGAAGGGTTAATGCCTCGGCAAATCTAACTACAGCCGAACTCTATATACGATCTCTAACAACAGCCGAGCAGACCTCTAAGTCCTCTTTCGTCTCGTTCCCGCAGCTTATCGGCAAGAGAGCGAAGGAAAAGCCATTTCCGTTGAAATCTGGTAGCTAAACGCGAAGGGAGCAATTCGCGGGTACCATTGCCTAAAAGCAATCTCTGTTCGGAAGTAAATCGCTTTGGTTTTGGTAGCCTCGTGACTGCTCGCGTGCCCGTGGATCTACAATGGTGTGTGTCGGTCGCGCAGACGACGCACGGATAGGCCGCGCGAGGAGGTGGTTAGGCAGTCACAGACCCGTGTTCCCTTGGCTTTCCTCCAGAATCGATATACCGTCGACCGATGAATGAATAAACGAAAAAGAGAAAAAAGAAAGACACACACACACACAGAGAGAGGAAGATGAAACAAGAGGGATAGAGATAGTCCGGAGAACGTTAACCGCGCCTCGGCGTAACCACACGGCGCGGTTTACATCGGCGCCCGACGTCAGTGTCGTCGTTGATCGTCGGACGGTTAATCCGCGACCAGCTTAAAGTAACCACCGCGTGCGCGCGAGCCAACGGAGGCGTGAATGCAGACGCTCGCTGTTTTAATCCGCTGAAAACACGACCCGTGTCTCTGTGGTCGTGTTACGGGTCGACCGTGTAATTCAGCTGGCAAACAGAGTCCGCGACCGAAAAATACACGGAGCTTCGAGTTTTATGCCCAGAACCCCCAGCAACGACTGCCAACGCGATTATAACCAGACTGTAGCTAATGGCAGTTCGGGTTTATCGAGGGTTGCTTCGCTAACCAAAATCGCGTTAATATCTGGTCGCTCCGAACGAAGCTTCTGACATTTCATTCCACTATTGCGCGAATTTATCGCGTTTGTTTCGATATACTGTACTGTTGGGTCCGGACGTTGAGGAGATGTGGTGGATAGACACTATACTTCCAGTATGAATTATTTAACACGTTGAACGCCACGCGAATTTTGCATGCTTCGAACAAGTTTCATTTGTTTCATTTATAGAAATGATCAGCGTTATTGAACAAAATTGTTAGTTACTAAAAACTAAAGTTTTCATCTCGTACTATAATCTGGTTAATTTTAGCAGTACTGTGTTAATGTTCAATGCTGTTAATTTATTGATAACCGTTCTTAACCGTTTGAGTGCCAAGGAGCGATTTTGCGCTTCTTCTGTGTCGCTCGAACAGCGCCAGGACTCTAGGCTGTGAAGCCGATAACCGCAACACGCTCGGTTTTCGTCGATGCGCGACTTTACGGTTACCATTCCATTTTAAGTAAAAGTAAAAGAATGAGACAGCTGGTAAAAGAACGAATTTTAATTTCAGTCGAACATTTGGATGCAAATATTATGAAAATGTACAAATAAGACAATCGCTATCGCGCCGTTTGGCACTTTTGGAGAGGAAATAAGACAAGCGAAAAAGCGCTCCTTGGCACTTTTGGACGGGAAAACAGCAAAGAGCAAAGTTAAACGATGTAACGGTGCCGGTCACCGGTGACCCCCGTGGCAGTCAGCGTGTTAAACTACTTTGGTTGAAATGATGCGATGATATTTGCAACTATAGCTTTATTTTATTCTTGAATTGTAGCGTTTCGTAGTGTAATGTCTCGTTGACGCTTATGAGCAAGGTGTCTCGACGGGTTTAGTTTAGAGTGAGTTGACGGTTAAGTTTAGAACGATATATCGTCGTTCCGCATCAAAAAGATTAATTTCGTTTTCTGTACAACTAAGATACTCGGACTTGTCTTAAATATTTCGTTACGTGCTTGAAAAAAGAAATTGGACAACGTCAAGATCCATTGGGACAAATCGACCTCGAACTACCACGTTCTAATAGAATCGTTTATTGTCTGTTCCCCGTAATGCGCGCATAATTAGTGCCCCGTTAACACGCTCACTGATTCAAGTTTCTCTCTCTCTATCTCTCTCTCTATCGCTTTCTGTCTAATTAATAGCCAGCCGATATTTGCTCGAGGCAGGCTTTCATCAAGAACGGTAGCCGCTATTAGGCGGGAGCGAGATTTAACATCGAGAGACAAGTACTCGCGTGAAATTAAATGCCTGTCTTCGTGGCCGAATCAATCATTATATCTATCACTTTCTGAGTTTCCGTTTATCTAGAGAACAGTGGCCGAGACGATTGGTGTGTTTATGTTTGCAATGCGATATGATTCGTTTTATCGCGCGCAACGTGACTATTTGGATGTGACGGCGTTTTATCTGAACGCTTATGGCAGAGGAGCCGGGTTACCGTCATTTAGTCAGTCATATGAATTACTTCGAGCGCAAAGGGTCGATTATAAAGGGTGTCCCAAAGGGTATGCCTTAAACAGAACAGATGCATTTTCCTTTATAATAATCACAAGATCGTGCACTGGTATAATGAAGTATGCTAAAAAGAATTTCAAGAAAAATGTCTTCAGACAAGAATGTCTGAAATCCTTGATTTCCACGGTGGTTCTAATGTTACTAATTTGATATGTAGCAAGCAATGCCTGGCAGCGTATCGGAAATAATCGTAGCAACGATCATCAGCGTAATCTGTACAGCTAATTATTAATTAGACGACGCGTATTACGTATTTTTACTAACCCTAAACTCTCAACTGTAAAATTGTTCTTTTTTCAGGGTTGCTAACAATTTACTGCAAAATGGCGGTAAATTCAAATCTTGCGTTAATTTTAGGACACGCTTTGTTATGAGCGCACGAATAATAAATACTTTTGTAAGAACGTTTATATATTTATCCTTGCGCTTCGAGCGCTTAACTTAACAAAGTTCGATATTTAGGGTTGGTGCAAATAATATTATAAAGACACACGACTTGTTAGTACGCAGAACTGAGTTTAATAATTCCGACGTACTGGTTTTTGTTACGAAAATAATACGGATTTACAAACGAGCGGTTTAGTTGAGTTGACGTTGTTTCAGTGACGTTTGAAATGTGAATCGCTAGAGAACGAAAAGTGTGCAGTATTAATACAGAAAATGGTTCATTCAAGCGCACCAATGAGAGTCGATGATGGTTTGGTCGTTGCGCCTGGTCGGAAGATGTTGAACGTAGGGGTGGTTAATTGTTGGGGGTTTCCAATGCGCTGGCTTGTAGGAATATACCGGGTGCTGAACATGTGCAGTGTCACAAAATTCATATGCGCTTATATATAATGTTGTTGCGACGTAACACCCTTTATATATATAAAAAAAGCATTGAAAGAACTTACAACGATAAGAGAAACTTTGAAATTTAGCTTTTAGTTCATAAGAAACTTCAATTCAATTACTTAAGTTATTTTTAATAGCGAAAGCTCTCGAAGTAACACGGCGCTTGATATTTCCAGCAGGATTATCTGGCTATCCTCAAGTGGCAGAGAGAGAAAGAGAAGCAGAGAAGAGAGCTCGTGTAATGTGAAATCTATTCCGACCGAGTAAAATCGTGCGTGCGTTTTATCCGAAATTGCGTTCATTAGCAATCAGTCCAACGCAATCGATAAGACGAGTTACGATTTCCGGCGTTGAACTAATCGCTCTCGATATCGCCGATTATGCGTCAGTAATTCTGTTATGATCGTCGATATGTATTGCGCTCAAAAAGCATTAAACCGGGTTTGGATGTAGCTCAGTTCCCACAGTACATCGACTGTGTAGAGAGCTTTGCGCGCACCCGCTTTCACTAGTGGAAACGCCTATCTGGATCTTCTCACGGCACGTTTCATCGCTTATCAACAAGGGTTGCGTGCGTCCCCACGCGATCCTCGTCGCGAATACGTGAATTATATAAACCTTCGCCGACGATCTCCTCTAGCTTATTAAATGCTGTTTACAAGCGATCGAGATACCGATCGCGAGATACCGGTGTCATCGTTACTTTCGCACTTTTGCAGAAACGTTTTCGAATTACGGCTTCATCGAAGTCGTTTAACACTAGACCTACCAAACCAGTCAAAATGACTGGTTCTTACTTAATTCTTTCGCTGTTAAGACGCGACAACGTCTTAACAATACTTTAATTAACGAAGAGGTTTATGGTACGAGCGCCGACGTTCCGCTATTTTTGAGGACCTATTCAAGTGACTGCCAGATGGGCTAGGCAGTAGCTACCAAAATTCGAAAGGCACATTTATTAGGGTTGTCCTCGGCGGACACGTGCGCCGCCGAGTCGCCGACTTCATACTCAATAGCAATTGCCGTACCATAAACCTCCAGATGTGCACCACCGGACACGGCGAACGCGCGGCCACCCTCGGGACGATACCTGGGACAGTACCGTCTTGGTGGAAATTAGCGAGCGCGCGACCATCCTCAAGACGGCACCCGAGATGTACCGTCTTGTATAAAAATTCCGTGCTAGGCTCACCCCACCAGTGCAGGGTGGGCGGCTTTTTAAGACCACGCCATAGATTTTTGTGCGAGCTCATTGATGGTGGACGTTTCCACCCCATCAAAAATTAAGTATAAATACTTGTGCAGCGCGAGGCTCGCGCTGCTGTTTTTACGTTTACGCGATAAGCGCTGTTTGATTCAACCACGCGTTGCGACGCTGGTTATACATAGTTTAAATTCAGAATTACAAAGTTACAGGCAACATTTGAACATAGTGTATCGGTCTAGTCAGGAGTGTAAATATATTATTAAAGTCCATAAGTGTAATTCAAGCTGTGTACGGTTGTTTCTTTACGCCTTTCTTATTACTCGCGACAATTTACAACTGTTGTGAGACGGACGTCAGACTACGGTTCGCTATCGCTGCCGAGCCCTGTCAAGACGCCGAACATTGGCAATTACTGAATTTATAAAAATGTTTCTATTAGTAATTTTCCGATGTGCTTGTTCAATGAACCACATGTTACAATAAAAATTAACAGACCTGGTAACCTGCCAGTCGATGCTCTTCGAAATTCTGCGTTCGGTAAATATGCTCACAAACTAAGCGGCTGCCTTCCACCTCCATGCAACTGGAGAGAATTTAGGCTTCGATTTGACAGAAGCTTGTTAACCCTTGGCACTCGAGTGGTGACTCTGAAGCACCACGGAAAGTTGCCACATAATTATGTAAAACAATTTCTACATCACTATGCTTGTATCTAGGAAATTTGTAAAAATTTAATCATTGTAAGGACGGGTAATATTACAAGCCTCCTAAGCATAAAATGAAGCAAATCGTATAAAATGAAAACGGCCTAGGTTTGAAGAAACCCCTTGTTTTTCGAGTTAATAAAGCTTCGAGTGCAAAGGGTTAAATCATATCTCGATTCCTTTCTGGACGGAATTCTGCAAATTCTGATTTGTCGACGAGCAAAAAGACACGATGTCGACGGTCGGAGGGTTGCTCCGGACGCAGCTCTATCAAATTTGCGCCGGCAATTAATTTGGATAGACGCGACATATCGGCTGAGAGGGTTTACAAAGGCAATTTTCGGGGTAAAGAGAGCGCTTGGCCGGGTGGCTGTAATTAACTAACGCCGATTTCGTAAATATTTGCAGACGCTCGGGGTCAGGAACCACCGTCCGTACACGCCTCTAGAGGTGTAATATTCGGTGCAGCAATGGATTTCCTCGGCATCAATGGCTCCGACGGATAAATAGAGATAGAAGGGGGAGAGAGCGGAAGTTACGAGGGACCTGAGAGTTCGGCGGCCGTGCTGGTTGCTTGAGATATTAATGGCAATATTACATCGTTTCCAGTCTATCGTGTATTGTGCCGGTGTACGGTCCAACCACGATTAACGAAGCACAACGCGGCGTCGAATTTGCATCCCCTGTTCTCTTCCGTGATGGATTGCACTTCTTTATTCGCGGAACGGTGATTTAGCTCGCGGATTCCGTGGCTGGTTTTCATTTAAATTGAGATACAGTCGCCGAGCGGGGCATAAATTTCACCGTAAAGTGTGCCACGGTTACACGCTGGACTTTCCAGTTTATTGGTCTGCGCCGTTCTGCTACCGGCTTGCCTATTATACAACGAAAATTATGGTTAACGTTCGTCGACGAACATTATTTGCCGCCGCTCAATGTTTCCTCCGATGCTTTCCCTTTCTTTCTCTGTCGTTGACCCTAGAAGAGTTGCTGGGAAAATTAGCTCAGAGGACAACGACATCTTTACGCGTACAAGGCTTCGTTATTGCGTCCTCCATAAGGGGATGCGACTCGCGATCCAATGATGAAACAATTGTTCTCCGGTCTTCCCTCGTCGACGACGAGGTAAGCCGTGCGTTTCTATTCTGATTAGAGTCGCGGTTTCTGGTCGGAAAACGTCACTGGGTCAACAACAAGAGGTAGACATTACCGTGGACAGGGTAACGTGGTTATGCTTGTTCAGAGTATGGAATTATGGGCACAAAGTGCTCGGGTATGCATTGCCCTTGCTCCTTGGGAATCGAGAGCAACTATATCCACGCCCACTCGGAGCACTTCGGAAAGACAGAGCGAGATGGACAGACTTTCCGCTACTGTTCCTTCCGGTGCACCAACCGTTCCTTACAAGAGGTAAAAAAGACGTTGGGGAACCCCAATCGGCATAGGACACCGTAAATAATATAGTTAAACTTGTTAAAGTCTCCGGAGAAATCCGACAATAGCAATCCATCAATTTCGCCGAAAGGCTATTACTCTTCTTTAAAATTTAACATTTTTCTTTCGTTACGACCCACAGTCATTGATCAGCGCCAGTGCGAATTCATTATTTTCGCATGCTTCTATGGTGGTGCTCTACCTCCTACACTCGCCAACAGATGGACAATTTGACGACTTTCCCGCTAGTACGTGATCCGCTTACGATTCATACATATTGTAGGATGCATATGTGTGCGACATGGAAAGGATGCAATCGAGACGCTGTCCGATAGATATCCTTCACAGCTTCATCTAGAACGTCAGTACTCGAATATTAGTGTATTGAAATTATTTCTTAAAAATATATTTATTTTATTTTACGTCGCAGTTATATCAAATTAAATCAGTCCCTATTACTTCTATTATTCGCAAGAATCGTAGGGAACTGCGTTGATTTCTATATCAATTCTAAACTGATTCTAAACTCTGATTCTAAACTGATTTCGTTTAGATTGCTTTGCGATGTTTGCGATAATTGCTTGGTCGCTTTAAAAGTAGAAATAGCATAGCCACGCCTTAAGAGATTCCACGCGAAAACAGAGAGCTTGATAGTCTTCCGTTGCTCCGTTCCGATTCGCTCACTGTAGTGTCCGAAATCCTTTGAATATTGCAATTGGTGCCGACTGACTTCGAGGGACCACTCACTTGTGTGGGACTGAATGAGTTTAACACGTGGGAGACGATCAACTTGTAGGTTTTGGATGGAAGTTTATTCTGTGTTTTTGTATTTTACAAGTTTCAGCATGAGTTATTTGGTCGAATCTGATTTGGCTGCGTATATACTATTTTAGGTGACCAAGTATTCGCCAGTGGTGTCCGTTTAAAACTGGTACCATTTTTGTCCTTTGTCTGCAGCGTTAAGGGTAGCGGTAGCGCAGGTTTTCTTGGCCGTTGGTGACGTAGTCTCGGCGACGGGTGCCGTCAGGTAAAACGTGAACAGTCGAATATTTTTTGACTTCCTTGTTTTAACCCTTTTCGGACGTATTAACCCTTAGCACTCCAATGGCGCCTCTGGGGCGACGCTAAAAATTGCCATACTATTATTCAAAGCAACTTTTACACCGTTGTGCTTGTTTTTAAAAAATCTGTGAAAGTTGAATCGTTGCACGAACGAGTATTACTAATAAATTTGATATGCGTGAAAGGAAATGAACCATGTACAATGGAATTATTCTAGCTTAAAGAATATTTCGATTTAGGAATTAAAATTGCTTGGAGTGCAAACGGTTAAATTTGGACATGGGTGTCGTACTGGTCGGAATTAATTTCCGTTGAAATAGCAGTGATACATAACATGCAAGATTATGAAGAATAAACAAGATTTATTAATTCTTTTGACAACTTTAGTTACATGTTTATACAATAATATGTTTTAATGTAAAAATTATATTTCATAGTTCTCCATTGTGTGGAATTTTTCAAAACAGTCTCCAATATGCAGTCCTGGTTTTCGACTGCATGTATCGCAAAAATAATTTGTTTGACGTCTTCCACCCTTAATCTTTCTATTGGAACATACAGAACAATCTTTACTTTTTACGTCTTCAGAACGTCGCAATATGTGCAGTTTTCCGTTCAATTTTCCGTCTTTATCCGAGATCCATGGTCTTCCTGGGTTTGATGGTGCTCCATCACGAAAATCACCTACAAGTTGGTCCACCAATTTTCGGACGAACATGAAACCTGACATGGACGTCCTGTTATCTCTTCTAGCTGTCACCTTATATAATATGTAACTATTGATTGCACAAACTTCTAATCCCCAGAAAAAAATCTTTCTCCACCATTTGCAAGATTTTCTCATGAAACAATATGAACTTGCTAATTGGTCAGCCCTGTCAACACCTCCCATATTCATATTGTAATTTATAATAACATTGGGTTTCTTTATGTTGACGATGCCATCTTGTTTCAACCTTCTTTCTATAGTTGTCGTGCCCGAGGTATAGAAGCTGCTTAACATGGAGACTATTCTCTTATCTTTCCATGCCAATAATAGAATATCACCTGATTGACAGACAGCAACAGTATTACTTTTTGTTACAGCTGGTTTTTTTATCATTGCTGGTATATATTGCTGATAGGAGCGCCGCATTAATTCGTGAATAGGTCCAGTAGATATTTATATTTGTGCAGATAAATTGTAAACTGATACAAGGATGAATTCAGTATAAGATTAGCACGGTTTCTTGTTGTGGTGGCTGAAAGCAGACATACGACCTTAAAGAATTAACCCCATCTTTTCTATAACGAAATACAGAAAGGCAGATCACATTCTAACATGGTCACTGTTTAGATTGCCTCGTAAAGCATTGTCCAGGTTCCTGTCCAAACCGAGAGCAATGAAACCACGCCCACTGGATCCTACACAGAACCAAAGCGAAAGAAACAACAAACCAGTGTTCGATCACCGTCGACACTAAACTCGGAGTATCCGAGAGTATCGGCACTTCTCCTTCCACCTCTGACGTAATTTGCTCGAACGCGCGGCCCCTAGGGCAATCGAGAGCGCTCCTGGGAGCAGATTCTGCCGGCACATCGACTTCCTCGAATAAGTAATCACCCGATCGGATCTCGATGCCTGTACACCACACCGACATCCTGTAATAATCAAGCACCGGGCCCGGGCTATTGTAGCGAGCGAAAGCCAACAAGCTTTTACTATCGCGCGAACGGCGTGCGTAACCACCGGGAACACGACGGGCGCGTCTAGTCTCTCTCCCACACGTTCGAGCGGGTGTGTTTTAGCGGGACATTACTCTTCCCCGTAGTCGCGAGATAGCGGGCCGATTGTCGGACGCGGGCTCTCGTTGCACGCTCGATGTGCCTTTAACGGGCGCATCGGCTCGTACGTAACGCAGATATCCCAGCGGATAATAACGCGTACGCGCTGCGCGTCTACGCGTATTTAAACGGGGCTCGTGGATCCGCTCGGTGGATCCGCTCGGCAGAGAGGTGTATCTCGAGGATGCGTTTGTCCCGAAGTGTCATAAATATAATCGCTTAAACGCAGCATCTGTCTGGCGACGGTTACCGCGGTGGCCCATTCATCTTGTCGCGCGGCCGGGCACGCTCCGTTAGGGTATCAAAGTTCTCGCGGGAGCACCGTGCGCCGCTTGATGGACGACTGGAGCCAACGTGAACCAGCGTTGTCGTTGCCCTTTGACGCGCAATAACGTCGCGTTGCTCGCACACGCCCCTCTTCGCCGACCGAATGAACGTGTCTCGTGCCATGACATTGCCGCTAGTTGCCGTTCCCGTTGCAGTTGCACAATGCTCGAGCTAACGCGCTCGATCAAAGGTCGGTCTCGGTGCCGCTCGCAAATCTGTTTCGATTGCCCGCGAACGCTGAGAGGATCCCCGGACCCGATAGCCTCTCTGCGGCCGGACGTCCCGGGCGCGATAACGTTTCGCCAAATCCTGCGAACCGATGCTTTTATGGCGAAGCGAACCGCCGGCATGGAATTCGGACCCAGCCGGCAGCTCCTCTTTGCGGTGACGTTGTTAGGTCGTGGCCGACGAAATCGGAGGCTTTGCATGCCACCGCCGGAAGTTGTGTGTTACGGCTCCTAGATACAGCTCGAACCTGGCCCCCGCTGCTTCTCGATCCTCGGCAAAATTCATCGACCCTGCTTTTACAGAAATTTCGGAGAGTGCTTCGCTTCTTCTGGTCGAAATGTCGGTGCAGCGTCTCTCGGCGTTCGAATGCAACGGAACCATCTTTAGTTTCAAGTGCTTAGGCTTAACCCTTTCGCTACGGCAGTCCCGTCCGCCGAAGTGCCGTTACCGAACGGAAAATCGTGCCAGACATATGCACAGCGTAGTTTCTGTATGTACGTTTTTCTAAGTTTTAAATAACAATTGTGCTGAATAAAATAAGAGCAGTTTTCAGAAGTCATATACCATCATATGACATAAGATACCAGAATATACAAGATTATACTAGGATGCAGCAGGCTGGACCAGAATGGACTAGAAATCACCATAATAATTCAGAATATACAAAAACATACTAGAATAACCAAGAATATAGTAGAATTAAGCCGAATATACCAACGTATGATTTGAGATACCAGAATATACAACAATATGCTATAATCTACCAGGAAATAAAATAATATATTAAATGCACCAGGATATACAAGAATTTACTAATCGGTACTAGAATGCATTATAATATTCCAGAGTATACAAAAATATACTGGAATAACCAAGAATATAGTAGAATAAAGCTGAATATACCAACGTATGATTTAAGATACCAGAATATACAACAATATGCTATAATCTACCAGGAAATACAATAATACATTAAATGCACCAGGATATACAAGAATTCACTAATAGGTACTAGAATGCATCATAATATTCCAGTGTATACAAAAATATGCTAGAATATCCCAGAATACACTAGAATAAAGCAGAATATACCAACATATGACATAAGATACCAGAATATACAAGATTATACTAGGATGCAGCAGGATATACCAGAATGGACTAGAATACACTAGAAATCACCATAAT
>CM052099.1:8979000-8998655 GCA_028453745.1 Agapostemon virescens
CCATAATATTTCAGACTATACAAAAATATACTAGAATAACCAAGAATGTAGTAGAATAAAGCTGAATATACCAACGTATGACTTAAGATACCAGAATATACAACAATATGCTATAATCTACCAGTAAATACAATAATATGTTAAATGCACCAGGATATACAAGAATTGACTAATAGGTACTAGAATGCATCGTAATATTCCAGAGTATACAAAAATATACTAGAATATCCCAGAATACACTGGAATACCCTTTGATTGCTATGGGCGCATATATGCGTCCGGTGGAAGCCATCCTTACATCTGTTTAAAAAATCACTGTACGTGCCTTAACCCTTTCGTTACGTGTGCTGACTATAGTCTACATCTGTGCGATGATCTGCGTTGACTTACGTCGGATATGAAAATCATGTTTCTCATACAATGCGACGAAACAATTGTTCCGTAGCTCTCACAAAAGTGTACATACAAGAGAATTCCAAGATGGCGTTGAAAGACGTAAAGTGGGAACATCGAAGATGCAATCTGCAAACTTTTGCGGCGCGGTGCCTCGTTCAATGGCGTTTACTCCAATGGAACGAATTACCGTAACGAAAGGGTTAACAATTAGACTTCTTCTGGTCCACAAGCTCAGCGATCCGAACATGTTCCGTCTGTTCAATGTAAAAAGGTTCAACCGCGTTGAGTGCTTCAATTTTAAATACAAACTCATAGGATTTTATGTTTGCCGCATTTATTCGACAGATGCGTAAACATTAGCTTGTGTATTTCTTCCTGGTATTTTCAACCCTTTGCACTCCAAGCAATTTTAATTCCTAACTCGAGACGTTTCTTGGTCCTAGAATAATTTTATTGTACGTGGTTTACTTCCTTCCGTGAATAGAAAGTTCATTATTATTACTGGTACGTGCAACATATCAATTTTTACGGACTCCTTAAATGCAAACAGTGCCATGGGGAAGCTGTTTTAACACGTTGAGCGCCACGCGAATTCGTAAGGAAACTCCCGTCAGGCCACGCGCGCTGCTTAGTATTGCGATATAGCAATGTGAAGCGCACTACTAACAGATTGAAATCTATTCGATACAGATGTGTAAATATATTAGGACTTAATGTAAAACGTCTTAATGTAACCTCGTAATAAATAAAAATTAAGTAAATTTTAAATAAATTTTCCTTATTTAAATATCATATTTTACACTGTCAGTCATCGGTGGTTGACGCGACCTAAACGGAAAGTTCAGTGTCAGCCACTGATGGCTGACATGGCACTCAACGTGTTAAATAATAGTAAGGGAATTTTTAGTGTCGCCTCAGAGACGCCATTGGAACGCTAAGGGTTAAAAGAATGCGAAATTTTGTAGTCGTTCGTCGAGCGTTCGTCTACTCGCTAAATTAATTTGCCTATCGATAATATCGACATTGGAACCACTTTCCGCGATATTCGCGAATCACTTAAGAGATTAATTCTGTTTGGGAACGAGATAAGATCAAACGGCGCCGTCAATATCGCCGGCGCTTGTAGCCGTAGACGGTATTATAGTCCCGCAGCGTTTACTTTACAGAGGGGAAACAGTAGACGAAAATTCCAGTAGCAGTTCCTAACACTTTTCTCTCGAGCCCAGCGATCTTGAGCTGTTTTTAAAGAGAAAAAACGACAGCGCGCTGCGCCGCGCAGTCCAAAGAGACTTTATATTTGCGAAGTTTCCAGTGGCTCAAAGAAACGCTGCGACGACAATGCAGCGCAGGAATGTCTGTATTCAGAGCAAAGTAAAACATTGACTATCGCTACGTCTAGATAACAAGTCGTGGCAGAGTTTGTGTATACGGTTACGCACAGCGAAGCGCCCCGTCTCTTCTTCGTCGGGCGCAATTTAATATTCACCGTCAGCGATTCGCGCGATCCCGACCGGTTGCGTCGGATTGCTAAAACAGCTGTAGATAATGCCGAGCTGTTTCGCTCGTCTGTCTACGAGCATCGTTCACGAAATTCCAAAAACCGTTTCTCGCCGCACCCAGCGTAGGAAACGATACCTTGGGAAACTTCGCGACGGGGGTAACAGGATCTTGGCAAAGACTGACGACTCATCGCGGATTCGATGGAAACGGTAAATTAGCTGCTTCCCGCTAAGGCTGGATCTGTTGATGCGCCACGGAAATTGCTCAGGCAAACAGATTCGGAAGCGTCGAACAATTACTTGAATACCCCAACACGTGTAATTTACAGTTCCGTGGTGCGAACTCGCGCCAGTGATCGAAATAGACAGCGGAATCCTAGCGATTCAACGATCCTTGTGATTCGGCATTTTGTGGTAGAAGTAAAAAAGTAAAGTGATAAAATATCGCCCCGTATGTTGTTTATTTTGGATACGCTGACATAGGTGCGCGTTGCGTATAAATTCCATCATAATAATTTATAAATTTCTACTTTAACCCTTTGCACTCCAAGCAATTGTAATTCCTAACTCGAGACATCTTTGTGTTCTAGAATAATTCCATTGCACGTGGTTCATTTGCTTTCATGCATATCAAATTTTTTACTGTTAATCGTGCGGTAACCCTTCAATTTTTACTAACTTTTTAATTACAAACATTTCTAATGTACAAATCGTCTGACAATTTTCAGTGTCGCTTCAGAGGAGCCATTTGAGTGCTAAGGGTTAACACGTTCGGCGTCGCGTCACCCATATATGGGGTGACGTTTTTCTTGTTCAAGTTAAATAAGATTTTCAGTTGCATTTTTAAAAGAAATTTAATGGAACAGGCACTGAAGTAGAAATATAGAATATACAGCATAAAAATATCAAAAATATTTTATATTACATTATTACAGATGTTACATTATCTACGTCGCGTGATATTCGTTGAAACAGTCCAAGCACATCTGTGGCGATTTTGAGCAATTCGAATAATATGTTGTCGTTTTTTAAGGTTTTCTCTCGCTTGTTGGCGTTCGACAATTTTCCTCTTCCTCTGGTAACACAGAACGCACATCCTTCTTACAGGCTTGCCCTGCTGATTCTTGCGAATCTCCAAGCGGTGAGACACTTTCCGCCTTTTGTGTCTATTAGTGTTGGGCACAATATTTTCCGAGCACAACCAATCTGTGACTACAAGTTCTCGGAATTTTCTTATCTCCATTTTTTTTGCGTAGCTCTCTGATACACTATATGTGCATTTACGATCGTTGCTTCAAAAAGTAAATGCAATGCTAATTTGCGATACCACTTGATGCTTTTCCGTATATTTGTTGCATATGATGCCATTTGGTCGCTCCTGTCGATGCCGGATTTTCCAATATTGTACGCCTCTGTCGCCAAAGGTTTCATTTTCGAAGGATGACCGCGATGTGTAAAATCCGAGCTTGGAGTCATGATGGGTGCATGTTTCGTCGATAAACTGAACACTTTAGTCTTTGTAATGGGCCGAAGGTTCTGTAACATTAGATCATCCAAAACGCACGGGCCTACTCGAGTTGCATCGTTGCTATTCCTACTTATCGCTCTGTTTACGTTCTGGCGCTCCGACAGTCGGATTGGGGCTCCGCGAGAAACTCAACCGAATTCGCAGCACAGAAGTATTAGGAAAATTCATTGTAGCGGTACCGATGACCTTTTGCAGAAAAGTAGCGTAGATAGCTGCTCTGCAGGTTCGCTGAAACTTTTTTGTTTACGGGATGCGAAAGGAGAGGCGAGGAAATAAGGGGGTCCAAGGTCGGACGTATCGGGGAACGGTCGCTGAAAGTAATATCGGAAGAAGAAGATATCTCGTTTGAGTTATGGGGCCGTGTAGAATCGCCGGGTTGCCGTGGGATCGAGCCGACGACCGGACGATCGTTTTAATAAAACGCAGTTTCGCGATCCAGCGTGTTCGTCGAGTTTTTAAAGGGGATGGAAACGGATAAAAAGAGCTGCCACGGTCTAACAGCGTGCGAGGGTGCGCGGGATGGACGGTTGGAAGAGCCCGTATAACCGCGGGCCATGCACGCGAAAAAGAAAGCAAGCAAATAAGGGAGGAACGGTTGGAAAAAAGTTCGAGGGAAGAGGAAAACGGGGGTGTGGCCGGGGGAGAAATGGAGAGTACGGTGAAAGGGGCCAGGCCAAGCTCACTAACTTGAACAATATCTCTCAAGATGCCACCGCCCGGAGATCTAGGCTCGAAACTTCCTGGGTGCGCTTCAGCCGGCTCTCCGTCCGCCCACGCCTCTCGTCTCTCTACGCGCGCTACTCGTTTCTGCGAGGCGGAGAGACTGGGTTTTCCACGCCGTGCCGAGGAAACTTTCACATATTCCATTCACGACGAACGTTTCAAATCGGTGCTTAAAGAAGAAGAGTGCCGCCGGGAGCGAAAAAAAGGCTCGTCCCAGCGTACATTTCCGCCAGAACCACCCCCGACGTTAAAGTCGGCGAAGTATCAGGCCCCGAATTTTATAGCACTTTGGCGGCGGCTCGACCGTAAGAGCATTCGTCGCTGAGGCTACCCGACAGGCCCCGTCTCAGACTCTGAGAATTTCTGAAGCAATTAATGCTAAACCTACCGAGCAGTAAAATTGCCCGATGTATATGAAAGTGACGAGAATTGATTTATTTCAATTTTGTACAATTTTTATTAGAACGTACAGTGGCTCGAAGTAAAACTCGGAAACTGACGTTTTTGGGTCTTGTAAAGCGATTGGTTTGGGCGAGAAAAGAATATAAACGAAAAATAAAGCTATTTTTAGTAGCCTGTTAAAAATAAAGAAATCGCCATCATTATAATCGTTGCGCGACCTGTACGCGGCATTCCTTGCACGCTGAGAAGAAGGTATCACCGACGGTGACATTTTCGTATACAAACGAGTAATAGTAGGCAGAATGACGAACCGAAGGTAGACGAACTGAAACGCTTAGATTATACGAGCGATTGTAAAAGCTGGAGAGTCTTATCGTAGATGTGCAACAAAGTTTCGTTCATGGACGAAACGCGCGGGTGCCTCGAGAACTTGTCGCGCACGCGACGCTCGGACACGTGTATAAATTAGGAGGCCGAAACGCGAGAAATCGACGCTGCCTAGCAAACGTTAAATGTTTAACGCGATCCCCGACCTGGCGCAACCACTTCCGCATCCCCTTTGGACCGTTTCGCCGACGGTAGAAGCTCGGCTGGCAGCCCGATCCGGACCGTAAAGCTGAAAAGGTAATCCCCGGTGCTGTTCGTAAAAGTTTTAGATCGCCGTCGGTGCGTGGACCGGCTCGCGCGACACCGAGCGCCACGGAACAACGAGTTTTATTTAACGCCTCGGACGGCCATCGGAGTCGTAAATTTTCTGGTCGATCGACGTGGTCACCGGCGGAACCTCGTGAGAGAAACCGACATAAGGAAGCGGGCATTCCTCGCGAGCGACCCGCACGATTTTACGATTTTTCTGGTGGCTGCCACCGCGCTGTGATGTCTCTTTTATTGCGAGCGATTTGGCCCGGCTTGATGGCTTCGGATAATCCATTTCGACGGCGCGATAGAAAAATTAGTCGATGTTAGGGGAGCTCGTTCTTTTCTTGAAACCCCGATTTACACGGGAACTGATTCGTTACGAATGCGTTGTGCTGCATCGTTCTGCTTCTCGAGAGACGAGAAACGGGACGCTCCAGTGTTTATCTTTGAGCGGGAGAAAGTACTCGTTGCGGAAGCTCTAGTTTTCCGATAGGGCGAATAGAATATGCATGTATCAATTGTCTTTTATAGTAGGAGCTCTCTTGAAGCTTTTCTAAAATAAATCGTAAAATAAGACAAAGATCTCTTGTTAGAGTTATAATAATAAACAGGGAAACGGTTTTAATATTTACCATATTTGACGAATACCACAGAACACATAATTAATGATGTAACGAATTAACGTAATGAGGGATGCATGAAGACGACTGCGATCATGAATTCCGATATTCTTATTATTTTTGCAATGCTACCAAATTTATTTATACAAATTGCGTAAGTGGTACTTCTGACATCTTTTTATACCAAAATATATAACGCTTTATTTGTTCGAAAATGTCCGTGAAAATAGACTTAAATTAATAATATAGTTTGGTTATGTGAATTTGGAAAATCATGAAGCGTAAAAGTTACTAACAATGATTTGCAATAATCGCAAATATAATGGTCGACGAACGTTCTGGGATGTTGTTACAAGGCTCGACATTCTAAACATCCGTTTCTATCTTCTACGCTATTTTCGAAAGGAACATTAATATTCCAGATCATTAAATTCTACAGCGCGATGAATAGCACAAGCGTGTCCACTGTTTATAAGCATAGGCGAATATTTAAAGTACTTTGACGACAAGCTGAACATCCTATAGTAACATATGCACACATCGGAAAACAAGAATCAGAATAACAGATCAAGCAGAAGGGACTTTGACGATCTTAGCCTCGATTTAAATAACGCCGAAAGAACAAATCGAAGAATGTCGATAGTAAAAACCAATCGGGCAGATTCTACGTGAAATCACACGTATCCTGCTTTTACCGATTTTTCTACAGTGCTGATCGTTCGTTGCAAGAGTCGCGCAACTTTCGAAACTGAGACTTTCTGCGCCAAGGTTTTCGCTCGCGTCTTACCGGCTCTGAAACTTTTACGCTGGTTGATTCGCCGTTCGTACTTTTTCCATTAACATAACAGATGTTTGATTACCGGCGATCCTCGTATACGTTCGATCGGGTGCTCCGCGTTCCTTTGAGGATTAAAGCTAAGCAGAGATTTCCCGGTCGGAGCGAGGGGAAAGCGCAAAAATGGAATAAGTCGTCCGGTTACGCCGCTTATAAACTAAACATCTGAATCCTCCAAGTCCCGCTCGGTGCGGCGTATAGGCACATCGTTCAATATTTACCATCCGGGAGAAGAGCCAAGTATTTCGAGCCGGATGTCGGACATAACTGCAGGATGAGAGTCGATGATGGAAGGTAGCGTCGCGAGCGAACACGCTCGCACGGCGCGTCGACAGAAGGTAAAAATTAAAAAATTCGTCTTCAACGATGGTATTTTAAATTTCCTGAAAGTATTCCCTGCTATCCGTTACAAGTTATAGGCTAAGCCATGGTGCATAGCAACAACGGTAGCAATAGCAATATCAATAACAATAGCGATGACAATAGTAATGACGATTACGAATAGCAATGGTGTTTAACCCCTTTAGCACGATGCGCCACTATAGTGGCGACTGAGTAGCTACTCAATTCTATTATTAATTATTACAGTAAATTATTAATATTAAAGCATATGCATCACATCTTTACGAAGAATTATAATTTAGTTATCAAAAACTTCATTTCAATGTTCTCTGCCGTACAGAGAAACTGCCCCGCACAAGATTGTATCGCTATATCTGGGCAACACTTTGTAACATAATCAAAGTATTAGGTTGTCCCATAAGTTTCTTCCGCGCCACGCTATGAGTGACTATAAGTGGCTGTGTTTACATAAACATGCAGGCTTATCTCTTAGCCGTTTATGGCATCGGTTTCAGTCGTCTCAGAGCTCTTTCAAAGTACATTTCGTTGGTGACAAAATCTCTTTTAAAATTTTTTCTGCACCGTTCAATATGGAGAGCCAAAAGAAGCATTTGCGGCATGTTATGCTTCATTGCTTTAAAAAAGGCAATAGTGCAAAGGACACTGCAGACGAGATTTGCACCGTTTACGGGAGTGGTGCCACGACTATTAGGATCGTCCGCAATTGGTTTAAAAAATTTAGAGCTGGCAATTTCGAGTTGAAAGATGAAGACCGCAGCGGCCGCCCAGCAACGACGGATACGGACATTATCAGGACTGTGCTCACTGAAAATCCGCGATATAGTGTGCGTGAGATAGTGGATGCTACTAATATTCCCAAGACAACGGTACATAAGCATTTAATCAAGATGGGATATGCGAATCGATATGAAGTTTGGGTTCCACACCTATTGACGAAGACCGGCCTTATGAACCGCGTCTCTTCGTGCGGTTTGCTTTTCCAGCGACATGAAAGGGATCCTTTCTTAAAGAGGCTTGTCACTGGAGACGAGACTTGGATTTTATACCAAAATGTGCATCGAAAACGCACTTGGTCTAAGGAAAATAGACCTTCAACTGTTGCCAAGCCTGGACTTCATCCGAAGAAGGTTCTTTTGTGCATTTGGTGGGACTGGAAAGGTATAGTGTACTACGAGCTCCTTCCTCAAGGTGATACGATCAATGCTGAGAAATATTGCAATCAACTGGATCAATTGAAAGCCGCCATAGCAGAAAAACGGCCAGAATTGGCGAACCGACGAGGCGTCGTTTTCCATCACGACAACGCAAGACCGCATGTTGCGTTGGCCGTAAGGCAAAAATTATTACAGTTTGATTAGGACGTTCTACCTCATCCTCCGTACTCCTCAGACCTTGCTCCATCCGATTAATACTTGTTCCTCTCCTTAAAAAATTCTCTCCGTGTTAAATCTTTCAAATTCATAAGCGAAATAAAAACGCACCTAGATGAATATTTTGCAAATAAGCTTGAACAATTTTAGAAAGAGGGCATAATGAGGCTTCCTGAGAGATGGAAGAAGGTTATAGAACAGAACGGTTCATATATAACATAATAAATCCACCGTAAACAACAAATACCGTGTATTCATTTCGCATCAAAAAAAGGGAAGAAACTTATGGGACACCCTAATACATCAAGAATATGAAATGTTGTCATTTCAATGGCGATAACTATAGCAGAAACAAAAACAAAACGCAGGTACAAACGAAAGATTAAAAACCAAAGACAACAACAATACAAGGACGAGTACGAATACAAAGACAAATGCAGAAATAAAAACCAAAATATAGATAAAATCAGAAAGAAGAGCTAAAACAAGCTTTTGCAAGGTTACGAAAACGTCAGATAAACGTACTTGTCGTGTGTGCCTTATAAATCTTACTACATCCATTCGAAATATGTTTTCGTATCGCCTACAATTTCGTAGTAATGGAATTTTTGTCGAGAAAACGTTCCTTCCAACGCACCGCTCGTCGGTCTTGTGTTTCGGCAAGCAATGCGCGACACTGCGAAAAAATTCGTTCCACATTCTCGCGAGGCGCATTTCGCGCAGCAACCTATATATGAGAATGAATAAAACGGGCCGGATAATATTTTGAAGTGCAACCGGCATGATTTAGTGGGTGCGGAAAGGGGATGGTAGCCGCTCGCGATGCGAATAATGTTTCGCGCGGCGCTGTCGCCACGCCGCGTGCCCCGGGAAAAGCAAAGTCAGGAATCCGCGTTTAAGAACACGGGAAACACAGGCATTTCCATATTTCGTGAGAGTCTCTGGGGCATCTTCGAACCTCCCTACAGCACCGTCGAGCTAGAAACCGTTAGACCCGTGACGTCTCGTTCACCGGAGTTTCGAGTTTATTGTCTCGGGACGCCCTTCCGCCGTTGCGCCCTTTCCGTTTTCCATAGTCGGAACGAATTCCATGAAATTTTGTTGGCAGCGTTCCTGCTCGTTGCCCGAAAAAAGCTAACACGATTGTTTTTATAATTGTTGTTTATCGATCGTACTCGGCGAAGACGCGTTGTCCTACGTGTCATTTATACGAAGCGTCCCAGTTTCTTTTCGGCGTAACTTTGTCAACATACTCTGCAAGCAAAACTAAGAAAAACGTGTTGCGGTGTCGTATGTCAGAGACCGTGTCAGGAATGACACCGGTTGTACCGAAATGTACAAATCTGTCGTTTCTATTTCTTCTTTTCTTTCTTTCTTTCACAGATATATTATACAGGGTGGAAATTACAAAGCGTCGCAGTCGAATATCTCCGAAAATATTAATTATAGGCAAAAATGTTTCAGACAAAAGTTGTTCAATACCGAGGGGGACATCATGTGGTGGAACTTTTATTTTTTCTGGTGGACACTCCAAGGTGAGGTGAAGATCAACTTTCTTCTTTTAAATCGAATGATACGTTTTTTTATCCACCTTCAAATAGTGCGTTTTAAGACGAATTCAACGACCTATGACTCAAGGTCATTCAAGGTCTAACTTACAGGGAAATGAAGACAAGGAAACATGAAGACATGAAAACATAACATGTGTCAATGTCAGCATTACTCGGGACAACATCGAAATCATTATCAATGAAATGAAAACAAATGTATTTACGTATTACCGTGCTCTTCTGCAAGATAGTTAGTTTACTTTCGTTACCGTTCGTGCTAAGATATCCTTCGCTGAACGATAGTACTTAAATAAGTGGTGAAAATGGAAATGTATCAAGATTATTTGGATCTGTTTATAGTACTAGGAGAATGCAGGAAAAATCACAGAATGGCTGCTAATTTGTATGCACAACGCTACCCAAATCGACCATCAAAATCACATCAAAACGATCACACCTATTCTCCATTTCCCTGCAAGTTTGACCTTGAATGACCTTGAGTCATAGGTCGTTGAATTCGTCTTAAAACGCACTATTTGATGGTGGATAAAAACACGTATTATTCCATTTAAAAAAAGAAAGTTGATCTTCACTTCACCTTGGGTGAGTGATGAGGAAGCACATTAGATTAAGAAAGTTAACGTTTTATTAAAATCCGAAGTTACGTTAAATTAAAATCGTTTTGTTTGTGCGTGTGTTAATTGTACTAGATCTAGGTCTTATATAACATGGTTTCAGACAACACGGCATTTTGTAGAAACCTATCTACCACCGTTATAGGAGCGTTACCTGTACAATGCTCATTTAATTTTCCGAGTGGTCAGTCATTTTATCCCATAGACGTATGCTATTTTGTTCGACCCAGTTTTGCCAACAAACACAGTGCTTCAGTTAGATTATGCGAGTTTCTGTGACACTGATGCGTTTGCACGCTCCGTTGACGAGATACCAGTTCATTACCATTTTTTATCATTAGTTAGACCGCCTTCGTCCAACAGCAAATATTTATATAGCACTTTTTCTTATTTCTGCTTGTAAAATACACTGGCAAAGAACCGCTATAAACGACGGAGACATTTTAGCTGAAAATCTTAGGTGAGTCACCCTGTATGTACAGAACACATGAACCCATGGAAACTTTATATTATATTCTAAGGTATCTATGCCCCACTACAAGGTATGCCTACTTTGCGTTCTAAGTATTTCGCAATAGCCTGACCCGACGAACAAAGAGAACAAACAAACCTATGCAGAGTGTGACCGGAACACAGATATCTTGTCCCTCCGAAACTTCACGCCCTAGTTACACCGATGTTCGAAGCGGGAGATGTCCGGAGATGGCCCGTTTACCTTTTTGGTCTTCTGCGGTCATTTGTGCTGTCTTCTTGTGGACGAGTAATACCTCTTCTAGAATTGTCGTTCGGCGGGCCAGAAACGACGACAGTTACAGAGAGAGTACTTCACCGTAGGTCTGCTGAATATGCAGCGGAGTATTTTGAAAGTCTAATGGTACAACTGAAAACTATAAATGCACTTCGGCCGAAGATTCTAAGTCTCGATAGGCGAATTAAACGCGGAAATCATTGCGTCCTTTGTGTCAAAGCGTATCTCTGGTTCAATTTCGTGACAGAGAGGGCAAACGACCACGAATACTCGCGAAAGAGCCACAAGCTCGCGTGACAAAGCTGCTCCCTCCTTCCGGTGGATTCAAACGGCCTCTCAAGACAATGACTGCCACGCGGTGTGGTATAATTCACGCGTGAGTCTGTAATACTCTTATACGCGGGCGCACAATGGCGAGGCAGAGCGCGGGCTCGAATCGATGTTCAATTAAAGGAATTAACGTGTCGGCCCGATGATATCGCCCGATGGAATCCTTGATCGAGAATGCGGGATCAAAACAGTTTGTTCCCTCGGGTCCCCGAAAATTAAAACGGAATTCCATTCATTGGAAATCCATTGGAAATTTTTGTCCGATCCTGTACAAATTACCTTTACAGTTCTTTCACGTGTAAAAGGAACACGTGTTTTAATTTATCCGATGACGAACATCGAAATTAAGTTATTTTTTCCTGGCGGTGATTGAAACCTCTTTGAAATATTCAAGTTTTAATTCAACTAATTCCAATTACAACATCGACTGTGTCACGTTCGTGCACAGAAAATACACTTAACACTTTATCGACCGGAAGCCTATCATTAGGACTTTCGATAGTTGCACAGTAACAAAATGAAACATTGTAATTTGTAACCAAATTATTAGACAACGTTACTGAGGATGTCATGTTGATTTACAATAAAAATTGCCGTCACCGTTCAGGGATCCATTGAAAAGTTTTCAATCTTAAAAAATTCTGAAATACGTCGGTAAATTGTTAAAATAACTTATGTCGTCATAGAAGAATTGTAAAGACAAGATTCATTCCAGAAATCGCTTTCGTAATCGTTTTAGAGGTTGTAGATCGTAACCAGGCGTGACTCATTTAATCTATTCTAATAAAATTCGATGTCCGCTAATTTAAACCTAACCCATGTATGTATTCTCACTGTCAACTTGTTTAGTGATACAAGCGTGACAACGGTCAAATGCTTTCTAGGAATCATTCTTGTAATCTGTGCAAAGCGTGTGAATGCTCATCCAACAATACCCCAACTTTGAGGGCTGTTTTAACCCCTTCAAAGTGGATGGCTGCCGATAAAAAAAACCACGTGTCAAATATTTTTCAAAGAACTATAAGCTCTCATTAGTTTCATCGAAATCGAATTTTCGCATCTGAATATGTTCCCGTGTAAGACATTGAATCACACGAAATCGCAAACATTGTACTATAGTGTAATAAAGTATGCATAGGACCCAGATGCTCAGTGCCGTGCCATGCACACTGAGAAGAAGGTACTGTCGTCATGATACCTTCGTATGCATCATTATTGCTACCGTAAAATTGTTCAAAACGTCGAAACCTATAGTATACCCAAAAATCATGGTCATCGAAGAGTAGGTAGCTTTTCTGCAGGCTCGTGAGAATTTATAAGCGAATTCGGGGTCGTAGATTGTTCTGTAGAACGGACCTGACGTAAATTTTCGCGTCGATTTGCATGTACCGCGTTCGCAAGGTTCCCCGTCGAGGATCAATCGTGTAACCAATCCCCGTTGCCGTACGAAACCGGTGAAATATTCAAGTTAATTTTCCGTGGCAGCTTTTGCCTCGCATACATTAACCTATTAAGCATGGCCGACACTGGCCGCCTTGCCACATGCAAAATGCTGTTTTATTTTGGCCATTGTGTTCGCGAAATGATGGTGACGAAGCGATGGAACATTTTTCATCCACCGGAAGTTCATTAGTAGCTTTTTTCGGTCGTTTTGCCGTACTAACCGAAAGTTTAGTAATCATGTTTTATATGTATAACGATTCCAAATTAATCTTTAATTTAACCCTTGATATATTACGACGGATGAACAAATATAACTATTGTGCCTTTCTTTTTCGACAAAATCCAATTTTATTCTTTTCTGTCCGTTTTTGGAATAAAACATAATACAAATTTTTATTACCGCCAATGAACTTTATTAAATAATGTAATTGCCATTATTATTAATGATTTCTTGCCAACGTGAGGGCAATTTGTATATCCCATTTTCGAAAAATGTTATATCTTTTGATGCGAAAGATTGGACCAGTACGTGTTTGATATCTTCTTCATTTTTTGAATTTTTTGCCCCTCAAGAAATTTTGTAAGGACAAAAACAAGTGATAGTCGGAGGGTCCCAAGTCCGGGGAATATGGCGGATGCAACAGAATTTCCCAGCCTAGTTCTGCAATTTTTTGAAGAGTCCCCAAAGCAGCATGTGGCCTGGCATTATCATGATGCAGTATGATGTTCTTTGCTTTTATTTTAGTTAATTTATTAAAATTAATTAATTAATTAAAAAACTTTATTTTAGTTAATTTGCTACGTCAGTATGTATACATTAAGTGATAAAAATAGAGAGGCACACATGCGTCAAATAAACATTTGGTTACCTGTCGAGACTTGTTGTGATAGAAACGGACAGAACTTTCCGGTAGACCTAATATTTAACAGGTTGAACGCTATACTAGTCCCTGGGTACTGACGGTATCAAATGTACAAATTAATATGTTATATATAATTTATATAATATTAAGAAATATTCATACTATGTTAGTAGATATGATCGATGCTTTCGTTAGAAATAGAAAATGTTGCTTATGCATAGTTGTATTCTTTCCATTTCAAGTGAACACTAGAACTACCAAGCCAGTCAAAATGACTGGTCCTCAATTTTTTCTTTCGCAATTGTTGAAGTTATAAAAATGTTTTCATCAGAAAGTAATGTTAGAAGAAATGTTAAAGTACAAATAACAATAATAAAATTTATATTTGCGAAAAGAAACGAACCAATTACAGTAGAACTATTTTAGGTAAAAGAAATCTTTCGATTTTGGAATTAAAATTGCTTGGATATTCTATTTAAATAAACTCATAGATTGAGCAGTGAACAGTTGTAGTCGTCATCGATTATAAAGTACTAAAAATGGTTCGTCGACCGAGTGTTAAACAATGTTTAAACATAGACTGTAGACTTTGAAAGTGTTTAGGGAACTTGAAGATTCTTGTGAACTTCTAAAGTTCTGCACTACTATGTCTATCTACATTTCCATACTTTGTATTCTCTAAGAAACTCTAGTTTCACATGTTCTTTCAACTTCTGCTTCTGTTTGTTCCTTGCTCCTTAAATAGTTTACTAACATTTTAACTAACATTGCGATTGCTCTATGCATAATAAGTATCTACTGTTCTAAAAACCTGTTTAGCATTATCAAGATCGCAAATGTAACAGTTCACCCAAAGGATGCTAGTAAGTTGAAAGTTATGTTAGCTGCCACAATAGATGCAATTGTTTCGAATAAAAAAGTAAATAGACGATTGCCTCGAATTTTATTTAACTCTTAAGCACGGTTGAATTTTATACGAGGCAGTTTCTCTGTACCTTAGAGTACATTGGAATAAAGTTTCTGATAACTAAATTATAATTCTTCTTAAAGATATGATGCATACACTTTAACTTCAATAATTTTGGAATAAGGTTTTTGATAACTAAATTGTAATTTTTCTAAAAGATATGATGCACATACTTTAATATTAATAATTTACTGTAATAATTAATAATAGAATTGAGTGTGCGCACGCGATTATAGTGGCGGGTCGTACAAGAAGATGACATCCGCGGAAGCCACTATAGTGGCGCATCGTGCTTAACACTTTTAATAATTGCCCCGCAACAAAATGAGGCTTAAAAAACTGCTTTTACATTGCAATTTGTAACGAAATTATTAGGTAACGTTACTTAGGAGGCCTTGTTGATTCGTAATAAAAATTGCTGTCGGCGTTAAGGGATCTATTAAAAATTTTTCAGTGATGGATTATGAACTTGAAGAATTCTGAAATAATCCCGGTCTGTAAAGTGTTAACAGGTTAATAGTTGAAATACTATTTCTTCGTATTCGTTGGAAATAGCGTTTCCAAAAATGTTTAACATGAATACAGCTGTTTTATGCAGTTTCTATTTTCGTTGAATCTCGAACGTATCTCTGAAAGTTTATCAGTCAACAAATTTTACTCGGCAAGTATAATAATTCTCCGAAGTTCTTTCGAAAATAAGATTCTTTAAATTCTGGCGTTGGTTCAATTTCCGGGCGATGCGACCGCTCGACTTCAAACTTCCGTAACAGTCGTAATTTTCGAGATATCTCGAAAATTCTACCACCGACAGTTTCTAGAACAAACCCGGAAAGTAAATGTGAAAATAGAAAAACATTCTTTCATCCGCAAATGGAAGGAACACTGCGTTCTCGCAATCTTTCAATTCTCAATAAATAACATACATTTCATTTTGCGCGTTCACCGGCAAGCTAAACGACGCAGTCTAATTAATTTCCAAAAGTAAACGCAACAAATCAGTTTACACGGTTTTGCACGAATGTGAAATTACAAAAATGCTTTTTTAAATCTCACTCGCCTTCACTAATGGACAAAAGATACTTCAATATCGTTGTATTGATCCTGCTTCGTTATTGTTTTTACTGCCAATATTCGTTCCGTTTGTCAATATCCGATGTAGTTTCTGCAGCTGCTTTTTTACCCACCATTATAGAAATACGGTCCAATTAAATTGCAAAAATAATTGCGATAAATTCGTCGAAACGAAGGTAGGATTACAGAAATGCTCTCTGACATTGCGAAAAAATCCTCTCGTTCGCTAATCGCTGAAGAACCGATTAAATATTATTCTTGCCGCGAATGTCTATGAGTTTTGTGGTCGATTGAGTTTTCCGTCTTTATTTTTCATCGTTCGAGTCCACACAGGGTTGCAGATTATTGCGAAACGGCAGGTGGCGTGCACGGCCTATTTGTACTTTTCAAACTGTGCTTCTCTCGCGTTCGCGGAAAGTTTTCTGCTTGGAAAGCTACGAAAGTCCCTTTATTACCTCTCTAGTTTCCCTCCGACATTCTCCTAGACTATCTTTCTTGGCCTCGCATCGAGGCACTTGACTCGAAGACGCAGCCGACAGAGTTTCGCGCGCCACTCCCTTCGCCCTTCCTGCGAATTCATAAAAGAGCCCCCGAGCCGAGCGGCTCGTGCAAATCTGGCCAATAAATTTTACAAACCGTGTTCCTGATAGCAGCCATTACAAATTTACACGGCCTATCGTTCCGTTTTTCCTTGCGAAAACCGATGTCAAAGCGATCGCGTCGAACCAATCGACTATTTGAGCTCGAAATTATCGTTGATCACCAGTCATACGCCAATAATTGCGGTGTGTAATCGAAGCCGCTCGATTTGACTGATGATGTTCCGTTTCAGTATCGAATAATCTGCAACCGTCATTACGTAATATTTGAACGAACGTTATTAACCGCGGATGACATTCAAATTCTTAACCTCGAGCTTGTATCGAATTCCTGGCAATTCCGCGGAGCTCTGAACCGTGCGACGACCTGTCTAACAAGTTGCAGAAACAAATTAACCGATTCGGCTTCACCGATACTTCTGTCTCGCCGAAAGGACTATGGGGGAAACGGAGCACAGAATTATTTGTATTAATCGCAACCAATAACTATTAAATTGATTTTTTTACTTTGCCCGTTTTAGTTCTTGGTTTTTACACGGTATTCATTTCGATAGCTTGTCGGAGACCGACGGATCGAGTTAATTTAGCTTCGGCACTAAAACGAACGGACGAACGAACACGCCGTAATTAATTAATATGTATTTCAGAAATTGAATAGCGATTTCAAGAAGGTTATTTTAGCATTTTATTATTTTTTTTTAAACACTTCATAAATGTTTGTCGAGCAAATTGACTCGACTGCTGTATCATACGTATACGAGAAATATAATTATTCGTACGATTGTTAATTAAATTTTTCCGTTAATATATTCGGCGTACCAAATTTGATTGTGATACATTTTATTTTTTCAACGTTTATTTCATTTGATGATTTATTTCGATTTTATAGAATTTTTGTTCGTGCTAGTTTAGCAATCGTAGCGTTAAATTAATCGTAGTACTGGGCACTGGACATCAATATTTGCAAAGATATGATAAGAAACCTTAAGCATCTTCCTTTAACTTATTGTAATTTGTTACATTAGACAGATGGTATATTTTCCCATCGGATTTGTTACTTGCCATTTTTGAAATAACTTATCGTGTTATTGGATAAATCTATGAATAAATATCCTAATTTTGTCTTTGAATTATAATTGGGGAATTGGACGGAAAATGAGCACATACGCAAAAATGTGGTTTTCAAGAAAACCAATTTCGAAATTTTAATTAAAGTATGGTTTAATAAAAAATACAAAATAATAAAGATGTTATTTTTTTTATTAAAGATATAGTAATGTGCCCTCAAATGTTTTGGGAAACGTCATGATTTCATGTTAATTCGTGAGTTTTTGATAACGTTTTAAACATTGTTTTACGTGTCCGTTTTTCGTAAACAGAATAAAATAACTAAATTTGTTTGCTAATCTGTTACAAACTATTCACTTACAACTATTTGAAAACGAATAAATTTCCCTAAATAATTTTTCTGTACTTTAAGTAATGCCCTTATCCTGAAACTATTATTAAATCAAATTCTCGAAAGGACGTAAAAATAGATTTGTCAACTTTCTTATGGCTCCCATTGACAGCACTCAGTAATAAATAAAAATGATTTCTCATTAACTGTTCCTGAATGAGATACACAATTTCGTCCTCCGAGACCTTTAGTTTTCTTAATTCTTTACACCAAGTTGGCTTGCGAATCAATTTGTTTTTTCCCCCTCGAATTAGCTTGTTTCTTTGCAGATTCGCTACTCGCCTAACTTTTCATATTTCCCGCTCTACACAAAATCCTCTTTCAACATCGAGTTTCAATACAGCGCACACAACTCGACCACTGGACGACTGATTGAATCACGAGTAGCAGCGCCACGCGAGTCGAGGCTAAACAAAACACCGAAGCCGATACAGTGTACGCATTGGAATTTATTTGCCCTTTTTCCCCATGCAATGCCTCAATTTTAAAACGTAAAAATTTCCGAACTCTCCTTCCAACGAAATTGCATTTTTTGATTTCCCTCTCGTGTTGCGACGGCGTTCAGAAATGTGTAAGTCATAAAATAAAAGGCAGGTAGAAGATGCGAAATACGAACCGCGCCGCATGCGGACAGTTTTATCCAGACGAACGGACACCACGTGCGACGCACGTGAAGACACGAAGAAAACCAGACAACTCTACAATAAATCACGATAATCCCTCATTGACCACTTCCCATTCCTTCAGATATACTCCTTCAAGCACACTCCTTCCATCATTTCCACAACCAATTAAAAAACGCTACATTCCTCCAGCAAAAACTACCCTGAACCAATCACGACAAAACCGAGGTGACGACGGACAGAACCCAACAAGAATCATCAGAACTCACAGAAAACGCGAACTAGAACTCAGAGAAAATGTGAACTAGATTACACAGAGAACGCGAACTAGAATAAAGAGAAGTCACGAACAAGACTAACAAGAAATCGCAAACAGACGAATACAGACATCACGAACAGAACAGAACTCAAACATAGAAATCGCGAACATTACGAAGTGAAAATAAAGAAAAGCGCAACCACTACTATACAATCGTGTAATTATTATGCGACCCAAGGTGCTCAGTGACAATCCTAGTACACTGAGAAGAAGGTATCACAGAACTGACACCTTCGCACACAATATTCTTGTGCATTCTGGTATATTATGATATATTCTAGTACATTATAGTGAATTCTAGTATATTTTGATATATTCTTACATTTTGTATATTCTGGTATGCAATGTCCTATGGTGATGTGTTGTAGTTTATTCTAGTATATTCTTCTATATTCTGGTATATTATGGTGTTTTCTAGTATATTCTAGTCAATTCTTGTATATTCTGGTACATTCTAGTATACCCTTGTGCATTTTGGTATATTATGGTATATTCAAATACATTCTAATGTATTCCTGTTATTCTGATACATTCTAGAATACCCTTGTACATTCTGGTATATTATGATATATTCTAGTACATTCTAGTGAATTCTAGTATATTTTGATATATTCTAACATTTTGTATATTCTGGTATGTAATGTCCTATGGTGATGTGTTGTAGTTTATTCTA
>CM052099.1:9003655-9014696 GCA_028453745.1 Agapostemon virescens
TACCCTTGTGCATTTTGGTATATTATGGTATATTCAAATACATTCTAGTGAATTCCTGTTATTCTGATACATTCTAGAATACCCTTGTGCATTCTGGTATATTATGGTATATTCTAATACATTCTAGTGAATTCCTGTTATTCTGATACATTCTACAATATTGTTGTATATTCTGAAATGTTTTTGTCATATGGCGATATCTTCTAGTTTATTCTAGTATATTCTGGTACATTCTCGTATATTCTTGTATGTTCTGGTATATTATGATATATTCTAGTACATTCTAACCCAAGATGCTCGGTGACAATCCTAGTACACTGAGAAGAAGGTGTCACAGAAGTGACACCTTCGCATACAACACTCTCGAATATCGAATCTTTTTAACACTTTAACTGCCGAACTGACAACGTGAAAAATTCCACAAAAGCAAAGTAATTTATTTAATAAAGCAACAATGTCAAAATTCAAAATGTATGACGAATGGTAACTTTCATCCTTTTTGTATTCTCCAGACATCAACTAAATTGAGTGCAACGTATATATTAACGTAAAAATATACTTTTAAACATGGACATATAATTCTGTCACCCATGTATGGGTTAGGTAATAAAGTTTGTACCAAAGTTGATGGTTATACAGAAAGTGCAAGAAGATAGGGCGAGCACTTTACGGCATACATTTTATTTTTCCTATTTTTACTTCAGTCAACATCTCATTTCGATTTTTTCGAAATTTTGTGGCTGCTAGTTTGGCAGTCAGAGTGTTAAAGGTCGCAGTGCGCGACGCGACGAGAGGAACAACGTGGCCTCGAAGGAGGGTATATCTCAGGCATCGTTCCCCGTTTACCACGGTCTTGGTTATCTGCCACACGGTAAATGTGACGTAGTCAAATAACGAGGCAAAGTCGAGCGAATTGAATCGCGAGGTCGAAACTTTCGTCATCTCAGCGCGGAAAGTTCCGCCGGTAATTCCTCGCGGGGAACGCGTCGTATTTAAAGGAATCAGATTTACAAACCATTATCGCGTAGCGGCGACAAAAGTGCCATGGAAACGGGCTTCCCAGCTCGATTCATATCTGATCCTCGTCTGCGGGATACACAACGGCAACTTCCTCCGTCGCTTCAAACCGCCACGAAGTTCAGGGTGAAGTTAAGAGATGGCTTTATTGGAATTTCATCTTAGAACGTGACACGAGCTCTGCTCCCATCCTCTCCGCGATCGTTCCCGTTGGCGCGACAGTCTAGGGAGGTCTCATCTTCTAGATTGACTCTTCTTCCCGTTAGATTTTTTCGTCCAAGTTTCAGCCACAACTATGCGCGGCCTGGATATGAAATGTGTTTGAGGAACGTGACTAATTAACCTGTTGTGCCGTGTCAGTGTTCAACTGCAATTAGCGATCCTCTGGAATACATTAGCGGTTCGCGTATGTGGCGTTTCACTTTCCACCGTCGCCAAACACTATACTGTTAGAAATTGTCTTTATACTGTACTTTGTAGATAATAACACTTCGGCGGCGCTGGAAAGCTGCAGTGGGGGTAAAAAAGGAAGGGGACGTTCCGTCCCCTGGGTCTGCTAGATGAGGAGGAGAGGAAGGATTATGACAAGAGGAAGTATCTTGGAGATCTTGATGCCTTGATTCATGGAATAATAAGATCAAGTTGCAATGCTTCTGTTGATCTATCTATTGCCATATTGTCTCTCCGTATACGTAAACTGTCTAATTCAAGTCTCAATTACGTATATGTCAGATTGCTTCCGTACAGCAACGATAACATACTTGCACGAATGTATCTTACACAAAAATGTCTTACAATTCGTGAATATGTATTTAAAATATTCAGAAAAATACTGAACACAATGTAGCAACAATCGCGTCATAAGATTAAAAGGTCTCGTGCACTACCATCTCGATAATAAATTACAGAATGAAAGGAATAAATAGTCATACGATTTTAGGTGTTTCAAAAAATAATCTGTAAAGTCTAGTAGTGTGCAGTGTACGCTGAACCCTTTTATGAATCGGTTTCTATATAATGCAACAACTTCTCCGTAACACGAAATGCTCACAAAACGATTTCTACATAGCACAAGTTAAACATTTGCGCTCGAAGCCATTTTAACTCCGAAAACAGATATTTCTACCGACCTCGAACGTTTTCATTCCATTACAATCTTTCTAATTAGTAATACATGCAAACAAATTGAACAACGTAAATGGTTGTTTCGAATAACGTTATAGTAATATTATTGGTGCCTTTATGCTGTAAAAATGTCTTATGCATTTTATTCTTACATTGGATTCTGTAGAATTTTATAAATCGCCACAGAATAGTCGTTGCCCTTTTTTTATGCTCTTCATTCGACGATCGACGCGACATATCGTTTATTTAATAAATATATTTGTTTCAGTTAATAACTATTCACAACAAGACTATAGGCAAACTTTTCTGGATTGTCTGTCGGTACAACAGTTCCGCGACAACCTCTATCTTCTATTATTTCCTTAAGGGTTGTTCTTGAAGTAACTCTTTATTATGGCGACTCCAAATGGACAACCGCCGTAACAATATACATATATACAGTTAAGGGCAGAACTGAACACACATACGAAATTTTTGCGTAAATAATGTTTTATTCAATGTTTGGATGTACAGTACAAAATAAACGAAATATACACTATTAACCACAATGTTTTAACTGTCGAAAAAATTTAATATTAATATTCTTATTATTTTGATACATACAGATTTTGTTTGTGTAGTCGGTTTTGCACCATGAAGCATTTATACATAAACGTTTCAGTTTTATCTAGATTTAATACGTCGTCCATAAACCTTTGGCCTTGATGGTGTGTTGAATGCGTTTAGGCATACTTAACCTCTTTGGCACGGCTGAATATTGCGCGTGACTATTTCCTTGAACGACAGAGTACATTGGAATAAAGTTTTTCATAACTGAATTATAAATTTTCTTAATGATATAATACATATACATTAACTTCAATAATTTTTGTATGTAGTTTTATAATTTATCTTGAAGATATGGTGCATATATTTTAACTGTAATAATTTACTTTAATAATTAATAATACAATTGAGCGTGTTGAAGCCACTATAGTGGCCCATCGTAATATAAGATTACATCCGCGAAAGCCACTTTAGTGACGCGTCGTGCCTGATAGGTTAAAACTGTATAAGGGTAGTCCACGTAATTGTTTCAAGTCATAACTCCGTTATTATTGCATTTACGAAAAATTGCCAAAGGAGAAAGATAAATGGTTCGAAGAGCACTACATCTGTAGGCCTTTAAATTTTTTTTAGATGCAGCAGTGCATGTGCAATTAACAATTGCATCATTTCTTTAAATAGAAATGCATATTTTTTTACACAGATCGATTCTTCTGTTCACTCTACGTAAAAGATGGTACCATGGCAAAAAAATGATTAGATCTCGAGATATTTTCAAAAAATGTCTTTCTCCTTTGGCATTTTTCCGTAAATGCCATAATAACGGAGTTATGACTTGAAACAATTGCGTGGACCACCCTGTATATACATAAAAGCAGAACAAAAGAGGACACTCGTAGTACTACCGACTCCAATAGACGGCATGGCCATTTCCGAAGGCGCGATTTACAACTAAATACAGTACGATCGAACATCTGTTACGAGATTTTCTATAATGAAAGAAAGAGCGACCGGAAGGTTGGCTAGGATAGTTCTCGAAGTGGTGGCCCAGGCCGAGCAGGTAATCCACCGGTTAACGAATCTATATTCCGTCCATGAGTTATCACGCGGCTGCCATCGCTAATCATCGGTCGCGGGTTGGGTGGGTTGAGTGGCGAAGAGAAGACGGCGAAAGCAACGAGCCATCGAGCATCGAACACCGAAAGGGAGAAAGAGAAAAAGAGGACGATGAGTGGTTCGTGCCTGGAAGGTAGCATCGGTGGCTAGGCCGAAGCCAGTGACAACGCAGCCGAGAGATCGACACACGTGGATCACCCACGCTCTCGCGCATAAGGACAGCCACGGGTGTAAACTGGCATCACGTTGGCCCGTTCGTTCTCGAGATCGTTAAGCCTGACCCCCCGGCGAGCGAGCGTTAGCCACGGCAAAACAGAACGAGGCGCTCGAGGATGAGAGAACTACCGGACGTGCAGGTCGAGTCGACGTCGTTAACGATACTCTATAGCGGTCGTAGTCGAGGCCAGGCTTCCCGCGAGGAGCGCACGCGATCGCTATATGCCGGTTTGCCGGTTTCGAGGGATGGCGAGAACAGATCTCGCGACCGAGACCCGCTTTCTGCGATCTCTCTCTCTTTCTCTCCACCTCGCCCTTTTTCGTATGCCCTTTTTTCGGAGACCAGGAGATTACGCCGCTGCCCGATCCAGTGTAGGAGGCTCCGCTCTTGTGTTTTGCCGGTCGTTAAACAGTATTTATGAATGCCAGCCTCGACAATAAGCCCGCGAAACTCGCCGCGCGGAAATTGCTGTGCACCTCATTACTGAACATCGACGGCGCGATAAGCTGTCCTTTGTCGTCCGGAAGCTTCTTTCGCGACAGATCGACCCGATTCGGTTTCGACGTTAACCTCTTGGGTACTATGCGCCACTATAGTGGCTTTCGCGGATGCCATCTCTCTGAACGACGCACCACTCAATTGTATTATTAACCCATTGACTGCCACGCAAATTTAGCGCGTCTTGCTCTGGGTACCACGGTTTTATTTTAATATAATTAATTTAATATATAGTTTTAATAATAATTTTAATAATAAAAATTCATAATCAATATGTTCTCTACACTATATACATTTTCCATTCATCCTTTCTAATAGTTTGTAACTCAAATAGCCATTTGTAGCTAATCTAAATTTGCAGCACCCACTACGAGATATCTCGTAGCTGGCAGTTTTGGTACAGACGCTTACTACGAGATATCTCGTAGTTGGCAGTCAATGGGTTAACCGTTTAAGTCTCAGGGGGTATTGAAAAACACTGTCGAAGAATCCCAAAAAGCGCAACAGCAATTTCTCTAAATGAGTACGAAAAGACCCAAACAGCGCGATGGCGCTTGTTTTATTTTATGTCGAGAAATATCAAGCGGCGCGATAGCGCTTTGTTTATTTTATATCGATGAATCCCAATCGGAGCAATAGCGCTTCTTGTATGTGTTAAGTAACGTGATTCTCGATTTAAAATTTTTTTTTTAAATTTATAAATATTTCAAATTTTGTTCGATAAAAATGATTGAGGAGATAACAATGAAATGAAAATTTTTATTTTGTAATGTATTATTGCATTATTATAGTATTATTCTACGCATTGTAAAATGTACTATTTACATTGAAAAGAGCTGTGTGATGTACTTGTGTCAGTAAATCTGAGCGCGTGATTTCGACAATGCTCGAAATATGCTGGGTTTTCTCGACTTAAAGTCAAGAATGAGTTGTATGAGGAAACATGTTTGATACGAGGTGCACAGTGTAAAGAAAATTGTACAGAATGAAAATGCTCGAGGTTGAAAGAAATTCCCTAATGTTAGAATTAAAATTGCTTCTAGTGGAAAGGGTTAAAATTTATATATCCCCCATAATTCGAAGCGGCCCGACTCCGTAATAAATTATAAAACGACCGAAATTGCCACTTGTAGAAATTCCTCAAAAATAGCATACTCTCATAAACGTCCCTGCACCTGTTCCCAAAGAACGTTCGCGTCTTAACAAACCCATAAAACGAACGCTCGCGCGAACAACGGTCCAAAGCGACGTTCATCGACGGAGAACAACGTTATCGAATTCGGTGCCTTTATTGTCGCAAACAGACAGAGAGAGAGGGAGAGAGAGTAGACAGACGAAATTTTCGAAACGTAAATCCGTCGGATTATCCTGGCTGCGTGTTCAGCAAGATACCAGGAAATTATTATTCATGGCGAACAGGCGACTGTTATTATTCATAACCGAGTTGCCATTCGCTCAGGTACTCGGCTTTCAAGTGTTTGCGCGGAGCACGATGGAATCGAGTGAATCGTCCTGTCTCCGATGCACCGGGTCCTTGAGACGTTGGTGTGCCGGTGACGGGTGAACCGGTGAACTGACGAGTGTCTGGAGCAGTTGGCACGTGTCGCAACACTTTTGTCTCCTTCCACCCTCAGCCGATTAGGCGTTTTCCCGCTGTGTCAGTCGCAGATTGGCTCCGAGGATTCGAATCGATCAACGTGAATAGCTCCTGGCCGAATAATTAAGATTTTCAAGTTGACGGCGCGCCGTCTAGCTAACCGTCGAGCAATCGACAGCTACTCCTGTTCTCTAATTCAGGATCGAGCCTCGCAGGAAGTGTCTCCGGGCCCTGGGGGCTTCGAGAGTACTTAGCTCCGAGTTAATTCCGTCAATCGAACACTCAAGATTCACGCGATTCCGGAATCCGTTCCATGAAACTCTTCCGCGTCGCAATAAGATTTCAGAAACTATAGAACCCTCGTCTGTCCACGCGAACGGAAAAACCGTCGGGGACAGCACCGGCCGTAGAATCGATTCTTTGTTTATTATGTTCATTGGAAATACAGCATGTGAAAAAATATACTTCTTGATAAAATATATCGTAGATCCTTTAATATAGTTTTAATACTATTAATATTAATTTTTTACTTTTTAATACTATTAACTTAACACTTTAACTGGCCAACTAACGACCAAAAAAATTCCACAAAATCAAAGTAATTTATTTATCGAAGCAGCAATTGAAAACTTAAAATGTATAACACAATGTTATCCTTCAACCTTCTTCTATTCTCTAGATGTGAACTAAAGTTAGTGCAACGAATATATTAATGTACAAATTTATTTTTAAACTTGGCCAAATAATTCTGTCACCCATATATGGGCGACATGGCAGTTAAAGTGTTAATAATATTTTTGAATATGTCGTTCAGAGAGATGGCATCCGCGAAAGCCACTATAGTGGCGCATAGTGCCTAAGAGGTTGACGGTGGTCCAGAAAATGCAAGAAGGTCGGAAAACTACTTAGTGGGTTTTAGTTTTTCAATTTTTATTTCACTCGATAAGTTGCTTCGACTTTATGCAATTTTGTTAGCTGCTAATTTGACAGTCAATGTGTTAAAGAAGTACATCCGAAAATTTCTCAGGAAAACATTTTTATAACTTCAATAAATGCGAAAGAAAAAACTAGGGACCAGTCGAAATGACTGGTTTGTTAGTTCTAGTGTTAAAACAATTTTTACATCGCTATGCTTGTGTCAAAGAAATTCGTAAAATTTTATCGTTGCAGGGACGAATAATGGTAAACAAATTTCGTATGCGTAAAATGAAATATATCGTGTAGAATGAAAATGTTCTAGGTCAAAAAAAAATGTTTTGGGGTTGGAGTTAACACGTTGAATGCGGAGCCATTTTGCTTAGCTTTCGCGTCACATTTTATTTACCTTTAAACGGGAATAATGCAACTGTGCATAAGCAAAAGACTCGCCCATTTGTGCTTTTCTGTTTCAATCGAATCTATTGAAATAGTGCGAATATTTCTTAATATTATATGAATTATCTATAACATATTAATTTGTAAATTTGATACCCAGGGACTGATATAGCATTCAACGTTAGCAACGGGCGGAATTCAACAACAGGAACTATTTTGAACAAAGTTAGTTCTTCGAGCGTAGATTAGTAAATTCTTCCTGTGTTTGCAAATTAAGGTAAAATGGTTGCTCTCAACGCTTCGTGAACCTAGCGTTTGAAATGGAATCTTGTTAGAATGCAACGAAACCATGGCGTCTCTGGCTTTAAGTGCTTAGGTTTAAGGGGCGGTTTTTCCAAGGACAGAAGGACCTAAGCTGGGGCGTAAGTCGACAACGTTGTCTCCGTGTCAGTCAGCACAATCACGAGCATCACAGCGTCACAGCGTCAGTCACAATTTCCTTTTTTCACATTTGTAGACATTAAACACGGGTCACGTGGAATCTATTGTATCGTTACTTTTAAGCGATACTTTGTTATACAATTAAAGTGTATTCTAACTTTAACTTATAATAACTTGACTTCGCAAGGAAAAGCTGAGGATGTTTTTAAGTGCTGCTATATATATCTAGTTTTTGGAAGGAAAATGTGGAGGGGAGTAGGAAATGTGTGACGTGGAAGAAATGACGTGGAAAAGGTCTAAGGATTGTTTTCGTCCTAGTAACTCGGACGTTTACGATGAAAAACCTATTACTTACACGGGAACGTATTCAGATGCGTAAATCCGATTTTGATGAAACTTATGGGAGCTTATAGTTCTTTGAAAAATATTTGACACGTATTTTTTTTATCGGCAACCATCCACTTTGAATCGGTGAAAACAGCCCTCAAAGTTGTGGTGTTTTTGAGATATTTCGGAAACCAGAGATAAAAAAATTTGAATTTTTTTTTAAATTGTGTGTGTTTTCAATGGGAAATGTAGTCGCGCAGAAAAATGTTAACAAAAGTTAAAATAAATAAATAATAAATGTAGTCGTTCCCATAAGTTTCATCAGAATCGGATTTTCGCATCTGAATATGTTCTCTTGTTAGTTAAAAAATTTCTAGTCCGAATTCTTATCGCATGCCAAAGGGTTAAACTAGAAAAAAATGTTCATCCCCCTACAGTGTCGGCGCCATCGAACAATAAAATGTTTTCCTTTAACCCTTTGCGGACAAGGCTTTTTGAAAATATTTGAAATATTGTCTCCAGAAAGCTAAATCTGCTGTTCAAGTTTCAAGTTTTGAGTGAAAATAAGAATATATACTGATCTTATGATAATACAATAATTAAATTATAGTTTTCGCAACATTAAAGATTTAATATACAGGTCTGATGTCGCCAATATGATGACATTCGTCCTCAAAGGGTTAAAACAGTTTGAAAGTAATGCAATAATATTTTAAAATTCAACACGTTTGCCATACGAAATTACATTTACTCGTTTTTGAATGAAACGCACAAAACCGCCGCTGTCCATTAATAATTTTTGCGTTCCGCATCATTCTCGTAACTTAGACTCGCTGAACGGTACGCGTTACACGATTTTCCACGCCGTTGAGTGTTTTGGCATTGGTAGAAGCTGGCAGAGGCCGAGACACTTGAAAAGATAGCGCCTTTGGGACCGGCCAAGAGCCGTTAGAATACATTAGCCGTAACAAAAGCTTATTGGAAGAGTGTAGGAGCGCGGGCGTGCGCGCAATCAATGCAGCTGTTGTGACAGAACGAAAGATTATGCCTGTCTGTCGGTCCCCCGAGCTGCGCCCGTGCCCTTCAGCTACTCGAGACGTATATTTACGGGTTGAAGTTCTCTCATTGGCTGTGCCAGTGAGAGATACTTCCACCGCCAGGATAAATACACCGTTCGCGTTTTCTCTATTTGCCCGGCGCAGTCGCCGATACAACGAATATACGGATTTGTCGTTCCGCGTTTACGAATCGATAACACGGACCGTTGCCTTCGCATAATCTACTCGCGATTAGGTAATCTGGTAATATATACGCCTTAATCAGCGCCGATTGCGCCTGCACATGTATTTCACCGAATTTCTGATAAACGGAATCTATAATTGAACCTGGACTTGAAATGTTATTTTAAGATCTAGTATTTCGTTGGCAGCGTTGACGAACCCTGAAATGCCGATCTGTTCTAAAAATAGTATTACATACGGTCGGCGGTAGCATCTACTGCAATTTTGATAGTTGTTTACAATAGGGGCGACTTCTAGGACTTCGATGTACGGTATGGTCGTTCGTAAAAAATGACTCTGATGACTGTGTAATTAACAGGTTAACCGCTGCGTTAGTCTCTGGGAACTGCCGGTATCAAATTTACAAATTAGTATGTTATTATAAATCTATTTTAATAGATTTGATTGAAACAAAATAACAAAAATTGAATAAACGAGTCTTTTGCTTATGCACGGTTGTATTTTGTCCATTTCAAGTTAACCCCTTGATCTACGACTTATTTTACAATAACAGTGACTAGACCTTCTTTGTCCAATTAAAAAGAAAAGACCAATTTGTAGTCACTGCGTGCCCAGCTATTCTCCAATGACCACATACGATCAACAATTAAATAAAATGTTATAATAAATCGGTGTTCAATGCCATTAATTTAACGATAATCATTCTTAAACGACGCAATGGCGCCGCTCGAACAAGAAAAGCGTCATTCATATATGGGTGACGGGACCCCCAAAAAAACATACCTTAGGTTTTTAGACACTCGCAAGAAAATTTTAGTCCCTTTTTTCAATGACCAAATTTGTCCTTCACGACGACAGAGGGATTCCAGCTCTCTCCCTACCCTCTCAATAAATCTTACCCAAACCTATGTATATATGTATCTTAAGGACCCGTACAGCCGGTCGGCAGCAACTGCAAGACAGCAGTAGCTGCTATCGGAACTTTACTACCCCATAAAGCGACGGTGTTTTATCGGGGGTTGTTGTAACCGTCGATCCCTCAGCTGCGACGCTTTCTGGTCCCCGATGTCGCATGCCACGGATCTGATTATCGAGGGTGATTATGTTTGGACAATCGTTTTAACCATTTGTTATTAAACTATCCGAATTGTTAGCTATTTTGCTAAACAATACATAGTCTAAGAAATAAATCCGTTGAATAGTTCCTCGTGGATATATCTTCAAAATCTCAATAATCGTAAATTAACCCTTAGCTCTCCGAGGAATTTTAATACCAAAATCGAAACATTATTTTTGACGTAAAATAATTCCATTGTTCATTTTCTTTCGTGAATGTAAAGTTTATTATTATTACTCGTACGTGCAACATCACAATTTTTACCGACTCTTTAAATGCAAACAGAGCAATGTAAAAGCTGTTTTAAATATTAGGTAAATCGGAAAGTTCCGTCCGTTTTTTTACAAAAAGTATAGCTTTATTCATGAAAGAAAATGAAAAAGTACGTTATTCAAAATATTGTCCATCGTTAGCGATGACTTTTTCCCATCTTTCGGGCAGCAAGCGAATTCCGCGTCGAAAGAATGATTCATCTTTGGAGGTTA
>CM052099.1:9019696-9054315 GCA_028453745.1 Agapostemon virescens
TTGCAGATGAAACAAAAAGGACCATCCTTGTATATAGAAACTTAGCGCTTTTTGATGTTCAACACTTATGTGTACCTGTCTACATATTCAAAATTATATTTTTATACTTTAATAAATAAGAATTAACAAATTTTACGGGGTGTGCTATTCTATTGTCACGGACTGTAGCAACAAACAGCAACGGACACTAGTCGGCGCGCCATCGCCGTCGACGGTCGAGCGTCGCTGAAGCACGTGGATCTTTTGTGTTCAAGTTAGCTGCGATCCCGTAGGATCTTGGACCGGTGCGATCGCGCGTTCCGTCCCGGATGATCGATGACGCTCGGGCGATCGATTACAGGTCGTAATCGCAATTAACCGTTCCACGTTCGTGCCGAATTAATCCGTGTCGCGTCGCGCCGGTCCGCGTTCCCACCGACACGCAATGAGTTCGCTCGCGCTCGCGTTAAATTAATTTCGTACACGACCCTCGATTATGATCGATCGCGACGAAAGAGATCTCCCCCCTCTCCACTCTACCCCCAGAACCGACTGCAAAATCTCCGGTTACATAACATTTAATCATTCGTTGTTCGCGCGATGGTAATCGATCGATCTCTCTCGCGTTCGGTGTCGCGTTTCTGTCACAGCGCGACGGTCGCGAACACGCACGCGAAAACGACTTTTGCCGCAATTACGTGGTACACGGGCGGGCAAAAGGGTTGAACGGCGCTACAGGAAGTGTCTTCTCCCGACGTAAACCGAATACATTAGAATACATTAAGTTCTCTCTCCTCGGGCGGAATATACGACCGTAGAAAATTCGTGTCCTTAACGCATTGTACGGTCGCGTGTTAAACAATTTCAAGCGGTCCGTCAAAATCAATCTAGAACAGGATGTTCGAACTGTTCGGCAATCAAATAGAATAATTTCAGACAGTTTCTTTCACATCGGACAATTATCGATATCGCTCGCGGGACCGGCTAGGCGGTCAGCTTCGCAATTACTTGGACCGTGGCCGAATCGATTCTCGCGAGACGCATCGCCGATTCGTTGGGCTCCATCGACACGCGAGCAGCTCCGAATAATTAATATTCCGCGGCGTGATTAATATTGTACAAGCCGTATCGGCGACGAAGCGAGGAGAGACCGACGCGTTGGTAATCATCGAGCGCGTGTTCAAATAAAAAAACTATTAACTCGTCCGCCCGTGTCTTCGGCAGGTGAATCACGGCGACGGGCATTGAATAGACGATTACACGTAAATCAAAATAATCCACTTCCACGTTGGCATTTCGAAAGTTTTGTTGGCATGCAACGAAACCGTAGCATCTCTGGCTTTAAGTGCTTACGCTTAAACGGCGCCGTTTCCAAGGACAGAAGGATCCAAGCGGAGGCGTAAAGTCGAGGCTGTTGTCTCCGCGTCGATCATCACACACCAGTTAACCAGAGCAATAAAAATAATTGGAGTTTGTTGAAATAAAGCAATGTATGCTGGTTTATGCTTTCACTCAACAACAAAAAATTGAGTCTCCTTTTGTCTTTCAAAGAAACTTAATTTATTTCTTCTCGGATATATTTGTACAGTAGATAAAAACAAAACAAAATTACAACTATTACCTATTACAACCTATTATATTTACGCTTAGCCCCTTGCACTACAACGAGTCAGACTCGTGATCAAGATTTCGAACTGTATCTTCTGGACATGTACTTCCTTAATTTTCTTTAAACAGAAATAACATTTTATTTAATTGTTGATCGTACACGGTCATTGGAGAATAAATAGCTAGGCACGCAGTAACTACAAATTTGTCTTTTCTTTTTGTAGTTCTACAGAGAACAAAGACAATCTAGTCACTGTTATTTTAAAATAAGTCGTAGGCCAAGGGGTTAGTGCTAAACATAATGTAATTTAATTTAATATACAGAGATGGCACAATCAGCTTGAATATCTTCAACAGAGTTAATTGTAAAAAGTAAGAGACAAATGAAAATACATTTCGTCTTTTAATAATTTTAATCAGTCAATAATAGTATACAGGCAGTTAAGGCCTGCAATTGTCCATCTTTGGACGAGTGACAAATCACCCTTGCCCGGTGATGAACGATATCTGAACGAATTCCTTTCCACGATGAACCACGTCAGAATTCAGGAAAAACGATGAGAATGTCTCGCAATAAGGTCCATCCTGCGACGATGTCACGTTGATGATGCTGCTCCTTGTGTTGGTGGTGGTTTCGTATCATCGCACTTATGATGCTGAGACATCGTCGTGATTGCACAAGCTTCGATGCTGGCCTGCGAGTCCTGCTGAGATGTTATCGTAGGACTTCGGCAGTTGTGGAAAGGTATTGAATCAGCGAAAGACATCCATCATCCTGCTGATTTGATTCCTAGGTTGTTGCCTTCGTAATTGTCTCTTCTGGTCGTTGTATTTGTTGGAATGCAACGAAACCGTAGCATCTCTGGTTTTAAGGGGCTGTTTTCCCAAGGACAAAACCAAGTGGGGGTGTAAAGGCAAAACCGTTGTCTCCGCGTCGGTCAGTAGCCAGAGCGCATCAGTCGCATAAAGTGACAGTCACAATTTCCTTTGCGGTGGCTCTACCTCCTACACTCGCCACGAGATGGACAACTTTCTCGCTAGTACCTGATCCGCCTCCGATTCAAATATATACCGTTCTCAAGTGCTTTTCAATATTCCAGCGTCTAAGGCAGGGTCTGCGAGGTAGCCTTACTTTTTAGTAGACCCTAGATGAAAAGCTTCCCCTTCCTTTTTTACCCCCACTCTATCTTTTTCAATCGTCGTAGAAGCTTTTTCAAATTTATAGACGTTAAACACGGGTCACGCGGAATCCATTGTACCGTTACTTCTAAACGACATTTTGTTATGCAATTAAGAACTACTAAATAATAATAAATAATAATAAATCCAAAGATATACATTACTTTGTAATAATAACAAGACTGCGTCTACTCAAACTTCATTCAATTTTTATTGTAGCATGTGGTTCGTCAAAGAAGTACATCGCAAAATTACTAATGAAAAGATTTTCATAACTGGAGTAATTGCGAAGAGGATAAGATGGGAATAATCATTTTGACTGGTTTGATAGTTGTTGTTGAAATAAAGCAATGTATGCTCGTTTATGCTTTCATTCACAAAAAAAATTGAAATTAAAACACTATTTTTACCATATTCTGTATAAAATTTTCGAACTGCGGCCGCCAAACTTTCATTATAACGCTCCATTTTTACTAACCCTAAATTCTCAGCTGTTAAATTGTTCTTTTTTCAGGGTTGCCAACAATTTACTGCAAACATGGCGGCAAATTCAAATCTTGCGTTAATTTTTCCATTATTTCGGCTGCAACTGAAAATCCTCCTGAATTTACAATGTGTGCACAGAATAGACGAGTCGCGAACACGTCTCCTCGAACGTTCGAAAACGAACTCGGACAGGAACTTGTTGTATGTAATTTTTGATAATCGAGCAGCGATCTCCGCGGACCCGCGGGGCCATCGGACTCGTAATTGCGATCATTTCCTCGATGGTTGGGCCGAAATTAATTTTCACACGGCCGCCGGTTTATCGGGCCCGCGTTTACATCGACACGCGAGGATCCGTGTACGCCGTAATTAATCTTAATGCTAGGAGTGGCGAGCACCGGCGCCGGTTATCGCTGATACGAACTGCACCGCGCTCAGGACTGCACCGTGCTGCAGCTACGCTGATCGAAATCGATTTACGAATGGCCGCGGCTCGACTCTATACCGACTCTGCTCTGCTCGGCGCCGAGGGTTCGCACGTGCATCATACACGCTGTTCATGCTAATCTTCCCTTATCGCTGTCCGATACGAATCTCAGCGAGAGGAGCGATCGTCACTCGTTAACGGCTCGTACGCGAGGCTGCCTCCGAGCGGCGGGTTTCTTTCGTGGAAATTGGAGAAATTTGTTATCTGACCGCAACCTGCTCGAGACTGATGAATGCACCGGTAGGAACGCGACTCGGCTGTTGCGTTTTCTTCGGCTCCAGGTAACCGTAGACTGGGGTGTTACGCCGCGAATGCGAGGGAATTGAATTCTTGCTGTGGTGGTCGTGGTCTGAGCAATGGCGCTATTTTAGGGACCTTTTATCTCATTCCTTACACTCGAGAGAGCCTTAAAGAGGGATTTCTCGTTAGAGATTGCGCAGCATTAACACCGACACTATCGAGCATCGCAATGGGCTCGTGTGCATTGTCTTTTACAAATACCAAGATTTAATTTCATCAGATTTTGTGCGACATTTAAAATAAAATGCGATTGATTAACATTGAACCTACTGAACATTGCAATTGACTAGTATTCATTTTCTTTTACAAATGCCAAGACTTAATTTCAACAGATTTTGTGCAACTTTTAACACATCGGTGACCATTGACGAGTTAACTCGTCTTTTCATGCCCAAACTTTGTTGACCGACGACGAGTTAACTCGTCATTGCACTTGGATTATATATTTCAATTTATGAAACCCAGGGCGATATAGAATATTGCAACAGCTTTGCGCAATATTTTAAAAATTATATAAAAAATATGTCCAAAGTTTAATTTCATTTTATTCAGTTTAAATAAAATTTATTGGAGTTTATTTAGAATGTTTTACTTTACTTCCATATTCAATTACAAAATGACAGCCGGTGACATGGCATAGTTTCTGTGTAAATTTGCCGGTCAGCAAGTGTTAATGTAAATTACGATTGATTAACACTGAACCTACTGAGCATTGCAGTGGGCTAGTATGCATTGTCTTTTACAAGTGCCAAGACTTAACACATTGAGCGCCGGCGACATACGAGCTATTTAATTAATTACGAGCTCATTTGCTTGTGTCTGAACAATGAATAACTAAAGAAAATATTTAAAATAGTATATTTTGATTGCATACTTTTCATGTACAATTTAACAGAAACAAAATCGTTCAAACTTTCGGATTCAATTCAAATGACAGACTTACAAAACCCGCACTATCGCGGGGCCGGTGCTCAATGTGTTAATTTAGTATGATTTTGTGCGACATTTAGTATAAAATGCGATTGATTAACACTAAACTAAAATGCCAAGATTTAATTTATTTATTTTATTACGAAGTATAATTGGACAAAGAGATCTGTTGAATCGATCCCTATGGTGGCGATTTTAAAACTTCAATAATTTGTAAAATAACAAATCTGAAAAGGATCATTTAATCCCTTGTGGTAGGTTTAATGTTAAAAGAATCTTATTTCTTGTGTCTCTATAAAGTTTGAAAAAGAATGTTTCTTAAGATTACAAGCAATATAACCTCTCTAAAAATTAGTAGATAATGATCAATATCGACACTAGAGGATTTTTACTTTGGAGTATACGCATAAAAATCTATGTTGTTCCGTTTAAAAGTTTATTTTCCATATGGGTTAATCTTACAGTCCGATAGCGAAGGAACGAAATGGGAGAAGAGTTTGTGTACAGAAGATGCGATAGAGCAGACCTACGTAAATACTATTCGAGATCACTGTACACATTCTGTATATCGAAAGTAAACTAGACACGAACTTACATAATCTGGATGACATAAGAATATCAAATGCAAGAGCAAGATTAGAGCTATCGTATATTTACAATTTCTATGAAAGTCTTCAAATATAAATTAAATATTTTTTAGCGAATCCTAAAGTTTAAAATTTGTTTTCAAAATAAGGTTTTATCTTCACTTATACGCAAACAGTTTTCCTTCGATTGGATGTGCACTACGATTACAACAAATTTACAAAACAATATTCCTTCTAAGCTAATTAAACGAATTTCTGCCGGAAGAGCAGTTTGAAGCCTGATTTAAACAACTTAAGTGAATCCATTTTACTGCTGCGTTTAACACACACACAGAAACGCAGCATTTACATTACCAAATACCAAACAAATATTTGTTTAATATTACAGAAGATAGCGACTGCTCTTGTTAGAGCTATTGCCCGTACGAAGATTAAACCAATAATTAATTATGTTCACCGTGCGCGAATAGTCTGTTTTGGTCTTAACTCCAGCGAACCAAATCCACTCATGCGTTTCGAGCGTTAACCTAATAACGCTTGAATATTTAGGGGTAGTACGAATGATTTTACAAAAACATACAATTAGTGTTAACACTAGAACTACCGAGTAATAAACGCGAGTTTTGTAATTTTTTATAATTATATTTCTTATATTTATATTTCTAAAACTTTTATAATTTGTGGAATTGTGAAAGAAAAAATTACGAACCAATCATTTCGACTGGTCCGGTAGTTCTAGTGTTAACCCTTTGCATTCGAAACAGTTTTAATAGAAAAATTAAGACATTTTATTCGACCTAGAACACTTTCACTCTGTGCGATATTTTCCACATTATGCAAGCCAAATTGAACTTGTAATTTTATGGTACAGCAGTTTAATTTTTTAAGCAATTTATGGAATACAGACGAATTTAATAACATAAATAACTGTTTTCAGTAATGATATGGCAATTTTAACTGGTGCCTCAGAGTCACCATTCGAGTGCAAAGGGTTAAATAAAGAATAAACTTTTGGACGAATTAAACGCATTGGACGTTATTTTCGTGGATGAATTTCGAATCACATTAGTTGCAGAAAGTGTGCAATATATTTGCATAGTTTTGGGTACTACTATAATCGCTGAGGATTGTCGTCGTACCTGGTCTCAAACGTTTCGGCTCCGGAGTATACCCGATGCTCTAAATCGATTCAAAGCGAGACCGTGTAATATTATTTATATATTTAAATGTTATTACTACGTAACAAATGAACTCAATTTCCTAATACTCATGAAACTTAATGAACCATTTATCCTCAAACTCGACCTAACCCTATTCTTTTTCTGCTTTCAGGTAAGAACAGATTTAAAGGAAGCACGAAATGAAAAAAGAAAGGACTGCCAGTTCCAAGCGATGGAACGCTACTGGCAACGATAAACGCAAAGTAAGGATAAACGTAAATCATATAGATTGATCGCGCGTCGCATGGTTCGAGTCTGCTCGGCCACTATCGATGAATGTGCGACGTTATTCAAACGTATATGACTTTGGTCGTGCGGTCTTCCAACACGTATAGTCCTCCAGCGTTATAGTCCCGCGCGTCCCCATAGCGAACGATGGAAGTACGCCATAATGGATGCAGTGCACGATACGTCGCCAACGTCCCTGCCGATCTTTGTGTGTCCCGGTTCATAAATCGCGGCGAGGAATCGCTGGAAAACTGTGCGCGGCCGAAATGTCCTCTCGGGTTTATAGCGTTCCGCCCCGGTTCGGGGATTATGGCACGCGAGGAGCCTCGCGCTCGCTCGAATCCGCTCCGCATCGCTTGCGATCCTCGGGATTACGGTGCGTGACCGTTCTTCCTGTGTCTCGTTTAATCTCACCTTGTTCGGCGACGGAAACCCATGGACGAGCTACATTAGCTACCGTGTCCTCGAGACGTCCGGACGTACAGTGGGACGAACATGTAATGTCAATCCGCGTTTCGTTTTTCGTTTTCTGATTACGCGGTTCCCTACGATTCGTTGAAAAGGTAGGGCTCATACAGTACGGCTCACAGCTGTCCTGCAGCAAGTTTTGAAGTAGCCTCGACAAGCGATTACTAGAAAGAAGGTAATTCACGAATATTGACGGACCTTCGTCTAAGGCAGGGTCCGTTAATCAGCTATACTGACGAGTCCTCTAGCAGATCCAGGACGAAACGCTCCCCTTTCCTTTTCTCCTTTTCTCTCCCTTGCTCCACCCCATTTTCAGCAGCCGCCAAACTGGTACCGAATGTTACAATATTGGTTCAAGTTAAGATTATGTACAAGATAGCGTAAAAATATAAAGAGACAGTAGCAAGCGGCGCAAGGACAATTATACGGATAATTATGCTGTAGTAGTAGCTGAAAATATGGAGTGGAGGGAGAAAAGGAAGGGAGGCGTTTCATCCTGGGTCTGCTAGAAGGCTACCGACGTAGGACTACCTAGTAGACCCTGCCTTAGGACATATATACAGTGGCTCACAAAAGTATTAGGACACTCTCCAAACCTAAATAACTTTTTTAAGATTGGACCAAACGTCTTGACTTTTCTTGAGCAATTAGTTGCATTGATTTAATAAATGATGTGTAAAATGAATTTTGTAAATATTGGAATTGGTATGAATTCCATGACCAATAGAAAAGAAACTTTTTAAATATTTTTTATTTGAGCCACGTACTAAAAATTTTAAAGACGCATCTGGTAGATCTATGATAGTTATACACATGCAGAAAAATTCATTGAAATCGATCGACATACACACGAGCTACATGCCATCGAAAATGATGAAAATCGCAATTTTTCACGATTCTTGGTCAGTTTCTGCTTAAACTCCACGAATTCTTACGTCTTTCTGCGCGTGTCATTTTTTCCTGCGTCAATCAATTTCGGTGAAATTTTCAGCATATGTATAACTAACACAGTTCTGAAAAACGCTTATTTTAAATTATTACTACGAGTTGAAATAAAAATATTTTAAAAAATGTCTTTTCTACTTTCCTACGTAATTTCTACCAAATAGAATTATTTCAAAATTATTTTTGCAAATCATTTAGTAAATCAATGCTTCTAGTTGCTCCAGAAAGGTCAAGTCGTTTGGTTCAATTTTGAAAAAGTTATTTAGATTTAAAGAGTGTCCGAATACTTTTGTGAGCCACTGTATAATGAAGATAGTTATATTGTGGTTATATAAAGTTAAGGTATACATATGAATCGGAGGCGGATCAGGTAACAGGGCTAAGCACAATCCATTTGGATGCAGGTAGCAAAGCGAGAGGGTGGTGAGTTGGCTGGAAGACAAGAGGAGCGTCCATGTCCCGAGGGTGGGAGTTTTAGTGGGTAGTACCCCTTCGGGGATGAGTCTTGCACTCCCTCCCCTCTCAACCAAACCAGAAGAGTAGTACATAAATGCATTTTCTCCACTCTCTTAACAAAGAAAATGAACTAGCGGGAAAGTCGTCCAATTGTCCCTCTGTTGGCGAGTGTAGGAGATAGAACTCCGCCACAGTGTCAGTACACGATAAGTGTAACGTATCTTTACCTTAATGCGACATTACTGTGCAGCTATTCTATTTATTTTCATATAGTGGCTGCTTTAAGGTTATTTGAAGGTTAGCTTATATTGTTTCCAAATGTAAAGTATATTTTTTCTTATTGGAAACGAAGAAATTTTTATTGGTATTATTTTTTCATCAGGCCTCATATTGAATTAGTGAAAATGATAAAATACTAATTTATTTTAATTTTGCTACTCTTGACGTAGAGAATGGAAAATTAGGAAAATAGTTTCCTTGTTCTCACCCTTCCTGCAGGTAAGGGCGCGAGAGCAAGAGCATCGCGCACAATATGAAATAGAAATCTTTTGCGAGAAGAAAGTCAGAATATTGTTGACCCTTGACAAACACCCTTGTCGCTTCTGATCGTCGTGATCGTGATCTGAAACCAACGTCGCGGGACTTTGTACAAGTCTTTGGTACGTCAACCGATATTACATTTTTTCGCATAAGAGAGCGGGTATGGTCCTGGGAGCAAACATACTCGACGTCACGCGCTGTATGCAGCGAAAATCATCGCAGAACGGTCGCGACGTTTTCCGCGATAGAGTATGAAATCGCGGTGGAAATGAAGTTGAAAGATTTTTACCGCAGACGGTTCGTATAGAAACGAACTGGGACTACTCTTTCTGGTAGCCAGCGGATCTCTTTACTCCGTTCTAAGTCCTCTTTTCAATCTGTTAATGGGACAGCGTTTAAGCGACTCACGAGAGACCGATTATCGGATCGTCCGTCTTCACGGGCCCCGCCACATTCTTCCGAAACGCCGCCTCGCGGGTTGTATAAATTATAAGCAAACTCGATAGAAACTTTGGTGTCCCATCACTTTCAGGAGAAGCTGTAGGGGAGGGTGGCATTCTTCTCAATTCATTACGGCGATGAGTAAGTGCCGGTCCTCCGTCAACTTTAATCAAATTACCGGTCGCGTAAGCTCAATCTTACGCAACTTCCGGCAGTGTCCCGCGAACGATATTAAGTCCGAGACTGGCTGGTGCTGGCACGCCCTTTAACCATTTACGCGACAGTATGAATATTAAGACTGCAAACTTTCCTGTACCCGTAATCGCGGTGTCAGTCAGCCACTCGAGACTTTCATTTATGATAAAGAGCACCGGACGATCGGCGCGAACTTCGCGAAGGTTTCGTTTTCATTGCCGCGTAACCCTTCCGGCGCGCCGCTATCTCCTTGGCGCAAGCCAGTCTTTCACCTTTAACCCGAGGTCCCGTTTCTTTAAAATTGCTCGGATCAATTACGCCCCTCGCCCTCGTGTGCTAAACTTTTGACGAGGCGCGCGATTAATCCGCGCGGCATCACCGGAAGGGAAACGCTTACGGTATACGCTAGAGAGACGACAAGTTCAATATGTTTTCTAAATGGGATGGGACAATCGCTTCGTTCGCCTTTCGTTTTCATGTTTTATACATCTGAATACTGCAAGACAAATTTCATGTTATAGGCATTTGGTTTGGTTGCTGTTAAGACGGAATCCTTGTGCTGTTGGTGTGGAATTTTATTTATTGCTTAACAAACAAATTGACTCTCGCTCGTATACTGTTTTTCTACGCGCTCTTTAACCTCTTAGGCACGGCTGAATTTTGCGCGAGGCTGTTTCTCTGTAGGGCAGAGTTCAGTGTTTATTAATTAAGTGTTGAATCATAAAATTATAATTTTTCTTAAAGATATGATACACGTATGTTGACTTTAACAATTTACTTTAATAATTAATAGTACAATTGAGTATGGTACCATAAGAGGTTAAAACTCTCTGTTCTACGCAGCCTGCAATGCTTGCATTCGTATCGATCACTAATAAATTTCCGTTCACACACGCGCTCCATAGTCATTTAACCATCGCATGTTTGCATACACGGTCTTTCGTTGACGTATGCAAAACGCTTGACGATCTGCCCGGTATGCACACACGAATCGTCTAATTTAAAGATTCAACGGTTCCTACAGTATCTTATAAATTGTTGAGCCGTTGTCGAGGCTAGGGCTAGGCTTGGTGGAGTGAACGCGCGTGATCATAAAAATATATATTCATATTATATAAAGTTATATCTCGAAGAGTGAATATAAAACTAGTGCTTCAATAAACCCTGCACAAATTCTAGCAGGTACCTTCGCGATAGTACACGGAGAATATTTCCCAACGGGCCTCTCAAAATGCCGCTTAATATCCCTATGCACTCGAATGGCGACTCCGAGACGCCAATAAAAATTGCGGTAGCATTTTTCAAAACGGCGCTCGCATTACCAAATTCGTTTGTATTCGATAAATCGTTAACAATTCATCCGTTAAATAAGAAAACAAGTTTAACGTCAGGTGCAAACTGTATAAAGGAGTCCACAAAATAAAAATGTTCAATGTTGAAAGGGATATTTCAATTTTGGAATTATAATTGTTTCGACTGCAAGGGGATACATTTATTTTCGTACTCTCGATACCTTCAGCAGAATCTCCCGAGGTATCTGCGAAACCTTCTTATATCCTAAAACCTCTCTGTCAAAATCATTCACACAACGGTCAAACACGCGTCTTCAAACTCACACACACACATGCATGCCAATCGCACCTTACGTTGTCATAATTATCGCCGTGCAATAAATTTCCTGTGATTGTTACAGCGTGTTCTCGTATTCGTCATTTCGTTACATAGTGTTGTCGTTTAAATGTATAGTTACGAATATAGCTTAACCCTTTACACTTCAAGCAGTTTTAACCCTTTGCACTCCAAGTAATTTTAATTCCAAAATTGAGACATTTCTTTTACGTACAATAATTACATTTTAATTTAATTTTAATTTTAATTTTATTTTTATTCTATTTTATTTTAATTTAATTTAATTTTTAACGAATTATTAAATGCAATTAAGGTCGTGTAATAGTTGTTTTGAATAATTGTATGGCAATTTTTAATGTCGCCTCAGAGGAGCCATTGGAGTGTTAAGGGTTAATTCCTAACTCGAAACATTTTTTTATCCTAGAATAATTCCATTGTAATTCCTTTTCTTTCGTGCATATCACATTTGTTACTATTAACCCTTTGCACTCGAATGGCGACTCTGGGGCACCACTAAAACTGCAACGTCATTATTTGAAATAATTCTTACATCGCTATGCTTGTATCTAGGAAAGCGATAACAGTTCCACTGTTGCACAGACGAATAATAGTAAAAATCTGAACATGCATGAGAGGAAATAAATCGCGTAAAGTGAAATTTTCAAAACCGGAAGACATGCCTTAGTTCTCGAAGGTAAGACAACTTCGAGTGCAAAGGGTTAATCGTAGTGTAACACTTCAATTATTACTCAGAGGAGCCATTGGAGTGCGAAGGGGTAAGACTATCGATATTCGTTGAGATATCGATACAACACGTGAAACGACCAGAGTTACACCGTTGTTTTGGCAACGACGTTGTAACAAGAACAGAGCAGAGTCGGTTATTAGATTTCTACGTGCGTGAACGGGATACACATTCCCTCTTCTTGAAATAAATATTATATTTTTACTAACAGTGTTTTCGATAATGCCACGATCAAGAGGTCGCCTTCGTATATTGTTTCAACCCTTAGCACTCTAATGGCTCCTCTGAGGCGACACTGAAAATTGCCAGACTATTATTCAAAACAATTTGTACATTATAAATGTTGGTAACTAAGAAGTTAATAAAATGGCTCCTCTGAGGCGACACTGAAAATTCTCAAACTATTATTCGAAACAATTTGTACATTATAAACGTTGCTAACTAAGAAGTTAATAAAAATTGAACTGTTACCGTACGATTGAAAGTAACAAATTTGATATGCGCGAACGGAAATGAACCACGTGCAATGGAATTATTGTACGAAAGAAAAATGTTAGGAATTGAAATTTCTTGGAGTGCAAAGGGTTAATGCTACAAGCGGAACTGTCAGACTATTTATTTACGCACCCGACGTCTTAAAGGAAAACGTTTTAAATTATTTGAAATTCCTCGCCGGTAAGGATTTGAAAGTGTCCAAGCTAAAATATCTGGCGTTTGGATGCTCTTTGTCTTAGATTAGCGGTTTCCCGGATGGCAGTGCCTGTCATAAATAGAGCAGAACGAGTAGGAAACCGCGAACAGATAACAAAGTCTGCGAAACACGTAACACAGAGGGTTGAAGTTCATAGTACACCTCTCCGGGACGCATTCGCGGAGGAAACGGCGCTTCACGGAAATTGTATTGCACTGTAAAAATTCTTAGCTCGGCTAGGAGCAATCTTCTTTTTACGTTTCTCAGCCTGCTCTTCTCTGTCCGAAGAGCTCACTGTTCAACCCTCGTCGATATAAAACGCCCAGGAAGTATAGTCTACCTCCGACCCGCGAGAATTAAAGGCAGCGCGAACTTTCGAGCAGACGTGCTGCTATGTGCCAATTTCTTGTACGTACGCTCAGTCAGAAAAGACTCTCCGTGCGCCGTAAGAAAATTGATTAAATATTGTATAATTTTTAAAAGAGCCATCGAAAACAAATTATTTTCACGGTTTTATGTACGGAAATATTTATTATTAATGAAAAAACTAATGCATACATTTATCTTATACATTTTACCTTAACTATTGAAAGTAATTGAAAAGACGAGCGTATAAGAAATATTGTAAAAAATATTTCTTTCGCATAGAAAATACTAATTTTGTTTGTTAAATTAAATTTGACATCTTCGTTGTTTCTGTGTTTTTACAATTTTTTATTTTTTTTTTGTTTTATTAATTATGAATGTTATGATTCTGTATATAATGCTGTGAACGTTATTCATTTTCAACCTCGTCTTCGAACAATATACAACATTTAATCAATTTTCCTACAGTATACGAAGACTTTTTTGACTGAGTGTAGGTGTGTAATTATGTTCTCCGCTGCTGCTGGTGCTACTGCTGCTGCTGCAACGAGTTTAATTAATTTTACTTCGTTGATGGCTACAACTTGCTAGTTCTTGCTAGCTTCTTATGACGTGCCGTTTGCATCTTGTCTAGCTCCGTTACAGTTTTATTACGTTCGTCCTATTAGGATCACGCTTCTGTTGACCCGTTGTTAAAAATTCATGTTTGCAAGAAAATTTCGAAAGAGAAATATTTGGACAACGAGGCATTCGAGCCTTTCATAACGTTCTTGGAGGAAATGTTGGAATTCAGAATATTAATTAGTTTTATTAAGTTTATATTTGGAGATTGAACACACTTTTGTCAATTAATATAGCTTTGTCGCACTACAGTCAATAACATGCGAGATACTTACATGGTTTTAATAAGGAATGCGTAAAAAAGAGAGTGGAACAGCTTATTAAAAAAATGTGACGGATTTTAACAACTTTGTTTACACAGTTTTTATATTTTCATTCGAAAGAGGAAGTTTGTTATTTCGATAAAGTGCTAGTATACGCCCCATACGTAGGCAGAGTGTATACCAAATTTCAGCTCGATCGGAACGGAATTGCGGCAGTGGCGCGACTTAGAAATTTTGGGACTGTTGAATATCGCGAAAATGGACAAAATGGGACTGATAAAAGGAAGCTTTCTGCAGTCCCCTGAAATGCTAGCCTAGATTTTGAGAGCTCTGCTTAAAGAGGAAGGTTTGAGGAAGATTTTGCCGTTGGAATCATGTCGATAGCTCTAATAGTTTGGTCGAGGGACGCCTGGAAAGATTGGCCAAATTGAAGGGACGTACCCCCCCCTGTCGAAAAAGTGGAAAAATTTGAAAAAAATTTTTGGATAACCGATTCTTTTGTAATTTTGGTTTCTAGACGTATAGACAGTGTGTATACCAAATGTATGAGTTATTATTTAGAGAATTTTGTAACGGATCTCCATACTTTATTTTAATGGAACAATTATAAATTTCATAGAGTCGCAGAGGAGCCGATAATTCTGAAATATCAACGTCGCAATAACTTGTACAGTTTCAGCGCAATTATATCGCGTTGCAGAGTTTCTCTTTTACCACCGTGCTAATATTTGTCGGAACTACTGGAAACTCTGTTCTTACATTTCATAAGGTGCCGCAATTATTTATATCCGTTTAATGTGTTGACCAAACGTATCTCCATTTCCATCAATTCACATAGTAATTCCAAAGTTTCGTCCGCATATACACACACTGTAAACGTTAGGCGACCACTTTTCTCGAGGTACTGGTTGTTGTGTATCTCCGTTAGGTATCTTAGACACCAGCATACACTATCGTTCAAAAGTATCTGGACACTTGCATGTTTGCTGATATTACTGCAATATATTGCAAACGTGATCTATCGTGTTACTCGTAGTTTACCGTGTTGATAACACTGCTGTAACGGACGTTAATTGAGAAAGTACGTGTAAGGGAAGTATGAAGCGATCCAATTTTAGACAATTTATTCCTTCCCCGCATAGCAGTACAGTTTGCATTTTTATTTATAAACAGACTGTAAACTCGTAGTGCATTAAATATTTTTACTTACGAACAGCCTATAAATTCGTAGTGCATTTCACAGTTTTATTTAGGAACAGACTGTAACTTCGTTGTGCATGCAATATTTTTATTTATAAGCAACGTGTAACTTCGTTGTGCATACAATACTTTTATTTACAAGCACTCTGCAACTCTGTTGTTCATGTAACATTTTTATTTATAAACAGACTGTAACATTTGTTGTGCATCTAACATTTTTATTTATAAGCAAGGTATAACTTCGTTGTGTATTTCACAGTTTTATTTATAAACAGATTGTAATTTCGTTGTGCATTTAATATTTTTATTTAGTAGCAAGGTGAAAATTCGTAGTGCATTTTACATTTTTATTTAGAAACAGACTGTAACTTTGTTGTGCTTTCAATATTTTTATTTATAAACAAGCTGCAACTTCTCTGTATAGGTTTTGCAAATTCGTAAAATATGCGGAAAGTTTTTGCAATAACAGTCCTTAGAAACTTATAACCTAGCAAGAGGAGATTGCTGGGGTAATTCTAAGATTACTTTTGATATAAAGATTTCCGACTTGACGACAAATCCCGGGGGGGCGTGGCGTTGTCATTAGCCAACCCGAGATACATCCGCTCAAGCCGCACTCTGATTGGTTCGCGTTTTCGGTTGATAATTAGTAAACGAAGCGTTAAATTGCAAGTTGGTAAAGGACAATGTTTCTTAAAATAACCTCAGAAACCACCCTATTCGAGGAACTGGAACATTCTTAGAGTTTTCTCTCCCATTTTATATAAAAATTTAATTTACGCAAAATAACGAGCTCCCCAGCGAGCGCATTAATATTGCTGAAACGAAACCGTCGTTTTAAATTATTTTCTCGTTAAAAGCACACAGCCTATTTAACTCTGCCAGCTGTCCGGTTGCTTCCGGACAGCGCGCGTGTTCTTTTTCCCGGTAACCTTAATATTCACCGCTCAACAATGGTCCACTAACCTAGATGGTCCTAGTGTAGCATGATTCACCGGTTCCTCAGCGTAGACGGCCGCTGGCCGGTGTGTATATCCACCCCCGACAGGTCGAGAGTGTTTCTCTAGAATCTCGTAAAAGGGCCAGGAGATTTCTTTGGCGAGATAATATCAATGAGAAAGTCTTTCATTTTCTCTGTGCCCCAGCAGCGGTCATCTCGACGAGCCAGTGAATGGCGAGAGCCCGGCATCCGCTTCGCGTGGCTCTGTGTAGATATGCTCGCCGCGTCTTTTTGTGCGGTGTAACGAGGTAATATTTGTGCATTGAACGCTGAAAGTTTCATCCTAATTGAGTGACGCCGAACGTTAGAGAGCGTGACGGTACATAGCCAGTGGTAAAAGTTGTTCGCTTCTCATTCAGACGTGTTTGCGCGACTATGCGACGATAATTGACGATGGACGCAGCAGTTTGATTCAGTTACTAGCTGCTGGCTTCAATAAAATTGTCATTCTAAATCGACCTGGGAGTAGCATACCTTCTACTCTGGTTTCCGTTCAAAACACGCATTAATCTTTCGCCTTTTACTACAGATTTCCGTGGAGGGGAACAATCGACGAGTCTAATTTGACGCCAATTTAAGTCTAATTTGACTTCTATTTCAAACCAGCCACTTCCATACAGAATGTACCACTATGTAAATACGAAACTGCAATTTTAAACATGTTTTATTCGACTGTTCCTCCTCTGTATCGATCTCTTGTGTCTTTCATTAGCACTAGAAAGACTGAAACTTAGTATATACCTATATTGTCCAAAATGACTGCATTGTGAAAGAATAACTAATTTGTAAATAAATTTATTTAAAATTAATTTTTAATATTTTTATACTATTTACAGTTATACAACAGGTTATTAGTAAATATTAACAATAAAAAAAATTTACTTCACTTGGGAGAGAAATAATTTATGCATTATTATTTGTACATCTTCCGCAAACATGCTTTTAACATTTTTCACATATATTATTTGTTTTGTTGTTGTGGCAAAGTTGTACTTGACAAATTTTGCGTTTGTTTAGAATGGGTTGCATTTGATGATGTTGCAGCTGATCTTTGTGGGTTATGTGGGATAATATGGTTATCTATTATCAACGAGAATGCACTGATAAGGTTATCTGCCATAATGTTCCTTTTTGCGTAGCCTGTTGGCCCTTTCACACCCTTGAAAGTACAAGTAGATGGTAACTTTCCAGGAATACCAGCATCGTCAAATTTTGACCACACAGTACCATCGGCAGCTGTTTCGGTCTCCTGAAAGGTGTTTTCAGTTTCTTCATCAGAATCTGAACTACTTAGCACCCTACACCTTTTCTTGGGCATATTGATGACACTTTCATTTTCATCATTGGTGATCGACTCTTCATCGCTATCTTCAGTTTCAGATGTTTCACTTTGAATATGAACCGTTTCATCTTCAGATGATAGTTCAGAATTTATTGAATCTGATTCTATATCGGAGCACTCTTCACTTATGTTCGTTAGCTTTTTCAATAACTCACTTCTATTCGACATTTCTTTCATGAATTTAGGACGCAAATGATATAAAATAAACAATTTGTTAGAACAAGTATCACTGCATAAAGATACGAATAACAAGTACTACTTTAGTTTATTGAGCAACGGGCCCGTTTACACGATGAAGTTTTTGATGCTAGCGTCACGAAAAAAAGTAGGAGGGATAGGGCAGGGAGATACGCGGAAAGAGACGAAGCTGTGATGCTAGCATCAAAATAACTTCCAGCTAACCTACGGAATCAAGAAGCACATGTACTTGTATGTTATCATGTAACGGTAATCGAAAAAAATGAAAAATGTTATTTCAATACAGAGCCGTACTGGTCATATAAGAAATTTACTCAATTCAATAATGAGAGTCATTTGATTATTTTAAATTTCCCAAGCAGTCAAAACGACTGCTTTTGGGCAATATAGGTATAACATGTATATATACCGGAAATGAAGGAGGGCGGGAGGTAACTACAATTATTAATAAACGCATTTATATGATGTACGAAAAGTCACAAAATTCTAAGAAATTGTATCATTGTATATATAATTTATTTTCTAATTGAAATTAAAAAGCAGTCAAAATACAGTCTAATCTAAGCAGTCTACTATATTTAAAAGTTCACTGTAATAATAATTAATGGAAATGATCGTCGTGTATGCTTTTTGTATAAGTAGTACAATTAAAAAACTAAATTAATATGGAATACGACGATTACAATGAAGCTTACTGTAATCAATAAGTTTGATTCAGGGAATAATTATGTTTGTTTAAAATTCTCTTTATTAATCGGACATTTCGTATGCAACAACCCAATACGTGTTAACGTTTTGCTATTTCGAAAGTGTAAAAACGATGATAATACGTTTGTTCTTTATTACGCGCGTATTATTGCTTGGGATATATTTCATACACGCATCGACGTATGTTCGATATTTTTTGTCAGTTCTCTAACGTTATGAAATCGTAATACCATATTAATATAACTTTCGTTGCGTTTATCGGATATCCGATGGGATATTTCGTTTCACTAAGTTTTATGCTGAGGCAAAAATCATTGCACTTCTCGACGTTGCCGAAAGGAAATTTTACTCGAAAAATCCATATTTTCAAAAAACATGTTATGCCAACGCAATACACGAAAACACCACAGAGTCCTTTATCAAATTCGTACCAACCGAATATCTAATCCACGTTAAAACTAGAATTTTCATCTAAATACATTTAAATTATGGATTTTTATGTATATAGAAGAAAAGTGCGTGTTTCGCAATCATACAAGTCGCAATAACACCGAAATCACAGGACATCCAAAATTCTGCATCTGTTCAAAAGAATGTTTGATCATTGCATCGCGCTGCACGAGACAATAACTTCGTTTTATGGCTCGACTTTGAATACGTTTGCGGTTTGTACTAATACAAATAAATTGCTGTACGCGGAAACTGCAACGATGCGAGTGGCAATAAACTTTGATATAAATTATTTTTTTTCCTCTAGCTGAGCGCACAGAGAAGAGATATCGAGTGTATTCTTGCTTTCCGAGTGGAACTCTGAATTTTCGTACGAATGTATCACGATACTGCGTTATTGCGATTTCGTTTCAATCGGCTGATCCGTGTGTCGCTAATTTACGAATCCCGTCGAATCGGCCGTTGTAAGCCGCGCATCGTCCCGGTGTAATGCTGGATGTTGCGTCGCGTATCGCTTCGTCGCCTTCGTTCCGTCGATGGAATGGCCAAAATGAAACTCAGAAATTTCCGCTAGATCAGCGTCCAACATTCTCGATTCGCGAATGTCTGATACATTTATAATGGCAAGCCAGTTTTCGAGAAAATAACGTTCACTTCAAAATTTTTGCATATTCTCAAAGTGCAACCTGCACGTCGTCGACCAAAATTTCCAGAGTCTGAGGTTGAGGCACAACGGCCATAATTATGAAAGTGGTATAAGTCATATATTTCTTGTTTCGAGATATTTAATGAATTGCATTTGAATAAATTAAAAAATATTTTTACATTATGCGACATTTTAATTTATAATTTTATTAGTCTTAATTAATGGAAATTTATTATGAATATGAAATTTTGTGTGAATTTCATACGAAAATGTTGTTTTTAAAGTTTGAACTGACAGATCATTTTCAAGATTAACTGAATGTCCTATAAATGACTTAAAGCAATAAATAACTATGAGTTTTATTTGAAACAATAACTTTAATGAAATAATTCATGAACATTTATTCATTATTTTTTAAAAGTAATCCATTTTTATCATTTCGAGTTTTTAAGATTCTTAAAATGTTCCTGAAAACTGGAGGGATGTATGGTAGTAAACACATAGTATCTTTATGTTTTTCTTCCATTACTGGTCTAGTGGTGGTGTATAATGGAAGTAATTTAATATTTCCATATATTTTTGGAGAGTTAGATGAAAGATCCAAAACGTGGAATTTAGAATCATCTAAACAAGTTTTATAAAACATTTTATAAGGTTCATTTTTCAAGAATCTCATCCATTGAATTTGCAGCCAAGAGACAGATTCGCCCATGGTATTTTTTACTCTTCTTGTTATTGACTCTTCTAGTGATTTCGTTGAAATAAAATCCGGCTGCGACATTCGTTTTATCGAAAATGTATTTCTTCTTCTACACTTTTCTATCAATTCATAATTTATAATTGCCATTCAGGTCAGATTCAGGCATGTAGCGGCTTCGATGCGTGGGAAGGACAGAGTCTTCGGATGCGAAGACCATGCCCTTTCTAAGTACGTACCACGAGTGACCATTCTTAAATGGTTGGAAATTACCGTGACATTGTCCAGACTTCGTAGTCCTTGAGAGCGAGGATTTCCCGAAACGTTTTCCCAAGAAAGAATTTACTTTGTCATGGAAAAAGGAGAATTTTCCTCTCGCTTAAAAAACATTTCGGGGAGGTTCTTAGCAGGGATTAGAAAACCTCCGACCACCAGAATATCGTGGCCTCTTGAGACAACATCGTGCTCGCTAATCGACAGCTCTTTCCTACATTCGGTTTACAATTTTTATCTGTTCAGTTACAAATGAATATTTATCGCACACTTATCACATTTTCAAGAACAGAGTCGTTATTCCTACCACCCGTGTTCCTAAAGACGTATCTTCTAATGTTCGCGTGCAGCCAGCAGGGTCGATAGCGAACTGTCCGCGATCCCTGAACGGAGAAACCTGAATCTCGGCTAGAGAGTTCTTAGCTAGCTGATCGGCAAGAGTAATGTGGATACGGTGCAGTTTCGATTAAGCGAGCAGCTCATTACGTGTGAACTGCGCTGTCTGCGAGCAGTGTTGTCCGGTGTGAACCCAGCATGAGGCGCAATCGACGACCGGCCTGGCGTTATAATAAAATCACCGCGTCTCCGCTCACGCGAGAACAGCTCTTTCGAATAAAATCAATTGGCGCGATCCGGCGACTAATTCCGGCAGAATGCCGGCTCATTCGTTACCCGATATCCAGAGAGAGGTTTGTTCGGAAAATGTACAGGCTTTCTTCGGCGAGCTACACGTCGCCGGTATTAATATCCGCGCGGCGTGCGCGTGAGCAGTTATACACCGGCGCGCATACTAATCCGCTTACAAAAACAGGCTGCAATGACCGATCGTCCCGCGATTTATCCCTCCTACCCTAGGGGAGAGGGTGGCGGGCTCGGGGACCAATTATCTGCGTCGCATTCTGTCGTGGCCGGCTCGCGAAACACCGGGATACACGCAACGAATGGAACAGGACGAGGTTTCAACGCGCGCCGGAGAATGCGCGCCGCGCAACAATGCATCTTCGCGTCGAGTGATTAGATAGAACCGGAACGATAACGGGCACGCTCGTCGAGCAACCGGTCACAATTTGCTGTTAGGAGCCAGTTCCCTCGATCCGGTGGCTAAGAAATGATACTGCCTTCGGCCACCGTGGCCCGATGCAGCCCGGATGCAGCCATACGCAGCCAGACGCAGCACGACGCAGTCCGCTGCGGCCGGGATGCGCCGACACGTTGCAAATTCGCCGCGGAATGCACCGTACTCTGCGCCTACCGCGATCGCTAATGCGTGTATACTCGGTGGACCGAGAACAACCTTTTACGCAAACGATTATTAATTCGAATTTTATCCGCGCGATATAGAGAGTGCAATAACCGAGGCTTTTATGCTAGCCAAACGATAAAACTGGTTCTACACGCGTCGAAATCCTCCGCGATAGTCTTGTTCCCTAATTTTCGCAATAGCTATCTAATGCGTTGGGATCGCGCGACACTTTTGCGGAGATTGTCAAGCTGGTTCGACGTGTTCGTCGAGCAGTGTTTCTGTTGTAAATTATTATATTTATAATAATTTGTGATGTGGTTTCGAATTAACGCGGATGATGCAACGGGAATTATATCGCTGTCGATGAAAATTAGCATTTATGTGAGTGGGGTCACTGCACCGGAGCTTTTACGAATAGATCTTGGCATACTACTGATTCACATATTCGGTATTGTCGATTGAAATGACACCCTTTGTACGAAATGTATCAATCTATTGTTTAATTTTAAGGTGTGTGATTCTTGTTTTTTTCTTTCTTTCATAAATGTATATACTTTGGTTATTCCATTTTCCGAATGGTCCGACATTTTACCCCACAATACGGTCTTGGTTAGTTGCTCATTTTCGGCCATTTTAACGCCGCGAAACTTTAAAGGCGCCCCACGGCCGCAATTCGATTCCGATCGACCTGAGATTTGGCATACACATTGCCTACACGCCCAGGTACGTGTAGACAGAGTTAGAAAAGAATCTGCGACATTGCATTTTTTAGCACATTTTTTCGACCCCTTCAGGGTTCTCTTTCAAAAATGGCCAATCTTTACGGAGTTGCCACGGCCAGACTATCAGCGCTATCGACACAATTCCAACGCTAAATCTTACGTCAATCCTCCCACAAAAAGACATGTACTCGGTCAATAGGCTAGCACTTTACGGGGAATTCAGAATAAATGATTATAACAAGGTCATTTATAAGCCAAACTATATATAAGTCTCGAAAGTAGCTCAAATGATCGAATTTTTCAAAATTTGTTATGGAGAATGGGTTTGACGAACCTTCCAAAACTTTACAACCATTTTAATACAATATTGCAGAAACTAAAGCGTTCCTTTTTTTAACAAAAACGAGTTACACGTGAAGGAATTATAATGGCATATATGCCGTAAAAGGTTCCTCGCACCATACGATCTAATTTATTTCATACTCACCGTGCAATTTTCAAAGAGTAATTCACGTATTCGCGAAAAGCTGTACAAAAGGAAAACAAGATTTTCCGTAAAAGCAAGAAAAATAGTATTGTTAATAGTTTCCAAGTTGTAGTGTCTGGCAATTTGAAAGTCGTAGTTTTTTGGAGAATGCATTCGAAGCTCATCTCGCTGTACCGTGTCAGTCTTTCGGTTATTGGAATGGTACAGCACGACTAATTTTTTCAAATTTATTGCACGATTTTAACAAAACACATTTGAATTGTTAAATTATTGATTCAGGCGAGAAAGAGTTAATTTACGAATTCGAGACCACTGAAATATTGTTTGAAAAATTTTCAAGCGTAGATTCTTAGTATAATTCGCAGATTTCCATTTTCTCCGACTAATCGAACGCAGGTTACGTTGTCAAACAGCGCACGAACGACGCTGGAAATATAGTCGGGCGACTTTTCGACCGAAGCAACAAATGGCACACGGTGGTTCCGAGCACGGACGAGTATTTCTCGAGGAAGATCTCTTGGAAAACACGTCGTGCTGCGGCGCGGAAGAGAGTGTATCTTTCGCATTCTGAATGGCCGGCGCAGCTCCCCAGACAGGAGACAAATAACGAGGCCAGGGAAGATCAGAAGGAATTACGCGGCAACAACATGAATTGCCAGCAATCGCGAGAGAGGTCTAATGACTCGAAGAGGAATATTCACCGACTCGCAAGTCGGCGAGGATGTGACGCGCGTACGCGAAGTCGCGCAACTCGCGAACACGCCTCGAATAATGCGACGCCAGTCTTTTATCGCGTGCATCCGGGAATAACAGCCGAAGGCATGCAGCCAGTCGGATTGCGAATCTTGCGATTCGCGACCAACAAAGACGGTCGCCTATTCTCTCGTATCCTGCGGGCCTCGCGGAGCGCATCTTCCCTATCGGTAGCTTTGCTTGATCAATTCTATACGGTATAGGAGCCAATTAACCCTTTTCGGACGTATTAACCCTTAGCACTCCAATGGCGCCTCTGGGACGACACTAAAAATTGCCATACTATTATTCAAAGCAACTTTTACACCGTTGTGCTTGTTTTTAAAAAATCAGTGAAAGTTGAATCGTTGCACGAACGAGTATTACTAATAAATTTGATATGCACGAAAGGAAATGAACCATGTACAATGGAATTATTCTAGCTCAAAGAATATTTCGATTTAGGAATTAAAATTGCTTGGAGTGCAAAGGGTTAAATTTGGACATGGGTGTCGTACTGGTCGGAATTAATTTCCGTTGAAATAGCAGTGATACATAACATGCAAGATTATGAAGAATAAACAAGATTTATTCATTCTTTTGACAACCTTAGTTACATGTTTATACAATAATATGTTTTAATGTCATGTTTTTATGTGAAAATTATATTTTATAGTTCTCCATTGTGTGGAATTTTTCAAAACAGTCTCCAATATGCAGTCCTGGTTTTCGACTGCATGTATCGCAAAAATAATTTGTTTGACGTCTTCCACCCTTAATCTTTGTATTGGAACATACAGAACAATCTTTACTTTTTACGTCTTCAGAACGTCGCAATATGTGCAGTTTTCCGTTCAGCCTTTCGTCTTTATCCGAGATCCATGGTCTTCCTGGGTTTGATGATGCTCCATCACGAAAATCACCTACAAGTTGGTCCATCAATTTTCGGACGAACATGAAACGTAACATGGGCATCCTGTTATCTCTTCTAGCTGTCACCTTATATAATATGTAACTATTGATTGCACAAACTTCTAATCCCCAGAAAAAAATCTTTCTTCACCATTTGCAAGATTTTCTCATGAAACAATAAGAACTTGCTAATTGGTCAGCCCTGTCGACACCTCCCATATTCATATTATAATTTATATTAACATGGGGTTCTTTATGTTGACGGTGCCACCTTGTTTCAACCTTCTTTCTGTAATTGTCGTGTCCGACGTATAGAAGCTGCTTAACATGGTGACTATTCTCTTATCGTTCCACGCCAATAATAGAATATCACCTGATCAACAGGCAGCAACAGTATTACTTTTTGTTACAGCTGGTTTTTTTTATCATTGCTGGTATATATTGCTGATAGGAGCGCCTCATTAGTTCCTGAATAGGTCCAGTAGATATTTATATTTGTGCAGATAAATTGTAAACTGATACATGGATGAATTCAGTATAATATTAGCACGGTTTCTTGTTGTGGTGGTAAAAAAGCTTTGGTGGCTGAGAGTAGACATACGACCGCAAAGGGTTAACTGTGCACTATCGTCGCACTTCGGCGGCTTTCGCCACTGAAAATAAATAAGGTAATTTAATTAATACTTCTTAACAAGTTAAAGTTGAATTTCCAATTTTAAAGTTTTGAACGCGATTTTGGACTCTGACACCACTGTGCTTCGGCGTGGGCAATGCGTAGACGCCATAACGCACTGGACAACCTGTGGCGTTTCTAGAAAGGTCTGCTGAGTTTACTTTCCCAAATAGGGATAAAAACGACGAAAGTCAGTATTGTGTAAAAATAAAGAACTTCAATAAATTTTTCATTCAAAGAACTGATAACATATACAGTAAAATTATATAAGTAAAATACATAAATATAAGTAAAAATATACGTTATATAGGTGAAAAAGTACAGTAAAATTGTATAAGACTAAGTACAAAATGAACAAGACTGAAGGTAAAATATGAACGAGATGCAAGTATAAAAATACGGTAGACAAAACGTAAAGTATGGCAGACTGTGTAAAAATGTAAAGACTAGTCGCGAGCGTCGCAATGCTCGCATAAATATAGTAACGCTCATCCACCAATGATGAAATATCATCCACCAATGAACACAAATGAGATTTGTAAATTTTCATTCGTTGTTAGAGTAACACCCAATCCGTAATGGTGGGGCGATAGCGGCTCCGAAAAGTCTTCAAGTCTTAAGGGTGATCGCACGCTTAGTGTTTGTAGCAGTGTCACAGCTGGATGTTTATGACACGTCTATTGCCGTTGAGAGAGGCGCCAGAAACCTTCAAGTGGGTACGGTTTCTCACGGAGAGACCGCCACCTAATATCTAAACTTGAAGAATCTCGTCCCTAAAATAAATGAAAATACCGCCGAAATTGTCGCTTGTAAAAATCTCTCAACAATAGAAAATAAACATCTGCATCTGTTTAAAAATCACCGTTTGCATCTTAATAGCTATATTTAGTGCAATGCTTGAATATCGATGATGAGACGAAGAAAATTGAAATCGTCTGAAGCAGAAGGCAAAAGATTGAATATTTGAGTTTATTTCAAATTTTCAAAAATAGCTGGGCCCAGTCACCCGTATCGTAAGCATCTTTACATCTGTTTAATACTAGAACTATCGAACAATAAATCCCACTATATACATTGCTTTGTGATAATAACAAGATTGCATCTAATCAAACTTCATTCAATTTTAATTGTAACATGTGGTTCATGAATGAAGTACATCCGAAAATTGCTAATGAAAATGTTTTTATAACTTCAGTAATTACGGAAGAGATAAGTAGAGATCAGTTATTTTGACTGGTTTGGTAGTTCTAATGTTAGAAAATCACTGTTTGCGTCCTAACTCAAAACCCTTCAAGAAATAATAAAAAGAGAGGAGTTGTCAATAAAACCGTTACACCATCGGGAAGTTGCAAAGTCGACGACAGGTCGCCGATTTTGTTCTGACACAGTTCTAGCTTCGGTCTAAATAAAACTGTCAATACATCATCGATCGATCTTTACTTTTTATACGAATAAGCGACAATCGAAAAACATACCGAAAATACGCAATGACTTTTCCGACAAGCCAATACTAGCAAGCGTCTCGAATAAACCATGAAAACGGATGTGGATAAAATAGTGTTAGCACATTGTTGACCGGCAACTTTACACAGAAACAGTCTCATGTTGCCAGCTATTATTTCGTAATTTAATGTAAAAGTGAAACAATCTGAATAAACTTTAATCAACTATGCTCGTACATAAGGAAATGGATTAAAACTTTAAATATATCTTTTATGTAAATTTTAATTTTTGTTTCGTTATGATAAATTGTACAGCAGTCGCCTCTACGTGTAATGATACAGAACTGCAATGTACCTCGTTTCGCTGCGCTTTTCTTTTGAACGATAAACGTGAATTAACTCGTAACCGATCAACAATGTGTTAAGACGCGAACATCGATTTAACCCTTTGCACTCCGACCAATTTTAATTCCAAAATCGAGACATTTCTTTTACGTAGAATAGTTACGTTGCACGTGGTTCATTTCCTTTCTTGCATATCAAATTCATTAATTGTTATTAGTAAGTAAAACAGCTCAATTTTTACCGACTTTTCAAACATAAATATAGTGATACAAAAGATGTTTCAAATAACAGTATGGCAATTTTTAGTGTCTCAGAGGAGCCATTTCAGCATTAAGGGTTAAAACAAATACAGGAATGTTTACGACGCGGGCAATCGAACTCTGCTATTTTCGAGGAATTTTTATAAGCGGTGATTTCGGTCGTCTTTTAATTTATTCTAGTCTCTTTATTCTAATTTATTCTTTTATACTTCGAGTTACATAATATTGGATTACGGTTTCACCTTGAAAAACGTATCACTCGAAGGTCTCCGGTTCCTGTCTCAATGGCGATAGACGCGTCATAAACATCCAGCTGCGACAAGAGCTACTACAAACGCTATGCGCGCGACTACCCCTAGGTCCATTTTCCGTCGGCCATCGCTCGGGAGAGTTCGGCCTCACTTCAGAAAATGGACGGATATTTTATGCGGAAAGCAATTGCCCTTGAATTTCCCGAGATTCGTTATTGGGCAGTGTTGTCAACGTCCACGAAGTGGTCCGTGTATATACAGTAGCTCACGAAAGTATTCGGACACTCTTTGAATTTGTATAACATTTTTAAGATTGAACCAAACGTTTTGATTTTTCTGGAGCAATTAGAACCATTGATTTACTAAATGATATGCGAAAAGGATTTTGTAACAGTTGCAATTGGTATGAATTACATGAAAAATATAAAAAACATTCTTTAAACATTTTTCATTTGAGTCACGTATAAAAAATTTTAAAGCCTCATTTTGTAGATCTATGATAATTATACATATGCAGAAAAATTCATTGAAATCGATCGACGTACACACGAGCTGCACGCCATAAAAAATGGTGCAAATCGCAATTTTTCACGATATTCGGTCAGTTTCTGTTTAAACTCCACAAATTCTTACAACTTTCTACGCGTGTCGTTTTTTTTATGCGCTAATCGATTTCAATGAAATTTTCAGCATGCGTATAACTAACACAGGTCTGCAAGATGCATATTTTAAATTTTCATTACGAGTTAAAATAAAAATGTTTTAAAAAATGTCTTTTTTATTTTTTCCTGTAGTTTCTTCCAATTAGAATTGTTTCTAAATTATTCTTGCGTATCATTTAGTAAATCAATACTTCTAGTTGCTCCAGAAAAGTCAAGTCGTTTGGTTGAATCCTTAAAAAGTTATTTAGGACTGAAGAGTGTCCAAATACTTTCGTGAGCTACTGTATTCTGAGGACCCGAGACGGAGATGCCTTTGCTATTTAGCCACTCCATTGTCACTTTCATTAGATTTTCCTAGTCGCCTTTGCTTTTTGCCATTGTCATTTTTCTTTGTCTTTTCTAGACGCCTTTGCTCTTTGCTCTTTGCCATTGTCATTTTCATTCGTCACTTTGTTTAATTTTTGCCATTTGTCTTTAGACATTTTCTTTTGCTCTTTAGTCGTTGTTTTTGTTATATTTCAATGTGCCATATATATTCTACAGATTCCGCAATATCGTCTTTGCTATTTAGCCACTCTATTGTAATTTTCATTAGTCTTTCCTAGTCAACTTTGCTCTCTGCCATTGTTATTTTTATTGGTCACTGTGTTTAGTTTTTGCCATTTGTCTTTAGTCATTTTCTTTCGCAATTTAGTCGTCGTGTTTGTTACATTTCACTGTATTGTTATCTGTTAATCGTAAAGAGAATTTATTAAAATTGTTGCATCAAGTTTGCGAACGCGACTGCCGCGGATTACTTAAACTCCATAAGTTGAAATGATGCACTAGTATTTGCAACGACAGGTTTATTTTATTGTTGAATTGTGAGTGTTGCGTGGTATAAAGACGATTGTTGGTTCTTACGAGCAAGGTGTTTCGGCGGTTTAATGCAGAGTGAGTTGACGGTCGAGTTTAGAACGATATGACATTTGAGTTTTGAATGAGTTTGATGGTCGATTTTAGAGTGAGTTGACATTTGAGTTTAGAACGGTATGACGTTCTAGTTTAGAATGAGAATGAGGTGGAAAAGCGTGCTATATTTACATACTTTTCAATCAGCATCGGTCTATCATCGGAGTAGAGCGCGGTCGCAGGTAGTCGCTGAGGATTGTCCTCACGCCTGGTCTCAGTGTTGTCCCTGGAGGAAGAGTCGGTGGTTTATGGCGCTACAAACGTATAAATGTTTCGGCTCGGGTTACACGCGATATTTAAATTAAATCTGAGTGAAATCGTATAATATTTGTTATTCAAGAGCTGAAGAAAATTTCTCAGTATCGGTCACCGAGTCTCTCGTTGAGTTACCTATATTCGAAGAGAGCAGACTCAGCAGTCCTCTATTATCGTTTGGGCACTGAGAAACGCTACAAATAGGAAGTAGGTTAATCTAACGATAATGCGTTTCCTTTTGCGATTGTAGTACACCGTATGTGGGTAAACTATTATTTCACGTGGAACGCAGCGAATTTTCCCAGTGTTTCTTCGAAAGTAGTTCCCGCATCAAGATACCATTATCCAATAGAAATGATCGCTCCTCGATGCCGCGAGGGGTTAAACAGAAATTCGATGTTTGTCTATCTGCCGGCAGAGTCTCTACGATCTCCGGCATTACGTTTCATTCCCACATTAATCGCTCGTTCGATTCGATACGGCCGCGGCAATGGCGAATTTAACGGAAACCATCGGCTGACCCCTGACCTTTCGCGTTTCGATTCCTCGCCCGGCGATTCTCCGAGGTGGTCTTAAAGGGAACTTTCTCTGTTGCGCACGGATTACATGCTCGGAGGTGTTTTCCGACATTCGAGCACGTGCGTCACGCTAATATACCCTGTAAGCGTTATTGGACTCTAATATCGCACGCGAAGGCTCGCGACCATCTCTCGCCACGAATTCGCGCGCACGTGGCCCACGCGAGACCCCTGGCGATCATCATTAACCTTTAACGAGCACTCCCGGTGTATTTGGAAATCCATTAAGCTCCGAGCAGGAGACAAGTAGGCGTGCAAAGGAGATTGAATAAGTTCAGATGCCGCGAGTGAATGTTCACGACCCGCGTTAATGACTTTCAACCGATTTTTCGAGCACGCCTCTCCTTGCAAACGGGACACTAATTATTTTTCGGACGTTCCCTGGACGCGTCGAAAATTATTATTCTCTTTCGCGTACCATGTATTCTAACTTCTTTTAAATGTACGATCAGTCGGTCCACGCAAAATCGCACACTTTTTCATATAGTGCCTCGGATTTTGTTTAAATTCGAATATATTGTAATCTGTCGTCACCTATGAACGGAGGGTAAAAGACTTAAAAATTTACAAATTAATATGTTATATATAATTCATATACTGCTAAGATATATTCACACTAATTTAATAGATTCGATGGAAACAGAAAACCATAAATGGATAAATGGATTCTTTTCGTGTAATGTTAAATAAACAGTGACGCGAAAGCTGGGCAAAATAGCTCCCGCGTTCAACGTGTTAAATCGTAACAGCTGAATTTACAAACCGATGAAAATAAGTTTCTATTTTCGAATTGTTTTATGCAATTACAATTTCGCGCGGAATGACCATACAACTAGGAGCAGAAATCTTTTCATTGATTATAGGAAGAAGGATGCCGACACTCGTTGTTAACCTCTTAGGCACTATGCGCCACTATAGTGGCTTTCGCGGATGCCATCTTCTTGTACGACGCGCCACTATAGTGGCTCTCGCGGATTCCATCTCTCTGAACGACGTACCATACTCAATTGTATTATTAATTATTAAAGTAAATTGTTAAAGTCAACATACATGCATCATATCTTTAAGAAAAATTATAATTTTACGATCAAACACTTCATTACAATGTACTTGTGTAGAGAACAGCATTATCCGTCACACATTGCATATGAATCACGAAATTAATATATTTATTTCACCAAATTTGCATAAGGGTGTATTGTACATTTTGACGACGGTATTCTTCAAGTCGGAAATGTATTTTCTATGTTGCGTTTAACCTAATCATTTCAAAATTGGCAAGTTGGGGGGCAATTGTATCAACAAACATCGACGTTCCTACTTTATTTTTAGCCCAAGGAGTAGTTCAGATTTCTCGAAGCTCGGTGAAAAGGATTAACCGTGCAGTTGGAAAATTAACTTAACTTCCAATAACACGTAACTTTACTCGATTAAAAATTTAATTACAACAAGATGTAGATGTATAAGACGAAACAAGAGAAGATTGCATATTTACTCTGCAAATATGCAATTTAATGAGACACGGGCGACGACGATTTAACCTCTTAGGCACTATGCGCCACTATAGTGGCTTTCGCGGATGCCATCTTCTTGTACGACGCGCCACTATAGTGGCTCCCGCGGATTCCATCTCTCTGAACGCTGTACCACACTCAATTGTATTATTAATATTATTAATTATTAAAGTAACTTGTTAAAGTCAACATACGTGTATCTTATCTTTAAGAAAAATTATAATTTTATCATGAAACACTTCATTTCAATGAACTCGTGTAGAGAAACAGCATTATCCGTCACACATTGCAGTGCTGTATCATTTACACGTAATTCGCGTTGAACTCTGCCGTATAGAGGAACAGCCTCGCGCAAAATTCAATTAAACCATCTTTGTATAATGTTTTGAGACATCTGAAATTTGGGATGGAAAGAAAATTATTTTGGTAAACGTGGAATTTTACGCCATCGCTATCCGACACTGAAAATAACAATTTATTTGTATAAATCATGCTGCGCTAACGGAACAACAAAAACAGATGAGTTGACGCAATTCCTGTTTCTTATCCATTCTTTTTCTAGTTGCGCATCTCGCTCGTGATGCTTTTCGCCTTTATCACGTTTTTAACTTGTACATAGCCTTCCCGGAGCACAGTAGCATTAAGATAATGGATAAGGGCTGGATACAGAGCCATTCCGAAAGTCGATTGCCAACGGCAGAGTTTAAAGTGATTTATTGGTTAGTAAAAGTGATTAGCTCTGCTCCACTTCGCTTCCTAGATAACAGTGAGATCGCGCTCGAGATGATTAAAAGAAGCCTCGACATTTCTATCAATAAATATCCTACTCGAGCCAACTTCTTTCTACTGGAACTAATTTTAACTCGAAGTACTGAGAAATAGATTCCAATTGATATCCATCTCGAGATTGTTGTTTGGAAAGACGCCAGCATGTACCCTGTGTACACTGGAAGAATTTCTCTTATAATCAATATACTGGCTATACCGTGATTAACCTCTTAAATAATAGACGTCATGTTCGATACGTTTAATCCACCGCCCCCGAAGAAATTCTAATTCCAAAATCAAGAGATTTTTCTGAATCTGGAACGTTTTCATTGGTATAATCTTTTTCGTATTGTAGACGCGAAATGGAACCTGTTTCCTGGTACAGTTGAATTTTTAGCAATTCATAAAACAGGAACGAATTTCATAACGTAGAAATTATTTTGAAGAATTCTATTGAAATTTTTACAATTTTTAAAAAGGGTAAAGTAGATCCAAGCATGTCAGTAAAAATCTCTGGTAATATTCTACCCTTCTGAACTGCAGCACACAATTATTATATTTCCATTAGTATCTTTGTTGTTATTAGTATTATTATTATTAATCCATTTAGTGTAACACCGCCATTATTATTTCTAGTGGTATCATTAACGCCGCAATTACATCAAACTGTTAATCTCCATCATATATAGCTATGATTTTAGCTAAAATTACGTTTCCACAGAATTTTCAAGTTTAAGGTCATTTTAAGGTCGGCAACAATTCTATAATCTCTGAAATACACAGCGTTATTTAAAACAGTCTAAAAGCATTTTTTGGAGGCATTTAAGAATAAGCAAACACGTGGACCACACAGTGTTGAAACAAAATATTGTTTGAAACATTTCCTGATTGCATTATCGGAAACGCATACTCGATTGTTAGTGATCCTCCATCGATCTTCTCGGGAATTAATGTTTCCATTTGCATAATTTACGACAACAATAACTTCAAATTTCCTGCCACAGCGCGCCGCGGCGCGCGTTGATCGGAAAGAATTTTTCCCGCGAGCCGTTTCGCCGTCGCAATAAACATTCGAATCATTAATTTCCCGGGCTCGTGTCGTAACGGAGCGAGGAAAGATGCGATGCGGGTTCCGCAATTAATCCGCGATTTGTAACGGGGTAAGCGCGGCGAACGATCGGAGCGCGATTACGGCTTGGTAATACTTTCGAACCCGGCGATCGTTTCCATAATTGCGGTTCGATCGGGCGCGCGCGATCGGTAAATCACTCCGCCGGGCCCGTGCTATCTCGACGCGAGGATCGACGTCGCGTCCATTGATATCGGTCGACCGCAAGACAGAGAGGGACAAAGAGAGAGATAGAGAGAGAGACAGACAGAGACACATACACGTACAGAGAGAGATAGAATGAATGAGTGAGAAAGAACGAGAAAGAGAGTGAGTGAGAAAGAACGAGAAAGAGCGAGTGAGAAAGATAGAAAGAGTAAGGTGAAAGAGGGAGAGAAGGAGAGAGAGAGAGAGAGACGAGAGCGAGAAGAGAGAAAGAATGTCAGAATAGAGACAAAGAGAAAACAGTCAGTGAGTGAGAGATAGAAAGAGTGAGTGAAAGAGAATGAGAATGAGAGCGAGTGAGAGAGATAGGAGAGAGAGAGAGAGAAAAGAGAATGAAAAGAAAGAGAGGTATTGGGAGAGAGATCAAGAGTCAATGAGTGATAGATAGAAACAGTGAGTGTGACAAAATTAGAATGAGAGAAAGTGAGAGAGGTAGAAAAAGAGAGAGAGAGAAATTGGGAGAAAGCTAGAAAAGTGAATAAGAAGAGAGAAAGGAATTGGGAGAAAGAGAGAAAAGAGCGTGAGAAGAGAGAGGAATTAGGTGAAAGAGAGAAAAAAGCGTGAGAAGAGAGAGAGAGAGAGAGAGAGAGAGAGAGAGAGAGAGAGAGAGAGA
>CM052099.1:9079041-9101585 GCA_028453745.1 Agapostemon virescens
TTTCGAGTGGATGTGTGTGTTAACACTTTGATTGTCAAGTTAACAGCCACGAAAATTCTACAAAATCGAAACGAAATGTTGAATGAAATAGAAATTGAAAAAATAAAATGTATAATGTAAAGCACTCCCATCACCTTCTTGCACTTTATAGATCACAATCAACTTTATTACAATGAATATATCAACGTTAAAATTCATATAGAAACGATATGAATAATTCCGTCACCTATGTATGGGTAACATGGCAGTCAAAGTGTTAAGAAGAGCTGTAGGGTTTGCAGATTGTTGAAATACAACGAAACCATAGCGTCTCTGGCTTTAAGTACTTAGATTTAAGGGGCGGGTTTTCCGAGGATAGAAGATCAAGCGGGGGCGTAAAGTCGAGATCGTTGTCTTCGTGTCAGTCGGCGCACACCAGTTAGCCAGAGCGGATCAGTCGCATAAAGTTACAGTTACAATTTCCTTTTTCACATTTATAGACATTAATCATGGGTCACGCGGAATTCATTGTCTCGTTACTTCTAAACGGCACTTTGTTATACAATTAACCACTTTAGTGCCGAACGACGATATATCGTTGCGATAGTGCTTACTATTTGCATTGTGAGCGATCTCTATCTCAAAATAAATTTATAAAATGTTATAATTGATCTAATTTCGTTTTAAAAGAATTAAAAAAATTGTTTTTGGGTTTAACTTGTTAGAAAATGAGATTCGACACCAGCATCATTCAGAAGCGAATCCCTAAATTTTGGCAAATTACAAAAATGGCATATTTCTCGAGAAGTTAAATGATTCTGTAACATTTAGCTATACTTTATTAACGTATTTTTTCCACAAAATTTTCACTGTTGGCTGATTTAGCCCGAGACATTTCAAACTGACCAAATTTTTCTGATTTTAGTGTTTCATTTATGGTAAATTTTTCGTGTTGTAATTTTTTTATATAGTTATAGAAGTTATGCGAATCAACTCTTATATCAAGCATCATTTATATATGTCTAGTAACATAACCTTTTAGTGTTTTCTTTAGTCGTATGTTCATTTTGTTCAATTTCTGTTTCAGGTACGTGTTGATTTCCTCCCAGATTATTTTCAAGATAGACGAGTTTCTGAAGAAAATGATGATGAAACGTGCCACGCAAAGATGAGTCCGATTATACTATTCCCTTTTCATATTTGCATCATGTACTTGGAACATCCCTATAAAATTATGGACAAACATTTCCTTATTTTATAAGGCTTAACGAGCTGCAAGAAGATACTACGACATAAAAAAACGAAAAATACATTTAAAATAGAAGCAAATAGTACTGCGAATACTATTTAGCATGGTCAACTATAAAATAGTAAAAACGTAATCCGAGAGTTAAGAAAATGAAAAGTTTCGGGAGGCGACAGCGAACGAATTCAATTCTTCGACGGAAACCGAATCCGACCGACTTGAGCCTCGAAAATCCAATCGCAAAATTAACGGGACTGTCGAAAAAAACGATTCTAACCGGCGGAACAGTGGCGGAATGTTTCCCGCGAATGAAAAATCAAGGCTGCGGAACCCGCGCGATGTTTTCAGTAATTGAAACGCACGTGGTGGGATAGGGAGATTGCGTAGGAGAAAAAGAGATGGAATGCAGTTCTGAATACGTACTATTTTTCGCAGTGGAGTCCAGTACGTGAAAACAAGTGCACTGACTTGTGTCTGGCAAAAGTGGCATTGACTCTCATTCTCTCTCTTACACTCTCTCTCATTCTCTATCACACTCTTGTTCTCTCTTACAATTTCGCCCTCTCTCTCGCTCTTTCTGTCTCGATCTCTCTCTCTCGTTCTCTCTTACACTTTCGTTCTTTCTTATACTCTCGGTCTCTCTTACACTCTCGTTCTCTCTTAAAATTTCACTCTCTCTCGTTCTCTCTTACACTTTCGTTCTCTCTTACACTTTCGTTCTCTCTCACACTCTCGTTCTCTCTCACACTCTCGGACTCTCTTACACTCTCGTTCTTTCTTATACTCTCGGTCTCTCTTATACTCTCGTTCTTTCTTATACTCTCGTTCTCTCTTAAAATTTCACTCTCTCTCTCTCTCTCTCTCTCTCTCTCTCTCTCTCTGTCTCGTTCTCTCTTACACTTTCGTTCTCTCTCACACTCTCGTTCTTTCTTATACTCTCGGTCTCCCTTACACTCTCGATCTCTCTTACACTCTCGCTCTCTGTTTTCCTTGCTCTCTCTTTTATTCTCGCAGTCTCTCCATATCTCTCTTATACTCTCGCCCATTTTACACTCTCGTTCTCTCTTACAATCACGTTCTCTCTTATACTCTCGGTTTCTCTTTCAATCTCTCTACACTCTCGCTCTCTCTCTCTCTTTCTGGTTCTCTCTTACACTCGCTGACTCTCCCTCTCTTTCGTCCTCTTTCACACTCTCGATCTCTCTCTCATTCTATCTCGTACTCTCATTCCCTCCCACATTCTCTCTCTCTCTCTCGTCCTCTCTCTGTGTTTGTATGTACGTTTCTCTCTCTCTCTCTCTCTCTCTCTCTCTCTCTCTCTTTCTCTCTGTCCGTTCATGAGCGTCTATCTCTCTCTCCGTTCATGAGCGTCTATCTCTCTGTCCGTTCATGAGCGTCTATCTCCCTCTGTCCCTCTCTACATTCATGGATATCTGTCTCTCTTTCTCAGATTGTGCGTGTTCGTATGTATGCGTCTTCCTCTTCCTCTCTCTTTCTCCGTCTCTTCCCAGTCTGGAAAAAAGGCCGAGGGATACGTCGCGCCGGGACGTGACGCTATTGTACGCAAAACTGTGAAAGATTATCCATCCGCGTACACGGTGCACTCTGCATTGTTCTCCATTTGTTATGACGTGACTGCAATTCGTGTGTGCGCGCGCGCGCGAACGACGCGACGCAACGCAGCCCCGCATTTTCGCCGCAATGAAGATTTCGCTGCGGAGGCCAGATGACCGAACGAAAAGTCGTCGGATGAAGGAACGACGACCGCTTTAACAACTCTCTAATTTATTTCCTCGTTTACCTTCGTCCCCCTTTTGTCCAAGAAGCTCGTTCACCGTGCCTCGCAATGCGCTATGCAAGATCGAGGAAGGTTATAGCGCCGGCCGAGGTTGAACATACCGTTTTACCCGTAAACCTATGACAGATTTTGCAATAAATACTCGGTGATACCGTCTACAGCCCAGGAACGGGGTGTCCCTGTAAATATTAACCCTTTGCACTCCACGCAATTTTAGTTCCAAAATCGAGACACTTTTTAATCCAGAATAATTCCAATGCAGATGATTCATTTCTTTTCGTGCATACAAAGTTTATTGCTATTACTCGTACGTGTAACTCTTCGACTTTCATCAATTTCTTAGATACAAACAATAATGTAAAAATTGTTTTAAATAATAGTATGAGAATTTTTAATGGTGCCTCAGAGGCGCCATTGGAGTGCTAAGGATTAACATTTTGGCTGTGTCATAAATATACTGGGTGTGCCGATAAGGGCCAAAGACGTTCGTAAGGACGCTTAACACTGGAACTATTGGACACGTCGAAATCACTTCTTACTGATTCGTTCTTTCGTAGCTATTGAAACTGTAAGAACGTATCCACGAAAACTTTTTAAACTTTTAATGGATGTGGCTGTAGATTGTCTTTGTGAAACGTCATCGAAGTTATAATTTTTTAAATAATTAAAATTGCGAAACAACGCTTTAGGAAATGTACGTAGAAATTTAATCAGAAAAGCAGAGTTATATTTGAAAAATCGTGGACGTCGTTTTCAACAATTTTTAAGTTAATAAAGTTCCTAAGTAGTAAGCATGATCTTTTATTTTATGCTCTCGTTATTCAATTTATCCAAAATTGTATAAAAATATTAACATTTGACTCAGCAATTTTAATTCCAAAAGTTCCATTCTGCACAAGTAATTTCTTTTCGTGCATATCAAATTTAGTACTATTGCTCGTAAAAGCAATATTTCAGTTTTTACCGATTTTTTTAAATACAAGCATAGTGACGTAAAACTTTTGAATAATAGCGTGGCAATTTTCAGCGCTTAAGGGTGAAAGTCGATTTTCTCGAAAATGAAGCTTCAAATGAACAAATGTTATTTTATATTTTTAATTTATTTCTTTTACATAGAATCAGCCTCTGTCCGGTTTTACCATCAGTCGTACAATACCCTTTATATATATAATAAAATATATATTTACAAAATTGAGATTCCCAGGACGCGTTTTAGCTACCGAAGTTAAATTTATGTTTACTATACTTTTAGACTACACACCGACGCCGTAAGACATTGCTACGAATTTATTTATCACAGTTGTTTCCATCTAACTCGCGATTGTGCAACCACCTCCGTATCTTAGAGGCTCGGGTACTAAATTCCACCTTCTGTCCGACGCAATGTAGAAACACGTAATCTGGCGTTGTATATCTGAACAATTATGGCATACAAATTGGGTTCGATGAGAGTCGTAAAATAACTATTGATATTACCACCTTCCTGCTAAAGATATTAAATTCTTCGACGTATTCGAAACTTTGTCAGTGAAAGACACTCAGGTAATTAGATCGTGTAGAAAGTAAGCAATTTTCAAGAACTTTTTGCTGGAAAACTGGAAGGCTGTTTGTTGATCGTTGTATTTAATGGTAGTTATTATTAGACGGTGCACATTATGCGTTTATGACAAAAGTGGGTAAAATAAATTCAAACGAACATGTGTCCAGAGCTTCAAGACACTGTATCAAGTTACATTCATTAAAATGATTCTCAGAAAAGAAATAAATTGCTATTGTAAAAATTCACAATTTAGTTATAAGTAGTGTTAATTAGATTTGATAAAATATATTCAACTTAGAACAAGATTTTGGTACTCTAAAATAACCTTTTGCCGTACCATTTTCTTAGTAACTAAAGTTATAACATTTTCATCGCTAAAAATGTTACTAAAGTGTAAAGACAGTTTATATCTTTTATACTGCTACATCTACTTCAATGCTTAAATATTGATTAGCAATTAACAACGTTTGATTTCGTCTAAAAAGAAAGGCATAATATTTATATACGTTAGAAAATCTTAGTAATGTTAGAATGTTAAAATTACAACGTTAGAAAATCTTCAACGCAAGTTTGATTCGTCACAATACAGCAAGGGGTTAAGATAACTAAAACTGTTGCGTTCGTAGAACTTCGGCGAATACACCATTTTATTCGCTTTTGTTATATATTATAAAGGAGAGCCACATCTGAGTAAATGCGCTCTTGTAGTTCCTAGAAAATGTGACAAAGATGTCACTTTGATTGCACAGCAGTTTTAGCGTTAACGTCGGCGGAGCTGGTTCAAATGGAGAAAGTTTTGAAAGATTGAGGAACTCTCTGTAAAGTTCGTCGTTCACTGTTCATTTACAAAAAATGTATCCCAACTTCGGTAGCAAAGCTGAAACTTAAAAATCTCGAATGACAGCACTTTTTAGTCTAAGCTTTCCATCGTAGGAACGAAGAATACAAAAGAATCACTTAAAAAATTGAAAATCCTCCAAAGCCAATCAATTTAACGAACTATGTACCAACATGAGAGAAGCAGTACAACTGCTGTTTAACACTTTACCTGCCAAACTAACAACCTCGAAAATCCTGCAAAATCAAAGTAATTTATTTAACGAATCAACAATTGAAAACTGAAAATCTGTGACACAAAGTTATCCTTTAACCTTCTTCTATTTTCTAGACCTCAACTAGATTTAGTGCAACGAACATATTACTGTACAAATTTATTTTTGAACATGGCCAAACAATTTTGTCACCCATATATGGGTGACATGGCAGTCAAAGTGTTAATCAGTTGCTCCTTATGTCTCCACAATATAAAAATCTGTTTAAACATTCTCGATCGTTTGCCATGTTTGATAAGGAAATATATACAGTGGCTCACAAAACGAAATAACTTTTTCAAAATTGAACCAAATGACTTGATTTTTCTGGAGCAACTAGAAGCATTGATTTACTAAATTATATGCAAAAATAATTTTGAAATAATTCTAATTGGTAGAAATTACGTGGGAAAGTAGAAAAGACATTTTTTAAAACATTTTTATTTTAACTCGTAATGAAAATTTAAAATATGCGTTTTTCAAAACTGTGTTAGTCATACACATGCTGAAAATGTCATCGAAATCGATTGACGCGAGAAATAATAGCACGCGTAGAAAGATGGAAGAATTTATGGAGTTTAAGCAGAAACTTACCAAGAATCGTGAAAAATTGTGATTTTCATCATTTTCGATGGCACGTAGCTCGTGTGAATGTCGATTGATTCCAATGAATTTTTCTGCATGTGTATAACTATCATAGATCTGCCAGATGCGTCTTTAAAATTTTCAGTACGTGACTCAAATAAAAAATATTTAAAAAGTTCTTTGTTTATTGGTCATGTAATTCATACCAATTCCAATATTTACAAAATTCATTGCGCATATCATTTATTAAATCAATGCAACTATTTGCTCAAGAAAAATCAAGACGTTTGGTACAGTCTTAACAAAGTTATTTAGATTTAAAGAGTGTCCGAACAATTTTGTGAGCCATTGCATGGGTCCAGGACCCACTACATGATCATGGAGATTAGGCAAAGTTTGAGGGCTCCACGGGTCTTTTAGTGTTTCAGTGTACCAACGTCATTGGACATTTTTAAATAACGTTGTCATGAAATGAGTAATTTTTTGTGAAAATTCAAAGTGTCAAAGGACATTAATAAAAAAAATCCTGATCATCGCAATTCTTTTAACACGTACCGTGCCAAATGCAACACCGATAGTACATGTTAACACTGTACCTACCAAGCATTAACCCTTTGCACTCCGAGCAATTTTAATTCTTAATTCGAGACATTTCTTGGTCCAAGAATAATTCCATTATACAAGGTTCATTTTCTTTCGTGCTAAGGGTTAACATAGTTTAACGTACATACTCTGATAAAAACGACAAGAATTCAATTTACGTAGACGTTACGCGAGTTTTATTACAATATATAATCGAATACACAAATGTACCGAATCGACATCTACGAAATTAATTTTACAACTTCAATAATCGTAAAGGAAAAAATTTGAAAACGGTCATTCGACCGGCTCCGGTAGGATTAGCGTTAAACTTTCTATTTAGGTCGCGTGCCTCACCGCTGGGACTTTATAATGCGGGAACTTTATAACAAGTTTGAAGACTATATTTCCAGCAAAAGAATAAGACATTATACCGACCACAATGTAGAACAAAGCAAACGAAGTTGTAACATTAAATCAATTTTTAATCAAAACATCAACATTCCCCTGAACGAAGGAGTCGACAAGAAAAAGCTCGGTGCGGTTCGCCTTAAAAAATCATGCTCCCCTCTCCAGTCTCGAGATTTCTCGTGGCGACAGGTGACAGTGCATCTCTCGAATCTCGTACACGACGATTATCATCGTCTGATAAAAAAGAGGGAAGATTCCGTTGGGTTCGGGGCAAGGTGTCCGTCAACGAAGGAGATGTTTTCGTCGGACACAAAAAACGGGTCCCGACGCGAGTACACCTCGGCGAACTCCAATTCCTTTTTACCGTGGGCCCATCGACAGCGAAATCACCGTTATGCCTAAAGCTTTTTACGAGTACGTCGCGGGCTAAGATTTAAAAGCTGCGCGTTTTTTCGCAAGCGGCCCGACCGAGCGGGCACACGAGCCCGAGTTCACTGGTAGCCGCGCGGTTACTAGTGCGCGCGTGTTCTCCGGGGTCCGGCCCAAAAAGAAAGATATTCGGGGACCGACTGATAATTACCAGCTGCGAAACGGGACGCCTTTGTGGCCCTCGCCGCCGGCAAAGAATTTGCGAGAAGCGTCGAGTTCCGAAGGACAGGGAAGATAATGTGATAGCAAGAGCGCGACGCGGAGGAAGACGAATCTCCGAGCGGTTTCCTGCGGACACGCCGCAGAGGACCGTGTTTTTCGCTCGGGGAGAGAGGAAGAGAGGCAGAGAGACAGAGAGAGAGAGAGAGAGAGGGGCGAAATTGTAAGAGAGAACAAGAGTGTGAGAGAGAATGAGAGAGAGTGTGTGTGAGAGAGAGAGCGTGGCTTGTCCGTGACCATCGGCCTCGAGAAAGGGTGGAACGAGGCTGTGGAACAAACGGGCGAGAAAAGGAAGAGTGGAAAAGCAACAGTAACGTAGCGCCGCGAGCAAAAAACTGTCGCGATAATGAGATTTATGGGGGCCGAAAACGTGGTCGCGATTACCGCGGATAAGCTGAAAGTTCGCGCCGCCCTTCTTTCTTTCTCGGATCACTTTTTTTCTTCCCTCGCCGCGGCGTCTCGTGTTCGCCGCTTTCTACGAAAGATTTTAATTTCGGGCCCAGCAACCCGAGAGCATGCCGCAACAACAACGCCGCCTTCCGAGAATCAATCGGTTTTCACCTGCATCTCCAACGGCTATCTCTCCACGTTTTACACCGGTGCCCGATGCGCTTCGGGTCAAGCCATAAATACGAGGCGGATTTCTCGGCGAACCCTCGTTCGACCGAGTTATGCTCGGCAATTACGCGACCGCGAGAACAAAATCTCTTTTCGAGCGCAATCTCGCGAGCGGAGATAGCAAAACGGAAGAGTCTTCGGGCGTTTCTTCGATCCGGTCGGGCCGATTGTGAATCTGCTGTCGCCAGAGCGGGTGCGAAGACTCTATGCGATCTTAACCCTTTCGTTACTACGGCGACTATAGTTGTCCTGCATAAAATGGCACTGACGTATTATGGGCGGCTACAGTCGCTTTGTATAAAATGTTACAGATGTACTACGGGCGATTACGGTCGGTCTGCATAAATTGCCGTGTATTGGATATATTGTTATGGGTTCGGGGCATCTTCCTTTGTAAGTCCCCATAAATATGTTGCAGGATATGTGGCCTGTCGAGTTTCAGGTCGATAGCGATCGAATTGGGGTCGTGGCGCGATATTAAAACTACGCAGCGTCGGAAATGGTCAAAATTGATTTTACGTAATGATTTTCTCTCCAGGCCCCTGAAATACTAGCCTCCTGTAACTTTGTGGGTCGTTTCGGGAATGTTTGAAGCCGGTTCAGGAATTTTTTCAAGCCGATAACACTCTTAATCTAGCCTCGGCAGATAAATATAGGATTGATAACTTTTGAGGGGGTGTCCTCGGAGGGGGTCTCAAGATAGCCTTAAAATGTTAGAACACCGAAATGTACAATAAGGGAGAAACTCATTTTTAAAGGAATACAATATACGTCCACGGGACATTGCATGCTCTAGCATGATACTGACTGCTTAGAATCGACCGCCTTATAGTGATAATAAATTAATAAGATCCTTAATATTTGAAATTCTAATGTTCTTGTTAATTATATATCATCCTCTTCCTTCACGTTCATAGTCAGTAATAGTGAATAACCACTGGCTTCCACAACTTATCACCAGTGCTGCAAAATGGCGGTACGGGTTGGTGATCGAGGGTACCACGGTAAAGTTCGGTTGTTTTGATACCTTGGATGAGTAATGTGGCAAAACCCGGTAAGAAAATAAGCTGAGTCACTAAGATGGATTTTGGAGCCGGTCGACTATGCCACCCGGCCTTTGTTTACGCCATAAACTTAGCTGCTCTAAACGCTTTTTGTTCTCGCCTGCGCTCTGGTTACAACATTCTGAATATGATCGAAGACGTTCGCCGAGAACCAGTAGGTCCTATGTACTCGCCGGTATCTAGTGAAGTATATCACTTCCGGAGTCCATCTTTACGCAACATGTCAAGGACATCGTTTAACTACTTTATCTGGTTTTTGGAAGTCGAATAATTGGACATTTGATGGCGACTGGAAAGTGAAATAGTAGAATTCGTTGTGTGCCACGTTTCCTTCCGAAACTGGAGGGGTGTTGCGGAACGACACACAGAGACGAGCTGAAAAACGTTATTCAAATGTAAAGGGTTAAAATTTCCCTGTTCTGTATACTAGTGGAATCAGGACCCTCCTAGACCGAAAAGATGTAGGAAAATTAGGAAAATCCGGAATGCTTCGGTTTTGTCGTGATTGGCGCCTCTTATTAGAATACGAATACCATTATTTAAACAACTTTTACATCGATAGGTTTGCAGTTGAGAAATTGATAAAAATGTTAAAATTCTAAGTACGAGTTATAGTAATTAATTTCGTATGAACGAAAGGAAATTAACTATGTACAGTGGAGCTTTTATAGATAAAAATATTGTTTCGATTTTGGAGTGGAGTTGCTTCGAGTGCAAAGGGTTAACATCGTGACACTTATATTGAGCGGTAAGTGTCACTTGAAAAAAAATTATACCGTTAAAAATCAGATATTTTAAAAGCCACAACATAATATTTCGAACTTGATGAGATAGTAAATACCGCGACTCAGTTTCCAACGATAATAGTTCCAGGTTATGTGAAAACCAACGAACGTGCAAATATTTACACCAACAACCATTATTGCAAACACCCCCTGTCTCCTCCTAGAAACCTCTGAACGCGCGTCGTCATTCTAATCGTGATCAATCAGGAGATGCAGTAAAATAATTACAGAGCAATTCCGTGGCTCTTGACTTCGCTCTCGATTTGTCCCATAGCGTCGGCCTCCTGAAATATCAAGCACGTACATACATACGTTCGCCGATTAAAGCGAACTATCAAACACGAAATTTCAGTGCACCGATGCGCACTCGAATCACAACGGATGGGTTCAAGTACAAACACCGATGATCCTTGTTGAAATTCCAAGCGGCGCAGTTGTAACTCGACTATCCAGCAGTCTACTGTCAACCTCGAACTTTGCCGAGCGCAACTTCCCAATCCGAATATTTGAATTCAAAGTCCGACCAGCGAAATGAAATCTGGTATATCTGCTGCCAGCGGACAGTCGGACGAATCGATTCGACGACGATCGACAATTGACTTCTGTAATATTGTAAAATAGAAATTAAATTGTGGCATTTGATAAAGAATTCATTATACTGTGTTAAAGTAGGATCAGGACTGCCCACACCAAAACGTATGCGCGTATGTTGTACTGTTTCTCATTGCCCAGCAATAGAAGAGTACCGATTAGTTTACTTTCCCTTCGTGTTTTGAAATATTTTGTCTAAGAAATGTATTGTGAAGAGGCGAACAATGTCTTCAGACGTTTTAAATGAATGCAGAGGTTTATGGTACGAACGCCTGTGCTCCGCTATTTTTTGAGGAACCACCCATCTGAAATGCCAGATGTTTTAATTAGTATTTTTGCCAGAGCTTGGAACGTTGGTTTATTAGTGTTGTCCTTTGTAGACACGAGCGCCACCGAGATTGACTTTTGCATTCAATAGCGATTGACGTACCATAAAACCTCCAGATGCGAACAGTTAGATATTAGCGAGGCTGCGACCACCCTCGAACCAGTACCTGAGACGCTGAAAAAAATGTTTAGCTCACCGATTGCTTTGTAATTCTGGCTATACGCAAGTACATTCGTAGGCAGTGTGTATAGGAAATTTCAGGTCGATCGGAATCATATTACGGCCGTGGCGTGACTTTAAAATTTCGGAGTGTCTAAAATCATGGAAATGGGCAAAATGGGGTTGATAAAAGGAACCTTCCTGCAGTCCCCTGGAATGCTAGCCTAGATTATGAGCACTCTGCTTAAAGAGGAAGGTTTGGAGAAGATTTTCCCGTTGGGCGCATGTCGATAGCTCTAATAGTTTGGTCGGGGACGCCTTCAAAGATTGCCAAATATTGCCAAACGCTAAATACGCTAGACGTATTGTTCTAAAGGCTCATGCTAGCCAGATGCTAGCCAAATGCTAGCCTGGAAGTGAGGCGTATGCTCAAATAGCCAATAAGAATATACTAATATTATTGCAAGTGTTCATTGGTGGAAAACGTTTACTCCCCATTAATGAGCAGTGGTATATTTATGGCGTTGCTGCAATGGTCGCGGCAGTTTCTAGTAAGAAATTACGTTAGTCTGGTTTTCAAGTCATTACGTCAGTTTTCTTTATGTTACTACGTTGGTTTCCGTTTAAATGTTTATGTTTATGTTAGTGTCTCTGCATTTATCCACTGCACTATTTTCTGTTCTGTGAGTAAAGAAGTTTATTAACGTTCGTTTGAATCCGTTCCTACGTGAACGCTCCATCCCTGACAAAGACTACACGTGAACCCCTTATATATGTTATTATACAATTAATTCCCTCTCAAGTAATATTAATTTTTTACCAATGTAGAATGTTAGAAAAATCGGTTTTCAATCGGTGACAGATCGTTTTGTTGCAGCGTGCGTCGTCGAAGAACCGTTCGGTTGGACAAGATTCAGGCACGCGGATGATATCAGTAGGCAGCTACGAGCGATGCGTTTTTGCTCGTCAGTCTCTCTCGCGACAGGACGCGTTTAATCGTTTTTCTTTGCTGTAACGCCGGCACGTCTCGCGACGGGTCTATTGTCTGCCCTAATGGGATACGCAATAATTCATCGTACGTACGATGCCATGCCGCCGGACTCTTATATAGGGTGTTCGGCTAGGTGCAAACTCGATATTTCAGGAGACAATTAGGCCGGACAAAGGAACGAGAAAATCGAGACTGACAAAGTTACGAGGCATCTTCCAATTTTGATGAAACGCTGCCACTCGCGTCGGTCTCGCGCGGACGGTACGGTACTTCGTCCATCTTCATTGTCTTCTTCGCTCTACACTCAGTCTCCTATTAATGTTCTCGTAAATCGAATTTTGCTGAGAAGAAACTAAGATTACTTTGATTTCATGGAATGGATAGTTTATGCCAAATGCAACTTTTGACTTGTTTCCTAAAGTTTGTTATTGAGTATTGAGGTTGACGTCCACGAACTGGCCCAGATATATTAGGGTTACACATAAGTAATTTATTTTGAAATCTGAAACAAACTCTGTAGTAAAATCAAGTTTTTATTTATATTTTACTATATAATCTCCATCATAATCATAGTTTGCCATATTTTCTGAAAATTTTCAATCCCCTTCTTATAGAAATCCAGGGTCCTCCACTTCGAGGCCTGTTATAATGAACAATTAAATATCAACAAACAATTAAATTGAAAAATACTTTCAAATCTAAATCCCTCATGGAGGTACACAATCCCATTTGAGATATTCATACTTGGCCTGAGATTAAGACCACGAGTCACACTCGTGATATTTATGTTTGGCCTAAAATTTTCATCACGAGTCAGACTCGTGAAAATAGTGCAAGGGGTTAATTAAACACTCTAAAAATCGCTGTTCGATTAAGAGATATAATTTAAGATTAATCTCGAAAGTAAGATCCTGTGATAAGGAATTAGAAACATATTCAATGCATTAACAATAGTGATGGAAGATTAGGTTTAGCATGAATATGGACAACGGCTTAACACGCGACAGGTCGACACCGAATTCAGACGATAATCGTTCAGGGCTTGAATTATTACGAATCTGGTTGTTGATTCTCTATCGATTACTATTTCTGCTACGGATTATGGAATCATCATCTAACCGTAGGAGAATAGGACTTGGTTTAATCCAAATATTTAGACTATTATTACTATAGATTCAATAAATACATTTATGTTGATATCGAAGATATAGGCTAGAAAATATGTGAAAAAGATAGATTTGTAAAATTAATTGAGCCCTGGCTGTCATGGAATCATCAAAAGCATATTGGCAAACATAAATATTTGGAGAGGGATGAAATCATTAACAAATGGAATCAGTCACTCTGCATCAAATCACTGTAATCATCAAAAGTACCTTAAGAGGGTTACATTATTCACAAATTGGGCCGACCGTCCTCTATCAAATACTGTAATCGTCGAAAGCACATTACCGCGATTAAATTATTAACAAATACGTTCAATTACTCTGTATCAAATACTGTAATCGTCAAAAGAACCTTGCCAGGGTTAAATTGTTAACAATCGTGGCGGACCATCCTCTATCGAATCACTGTAATCGTTAAAAGAACCTTGTAATGGTTAAATTATTAATCAATGGGAAAATGCAATACCGGGGTTAAATCATTTGCCAAATAAAGTCAACGACCTGTTTTAATCACTGCGATCGTCAAAAGCACATTATAAGGATTAAATCATTAAGAAATATAGTCAATCATACTGTTTCAAACACTGTGGTTGTCGAAAGCACATTGCTTAGGTTAAATAATTAACGAATACAGTAAATAATACTGTTTCAAATACTGTGGTCATCGAAAGTAGCTTACGAGGTAGAAATCACTAAAAAATTGAGTCAGACAGCCTGTATAAAATTACTACAATGGTCAGAAGCACCTTAAAGTTTAAAATTATTAAATAATGGAGTCAGCCAGTCCGTATCAAATTACTATAATCGTTAGAGGTACATTGTATGGGTTAAATTATTAACCAATGAGATTGATCACTCTGTATAAAATACTGTAATCGTAACAATACATTGCAGAGGTTAAATCATTAGCAAATGGAGTGAACGAATGGAGTTTTCCGCATTGTGGTTGTCAAAAGCACATTTCCAGGATTAAATAATTACCAATGGAGTAAATAATCTCGTTTCAAATACTAAGGTCATTAAAAATACCTTACGAGGTTAAAATTACTAGAAAATGAAGTCTGCTATTCTGTATAAAATCGTTGCAACGGTTAGAAGCACATTAGGACGTCGAAATTACCGAACAACGGTTTTGATCACCTTTTATCAAATCATTGGTCAGAAGCACCTCTGTTGCGACGGCAACACCGAAGATTGTACGCGCCTAACCCTGTCCTCGCGATGTATTTCATGTTATGCATACAAAATTTGTTTATCATTACTCGCCCTTGCAACGATTAAATTTTACCGAATTTCTTTGACACAAACATAATGATGTAAAAATTATTTTAAACAGTGCTGCGGCTGTTTTTAGCGGTGCCTCACAGTCACCATTCGAGTGGAAAGGGTTAATTTCCAGTGTCGATCACCCTGTATATGCAGAAGGATCGACGGAAAAGGGGAGTAATCTAAGAGTAACGTGGCATTTGCCCGGGAACCGCCAGGCAGAAAAAGATCAATTGACATTTCAGTGCACGAGAGGCGTCGAGAGTATTGATTTCATCGATTGCGCAACCGACAGTCGTGACTTCGTTCGAGGGGTGCGATAATATTTCAACGTTGGCATCACCGGGACGAGATCCGACACGATACCATCCAACTTTTTCCACCGCCTAGCGTTTCGTACCGTTGCGAAACCCGAAGTCACCTGCACTCCTCGCGGCTGCAACTCGAGAAAAGACTCCACTCGCTCTTCGCGATAAAGGCTAACGTTGTTAATTAATCCGCGGGCTTGGCTTCTAATAAGCCTCCATTGTGGGGAAACGGTCGCCGTGTTGATCGCGGTCGCTTTGACTCTTGAATAGGTACGAGCGTGCCTCCTGCGCTCGGGGAGAAAATAAAGGATGATGCTGTCGGTTCGGTTCTCTGCTCACCTGCACAATAGCAACTTCTAAGATTGCATCATTTACTAAAAATGCCATTTTCAGAATGTACACGGTGTACCATGATGTTCGTATGAATTTTAATCGCGAGATTCCCCGGCTGTTTCGAGCATCGTTTCTGTTATGCGTTAATAGAAACGAAATTGTTCAAGCTTTCGGATTCAATTTAAGTGATAGACTTACAAAACCCGCACTATCGCGGGGCTAGCGCTCAATGTGTTAACATAAAAGTGAACGTAAAAGACCTTTTTTCCCTGAACGTTCCAATTATAAAAATCAACAAAAATCATAAAAAAATCTGGAACGTCAGAGGTACCGTCCCGAGGGTGGTCGCGCGCTCGTTATTACCTGGCGGTTCGCATCTGGAGGTTTATGGTACGTCAATTGCTATTGAGTGCAAAAGTCGAAGTCTCGGAGATGCACGTGTCTACAAAGGACAATCCTAATAAATCGACGTTCCGAGCTCTGGCAAAAATACTAATCTGGCATCTGATTACTATTTTACAATTTTAGAATTAATATTTTAGAATGTATATTAAGAATTCCGTTGCCAAGATGCCATAGGAGCAATGGTAGCTAAGAATATAGACTGCATACAGAATGAGATTTGGTTAACACTTTGACTGCCATGTAACTCGTACAGGGTGAGTCACCAAACGTTTGCATCTCAAATATCTTTGTTGTTTCTAATGATACGTAAAATATTAAGGACAAAGTTGAATGGTACAATGGCGCTGGTACGATGCTATACAAAAATTTTGTTTTTATGTAATTTTTTTAGAGATATCACCTTGACTTTTTAAAAATGGGACCGCCCTTTTTTAAACGCCTACAATAATAGTTCCTTTCATTAGGAATTCAGTGAGTATATTATTCCAAGGTCATTCAAGGTCAAGGACAGAAAAAACGTATAAAACTAAAATATGGAACTAAAAAATAAAATTTTTACCATTCAACCTTGTCTTTACCATATTTTATGTATCTTTAGAAACAACAAAGATATTTGAGGTGCAAACGTTTGGTGACTCACCCTGTATATGAGTGACACAATTATTTTCCCAAACCATGAAAAACAAATAATGAAACAAACCATGAAAATATGAGCTTCGATGCGTCCAGAATCTCTGTAAATTTTCTAAGAGCCTAAAACAGTAGACAAATTAATCCTAAACTTACACACTTTACGGAATATACAAGAAACGTGCTTGCCGATGGTTGACCGGCGTATTCTCATTATTTAATTAGTTTAAACACCGTGACCAATCGAGGATCGAGTTTCCCATTTAAAACGATAACGGACCGCCAGCATTTCGAGTAAAGATTCCCCAAAAATAGAAAATAAAGAATTTAGCGTGGATAATAAAATTTTATTTTCTCCTCGCCGAAACATTCGGTCGCCGCTCGAATACACTTATAAAACTGAAACCTCCGTTCGAACGTGTCGCAGCTATTTAAGAACGAGTATAATAACGCACGTGACAAATCGACCGTGCGCCTTAAGTGAAATAATTGGAATTCTTTTTAAGTAGCACCACTTTAAATTCCATTCCCAGGTCCGTTTGGTCTCTCCGACGAAAAAGATTCCTCGAATTAGCGGGGCTCGAATCCATCGTTAAACCGTTAAGATTCTATCGATGCTGGATAGACAGGGTATCCTCGAATAACTCGCATTACCAACCGAACCTTCTAATCGTTATTTTTGTACCGGCGAACAATAAACGCTGAGAGATTGCTTCGGTCTTACCAACGTGGATACAAGAACGTCGCGTGCTTGGATAGATTATAGAGCACGTTCCACGAATCGCGAGCATTGCAAAGGCCTATAGCTCTATTGGCCTTGCCTTTCAATCGTAAACTACATTCTGAGTGCGCTCCCCGGCTGACATGTATCGTTATCATAAAACCAGCGTCTATATTCGGAATTAGATCGTACCACGCATGCGAAATTGTTCGTCGCAACACAGAAAAGTTTACCGACTCTTACAGGATCAAAGCGTCTATCATTATTCCTGTCATTTGGGAGAAAGATCGTCCATAATTAATGTAATTGTATCCGTAGTTTATGCTCCCTTCCCTGCACTTCTCCGCTCAGTTCTATATTTGATTTCTTCATTTCCCGTTGGAACGAGAATGCATGAGCAACAGCTGCGTTTTCAAATTTTCTAGCCGTTCTAAACAAGTATGTCTTTGTTCGTTGTTCTACTATACATCTTATGCGAACTTTTTGCAAAATTTTTGCTATTTAATTCATTCTTCACCTGCGTGTCATTTTCAAAAATAATTGCCACAACAAGTGTGAAAAGTACGCCCTTTCATTACGTTTTAATACCTAATGACTTTAATAGTGCGGCCGGTAAGAACATTAAATCAAATCGTTTAATAACACACGTTACGCTTATCTTCAATCTTCAGAACCGGTTGAAAATAATGACTCGCATCTATAACGTCTATACTGTCTACAGGGTGTCCCAAAAATCTTCGAGTTCTTTGCAAGGAGAGATTTCTGGGGTTATTTTATAAAACTTTTCCTTTGGGAAAATTGCCATACGCGGCTTCATTCTCAAGTTATTAACGAGGAAACACGGAACCAATCAGCGGCCGCGTTTATTGAACCGTTAACCCTTTCGATACGAGCGCTCTGTCCACCATGACACTCCCGCTGTACGGGGCGAAATGCTCCGAAAATGCACACATAGCGCGTGATCGGTCCTCTTTTGTATGAAGATTTTTCTGCCATCTATAGCCGACGTTCGTACACACAGGTTGTCGCGCGGGTGCCGTCTATAGCCAACGCTCCTAACAAAAGGGTTAATGCTGGAAGTGCACGAATAGATTCAACCAGATAGTCACTTTCGCTAAAGAATTCGCGGGCGCTGAACAGTTTCGCTGTGAATTCCTGAGTGTCGTCTTCAGAGTGACGACCAGGCTCGTATAACTGTTTAAAATGGCTGATATTTTCTACCAGGTGTATGCATAAGTTCTTTCCGGTTTGACTAAGAGGTGGCGCCAGTGAAAAGTACGCAGCGTATTAATTTGACACATATACCATTTTGTTCGTCTAACATAAAACTACAAACACACATAAGTTGAGTCTGCCAAGAACTGGCGTCTTTGTTTTATCGTTCAGTAATCATGTCGAGTTTTGTGCCTGAAAAAGAACATTTGCGGCACGCATTGCTTTTCTTATTTCATCAAAAGAAAAAGGCTGTCGAAAGTCATCGTTTGTTGGTAGAAACATATGGTGAACACGCTCCATCGATTAGAACATGTGAGACATGGTTTCGACAATTTAAAAGTGGTGATTTCAATGTGAAAGACAGTGAGCGCTCTGGTAGACCACAAAAATGCGAAGACGAGCAATTGCAGGAGTTATTGGATGATGACCCAACTCAAACTCAGCGGCAATTAGCAGAAGCATTACAAGTATCACAAGAAACAATCAGCAGACGTTTACGAGCAATGGGAAAGATCAACAAACTCGGTAAATGGGTCCCACACAATTTGAATGAACGTCAAATGGAAAATCGCAAAGTCACTTGTGAAATGCTGCTTCAACGCTACGAAAGGAAATCCTTTTTGTATCGAATTGTGACGGGTGACGAAAAATGGATTTATTTTGAAAACCCAAAGCGGAAAAAATCATGGCTTTCACATGGCGAAGCCGGTCCATCAACACCAAGACCAAATCGCTTCGGCAAGATGACCATGCTCTGTGTCTGGTGGGATCAGACCGGTATTGTGTATTATGAACTTTTGAAACCCGGAGAAACTGTTAATACACAACGCTATCGCCAACAAATGATTAATTTAAACGACGCATTAATTGAAAGACGACCGGAATGGGCCAAAAGACATGGCAAAGTGATTTTGTTACACGACAATGCGCCGTCTCACACAGCAAAACAAGTGAAAGACACTATGAAATCGCTTGGATGGGACATCCTACCACACCCGCCGTACTCCCCAGACCTGGCACCATCTGACTATCACCTCTTCGCGTCAATGGGGCACGCGCTCGCAGAGCAGCACTTCAGCAATTTCGAGGAAGTTGGAAAATGGCTCGACGAATGGTTTGCCGCAAAAGACAAGCAGTTTTTCTGGCATGGTATTCATAAATTACCTGAAAGATGGACGAAATGTGTAGAAGCCGATGGCCAATATTTTGAATAAAAAAAAAATTAATTTCCCTTGAAAATTACGTGTTCTTTTTTATCAAAAAACCGGAAAAAACTTATGCACACACCTAGTATATTGATGCTCGAAGAGGTTATCGATTGATGTATACAAAAATTCCATTTTGGCCAGGAAAAATGAGTTTCCAGGCCACTGTGCACTACCACGCTATGCCCGCAGCAATGAAATTCCATCGGTCCGCATTGCCGGCCGCAATTTCGTGTCACTGTCTCTCGTAGACAAACGATGTCACCGTGACGAAAAATTCCGATGCCCAAGACCCAGCGCGCTCGCGTTCTTGTCCGATCGACAATGCCCCTGGCGCGCAGGTAACGCAGGTGTAGCCGATCGTCCAGGTGTGTGGTGTCGGTGTGGTCGGTCGGCAAGGCGGAACGACGCTCGGCATGGCGTCTTGGCGTCAATAGGCGCATTGAGAGTAACCAGATCGTATATCAAAACGGTTTACGCGTCCCGGATCTCTGGAGATCTTGCTCCTCGAGCCCTTTCACCTCGTGACCAAGGTTGCGCCGCGAGTCGGCGGTGCGCAGAACTTCTCGTTGATTTGTGCACCGGGATATTCGCTGCTCTTCCTCCCATTCGACTGGCCTTTCAGCCGTTCAAAGGTCCTGAGCCCCAATGGCTTATTGCTGTGTCTTCTCGCGGAGATCCTCCTCGCACCTTTCGCGAATCCGAGCCTCTCGCGAATTGTCTGGAAAGGTGCAGCCGGATAAGCTGGTCAAGCGTGCCCCCAAACTGATCTTTCTTCACATCATCCGATAGAAACCCCGTAGAAATACCTCTGCGCCAAGCTTCAAGTCGATATCCTTGACGCAAGGGTAGTTGCAGGCTCAGTATGGTTCAGCGAATTAGATTTTATATCTTCTGTTACGCTTAACCTTTTATTTTTTACCTTACCTATTTTTCTACTTATTTACCTTTGATTTTTCGTTCCCTCAATTTTGTTTGGATTAAAAATAAAAATTCCGTCCATAGAGGGTTAAATAAACTGTGACGCGAAAGCTAGGCAAAGTAGCTCCGCGTTCAACGTGTTAAATCGTAATAGCTGAATTTATAAACCGATGAAAATCAGTTTCTATTTTTGAATTGTTTTATGCAAATACAATTTCGCGTGGAATGACTGTATACAACTGGGAGCAGAAATCTTTTCATTGATTAACCCTTTGCACTCGAATGGCGCCTCTAAAGCGACACCAAAACGTGCATTACTATTATTTAAACAACTCTTACATGGCTAGGTTTGCAGTTGAGAAATCGATAAAAATGTTGAAAGTTCTAAGTACGAGTCGTAGTAATTAATTTCGTATGAACGAAAAAAAATGAACTATCGACAGTGGAGCTATTATAGGTAAAGATATTGTTTCGATTTTAGAATGGAATTGCCTCGAGTGCAAAGGGTTAAAGGAAGAAGGATGCCGACACTCTTCGTTAACCTCTTAGGCACTATGCGCCACTATAGTGGCTTCCGCGGATGTCATCTTCTTGTACGACGCACCACTATAGTGGCTTTCGCAGATGCGAAATAATTATTATAATTTTATGATCAAACACTTCATTCCAACGATTATTATTAAAGAAAATTGTTAACAACTCTATAAATCTTTGCCATAGGGAGCGATGGCTGTTATTAAATGTAAAGGAGAAGCCACAAAATATTAAGCATTAACCTCTTAGGCACTATGCGCCATCTTCTTGTACGAAGCGCCACTATAGTGGCTTTCGCGGGTGCCATCTCTCTGAACGACGCGCCACTCAAATTGTATTATTAATTATTAAAGTAAATTGTTAAAGTCAACATACGTGTATCACATCTTTAAGAAAAATTATAATTTTATGCACAAACACTTCATTCCAATGTGCTCGTGTAGAAAACAGCATTATCCGTTACACATTGCAGTGCTGTATCATTTAGTGGTAATTCGCGTTGAACTCTGCCGTACAGAGGAACAGCCCCGCGCAAAATTCAGCCGTGCCTAAGGAGGAAACCTGCACGTAGACTTTGTAATTTTACGCATCACCCTTTCCTCCTCAGTATAATTGTCCAAAAGTATTGCAACCTCCTCCACAATCACCGGATCTAAATCCAACCGAAAATTTGTGAATGAAAAGCTTCATACTTTGATGATTACCTCCAATGGAGACGTGTGTCTTGGTGGCTCGTTAATTGTGCAACGAAATTCAAATTGCCTGGCATCAAGAGGCCAAACTATGGCAGGCCAGTCTCTTAGCGAAGGTTCCGTCGATATCTTCGCATCCCATTTCCAGGCTGCGAGGATGTCGGGATCGGTGGCGGGACCTTGATCCTTTGTTCCAATTCAGTCGATAGTGGATTGATCGCAGGCAGGATCTCTCAGGCTGGTAACCGGCTTAGCGAATGTTGGGCCATGCGGATGACGACGGCAGCGAATTTCAAGCCGGAGACCGGTTGGTTCGCGCCGGAATCGGCAAGGAAAAGAACAGCCGTGGCCAAGCAGCCGCTCGGAATCGCGGATTTCGAGCTTTGAAAGCAGCTGCCGACTACCGGCGCAGCTCGTTAGCATTTCTCGACCTTTCCGGAACGTCAACCGGGGCCGATTTAGCATTCAGCCCAGCGTGCGTTACCCCGTAATCTCGTCGGACGCGAAATAGATTCCGTTTCATCTCGAGCAATCAATCTTGATTGGGACTTTTGATCAAAGCACCGAAAAACGCTCTGGTAGTCGACTTCGTTCCGACTATCCGCCTTCAACTCTCTCTTTCTCTCTCTCTCTCTCTCTCTCTCTCTCTCTCTCTCTCTCTCTCTCTCTCTCTCTCTCTCTCTTCCTCTCTCTCTCTCTCTCTCTCTCCCTTTTGACGTTTCTCTCCGTTTA
>CM052099.1:9113361-9145836 GCA_028453745.1 Agapostemon virescens
TTACAATTTACAAAAAACGATTCTTCCATCCGATTCGTCTTTTGAAACCATTTAGATTACGTTAGCAACATTTTTCGTATTTTCAGAGGTAGTGGAGATATTTAGATGTCCTGTTTTAGACGAAACACCCTGTATAGAAGTTACAACACAGAAATCGCAAACATTGCGAAGTTGAAAGTAAAGAAATCGCAACCATTATAATCGTGTAGTTATTACGCGAGCCAGGTGCTCAGTGGCATTCCTTGCACGCTGAGAAGAAGGTGTATCATCGACGTGACACCTCCGTATACACACATCCTACATAGTTACGTATAACATAATGTAGCATCAGGACCATCCCCCATATTAGAACTACGACGAGAGAATCCCAGATTCGATTCCTTCTTTTTTCGTAAGTTTCTACAATATCGTTATGTTAACCCTTTGCACTCGAATGGTGACTCTGAAGCACCACTAAAAATTGTCAGACTATTATTTAACCCCTAGACTACTGTGAGCGTCTATAGGCGCTTAGAAATTTTGCGTTTATGATACTGAGAGTGCCTATAGGTGTTTATCCCATTGTGGTCACCTGAGTCTGAGGGCGCCTAAAGGCGTTGGACGCAGTTTTATTAATATAAGTATGTATGTATTTTTGTCTTAATAAATAATAAATATGCAATATTCATTTACATTTAATGAAACAAGTTTTACACAAATACCGCTCAGATAGAGTCCATAATTGTAAATCAAAAGGTGGAAATCCTAATAATCAGGCTTTTCTCTTGAAACAAAAGCATTTTCTGTTTCCATGCGTAAAAAATACAGCAATCTCAAAAAACAAAAGACGCAAATGTGTATTGTGTCGAAAACATAACAAAAGAAATGAGATGCATTACGAATGTAAGAAATGTGATGTGGAATTATTTATTTATCCATGTATTGACTTATATCAAACTTTACTAGATTATTAGATATATTGTAAAAAAGCTTTACATTAATATTAAATTTTTCGTATTTATAGTAGCAATTCGGTTTAGAATATAAAGACATAAATAATATTGTTTAAATATAGTGAAATCCAGTTGCTTGATTATTGAAATATGTTTTCACAAAAATGCATCCCTATAAAAAATTTCGCCAAAGGGTTAAAGGAATGTTTACATCATTATGCTTGTATCTTTGAAATTGCTAAAAATTGAATTGCTTTAAGGACGAGTGAGAGTAACAAACCCTATAGCACGAGATGAAATATATCGCGTAGAATGAAAATATCCTAGGTTAAAAGAAATGCCTTGGTTTCATATTGAAACGGCTCCGAGTGCAAAGGGTTAATTTGAGACAGTCAGTCCCCTGGGACCAACGATGCTTTAAGCGCGAGGACGGTCGTAATGGCCGCCGACATCGGGAAAGATGATACAGCTGGGTGTTAATTTTTAAGTACCGCGTCCATTAATTCCGGCGGAACGATGTGGTTGAAACACGCCTAAGCGTATTCAACGGCGGTAGACCGAAAGTTCCATTCTCTAGGACGGGAGCCCGTCGAGTTTCTGCATAGCGTAATACATAACGCGACACCGCAAGGACGAGCATTGTCGAGGCGTATCCATTGATCACCGAATGCAGTCAGGGACCGCGGTAAGCTTTGTCGACGCGACAGCAAATATGAATGCGGCACGGTTTCCGCGCGTCTGGTTGCACCGCGTTACCTTTTCGTCCTCAGCCTACGACACCAACTTCGAGGTGTCGTATCGCGTTGCAAAGATTGTCTCGATCTTGCGGACCCATCGTCGTCGTCGTCGACGTCAACGTCAAACAGCGTAGCGATACACGCGGTGCACACAAACGATCGACGCCTCCTTTCAACGACCAGACAATTAATCGTTACGCCCACTCGCGTCCTCGGTATTTCACGTTCGTCCCCGCCTAATGGGGACACTGACGCGACACCTACTCCCGTATGTCGATCAATTCCATTCCTTCACGTTCCCTGCAATCAACTCGATGGGTCTCGTTGAAACAATTCTCAACATTTGTGGAATTTTAAACGATTCAGGAATTCTTTCGAATACTGTCTAGAATTGTCTAGACATCGCGTCTGGGTCTGTGCTGCGATTAACCCATTGACTGCCAACTACGAGATATCTCGTAGTAAGCATCTGTATCAAAACTGCCAGCTACGAGATATCTCGTGGCTGCTGCAAGTTTAGATTGGCTACAAATGGCTATTTGAGTTAGGAACTATTAGAAAGGATGAATGAAAAATTGTATACAGTGTGGAGAACATATTGATTATCAATTTTTATTATTGAAATTATTATTAAAACTATACAGGGTGGTCCACGCAATTGTTTCAAGTCATAACTCCGTTATTATTGCATTTACAAAAAATTCCAAAGGAGAAAGATAAATTGTTCGAAGAGCACTACATCTGCAGGCCTTTAAATTTTTTTTGGATGCAGCAGTGCATGTGCAATTAACAATTGCATCATTTCTTTAAATAGAAATGTATATTTTTTTACACAGATCGATTCTTCTGTTCACTCTACGTAAAAAATGGTACCATGGCAAAAAAATTATTAGATCTCGAGATATTTTCAAAAAATGTCTTCATTGAAGAACACTATACTCAAACACTTCATGACTATGTTGTAGAGATCATCCTTTCGACACAGTTATCATAACAGAAACTGATTTGTACGAGTAAGCATTTCATCATTTAGTAGCAATTCATGTATCGTAACTCGAGTACGAAAACTAAGAATAAGACATAAGAATAAAGATATTTTTTGAAAATATCTCTAGATAGATATTCTCTAGATCTAATAATTTTTTTTTCATGGTACCCTAATCATTTTTTACGTAAAATGAACAGAAGAATCGATCTGTGTAAAAAAACATATGCATTTCTATGTAAAGAAATCATGCAATTGTTAATTGCACATGCACTGCTGCATCTAAAAAAAATTTTAAGGCCTACAGATGTAGTGCTCTTCGAACAATTTATCTTTCTCCTTTGGAATTTTTTGTAAATGCAATAATAACGGAGTTATGACTTGAAACAATTGCTTGGGCCACCCTGTATATTAAATTAATTATATTAAAATAAAACCGTGGTACCCAGGGCAAGACGCGCTAAATTTGTGTGGCAGTCAATGGGTTAAGCGGTGCACTGTCGTATTTCAGATATTTATTGCCATACCTAGCCGAATGAATTAGTGTTACGGATTTGAGTACGGCTGGAGGTTAGGCATTTTCTTTTCGAAATGGGAAACAGACCAGCCGTACTCCATTCAATGACAATCGACACATCGCAGATCCACCCGCAGCGGAAAGGCGACACCAATTTCGGGGATAGATCCTTGAATAAGCGATCTTTGTGCAACGTATTGTTGTATTCCGTTGACTGGTTGTTTATTATATTTAATAGGAACTCAGTACACGCACGGAACTTACACGAAATACGGTTGCGACTACAGTATGAATACTCTTAAGTCGGTTCTAGAAGGAAGTGCAAAGACTGTTTGGAGAATAATGCTGTGTTTCACAAAAATGCCCTGTACGATATAGGTTTTGGAATCAGGAGAGTGAGGGAATATCTTGAGTCTAGCGGTGAGTAAGGGATGAGACATTCAGGGTGAAGTTCGAAGATGAGTAATGACGAAAGGATGAGTCATTGGGGAAGGTTTTGGGATGTTTACGGTCGACTACTGGTTTGGAATCGTTATCGGAATGTACCGAGATGACTAATACTAATGCGACGAGAAGATTTTAGAAAATCTTAGCGTTGGTATACACCAGTATTACAAGGCTTCGTGGGGAAACGAAGTCGCGAAGTCAGTAGGCATTGCACAATTTTATGATCACACCCCAAAATGGCGATTCATCCCCCTTTTGTCCTTACCAAAGGAAGAATCATTTTCCGAACTTTGGTAGGGACAGATCAAGCTGAATTCGCGGATCCTGGGACCAGGCCGGATAGAACATTTAGAACTATCAACTGGTAAACATTTACGAGACAGTTAGAACTTCAGACAAGTACACATCTACAGAACCTTTTGAACTTCGAACTACTACGCGCGATAGGACATTTTAAACCACGAATTAGGACACATCTATAGAGCATTTTGACTGTTTTGAATCTTTAAATCCTTACAAACAATCGATGTATATTTGCAAATGCAAAATACGTTAATACGTTGAATGAATGAGCGAATGTTGCGTACTTCAAACAAGTTTCATCTGTTACATTGATAGAACTGATCAATATTATTCAAGAGAACTGTTGGTTACTATAGAATGAAACTCCCACTTCATACTACAATCTGGTTAACTTCCACGAGAATAAATCGATGTTCAATGCCACTAATGTAATGATAATCATTCTTAAACGACGCAATGATGCCGGTCACCGATGACCACCATGGCAGTCAACGTGTTAATCTATTGTCCTAAATTAGAGCGTTATTGCCTTGAACAAACGCTCGAAACAAATAAATTTGGCTGACCTATTCGTTGAGCGAATACTCGAACGCTCTTAACGTTAGTGAGCTTTAGGTGAGGTGTTAGGTGTTAGGAAAACAAATGGCGATAATCAGAATGATCGGTAGACGAACTTTGATACAAAACTTGTGGACCGTATGTTACAATGATACTTTCAATTAAAGTTACGAAATAGACATCGAGAAAATGTGAGGAGATAGATTAAAAAATTTTGTCGGCGGCTGAAAATGTTGATAGTGATAGTTGATAGTTTTTGGGCTTGTTTGAGGAAGAGAAAAGGAAGGCACCTAGCAGACCCTGTTTTAGACGCATAAATTGACTAAAAAAGAATGCAGCATCCAAACAAGCCACGTTTTGAACGTAATCTGTCGTAATCTACGTAATCTACGTAAGTTCTATCAAGAAATGCGAAAGCTTTAGTGATTAATCTAATATTTCGCATTCGGTGTCCTCGAGAAACCCTATTTTTACTCTTTCGAAGGTTAACTTTCTGATCGGATCATTTCGAATCGAATCAAACGATCGATTACATGCTTCACAATCGTTCTCAGCGCTGTTCCATTGAAATCCAATGAGAACCTAAAAGTGTGTCAACAGCAGCACCTTTTAATCCGATTAATCGATACGAAATTGCAGGAAAACCCGCAATAGTGTCAAGGAAAGATTTTTGTCAGTCGAACTTGTTAATCCGTCACCAATGTATAACAAAAAAGAAACCTATAATTGATACAGGTCTGCGAATATCATATTTTAAATTTTCAACAGTTGAAATAAAAACATTTTAAAAACTCTCTTCAAAACATTTTGAGAATATCAGTGCTCGTTTTAGGCACTGTGCGCCACTATAGTGGCTTTCGCGGATGCCATCTCTCTGAACGACACAACACTCAAATTGTATTATTAATTATTAAAGTAAATTGTTAAATTCAACATACGTGTATCATATCTTTAAGAAAAATTATAATTTTATGATCAAACACTTCATTGCAATGTACTCGTGTAGAGAACAGCATTATCCGTCACACATTGCATATGAATCACGGAATTAATATATTTAATTCACCAAATTTGCATAAGGGTGTATTGTATATTTTGACGACGGTATTCTTCAAGTCGGAAATGTATTTTCTATGTTGCGTTTATCCTAATCATTTCAAAATTGGCAAGCTGGGGAGCGATTGTATCAGCAAATATCGACGTTCCTACTTTATTTTTCGCCCAAGGAGTAGTTCAGATTTCTCGAAGCTCGGTGAAAAAGATTAACCGCGCAGTTGGAAAATTAACTTAACTTCCAATAACACGTAACTTTACTCGATTCAAAATTTAATTACAACAAGATGTAGATGTATAAGACGAAACAAGAGAAGATTGCATATTTACTCTGCAAATATGCAATTTAATGAGACACGGGCGACAACGATTTAACCTCTTAGGCACTATGCGCCGCTATAGTGGCTTTCGCGGATGCCATCTTCTTGTACGACGCGCCACAATTGTATTATTAATTATTAAAGTAAATTGTTAAAGTCAACATACGTGTATTATATCTTCAAGAAAAATTATAATTATATGATCAAACACATCATTGCAATGTACTTGTGTAGAGAACAGCATTATCCATCACACGTTGCAGTGCTATATCATTTACACGTAATTCGCGTTGAAGTCTGCCGTACAGAGAAACGGTCCCGCGCAAGATTCAGCCGAGCCGAAAAAGTGAAGTTCATCGACAACGATAACGGAGACGTTGCTCTCCGCGACATGTTTCCCGAGTCACTCTGTATAGTCTCCAGTCTTTTCTACAACTGCCTCGCAACGTTCCAGAAGCTAATGGATTCTTTTAGCGTGCCTTCTCTTCAAAGAAGGTCCCGGAGTTCTCGATCGTTCGCGAACGCTTGCGATGCTTGACACGTCTCGTTTAATTTTTTAATTCCAGCGAGTTGTATCGACATTTCCGTGGCCTTTGTAACAGTCAAAGACGATCACCGCTCGACGACTACGACGACGACAACGACGACGATGACAGCGGAGGTTAATTCTCGAAAAACCGTGTTGCATGTCGGGAACGAATGGCAACGGTAGACGATCGCCGGGTTTGACGATTTATGGTGTTGAATAATTTCTTTTCGTGAAGCGACATTTCGCCTGCGATAAATTCCGACTTTCTAAAGGGGAGACCGTTTCAGAGGATACAGCGCGTCACTGTGCAGTCTGCTCTCGCATCTCGCGAGAGTGCCGCGTGTGCAGGCATGAATGCAGCCCCCGACCCGGTGCAGCACGCACGTCACCCCGGAACAAAACCGTCTACGACGACGAGCCACGCGGTGCTCTCGAACGGCAACCGTGAAATGCACGCCGTTGCATCCACGGCTTACGTCACACCCGGTAACTCGCTGCGGATTAGTATAAACGCCGCCCGCGTACCCGATGAATTGAGCGACGGACAATAAATGCACCGCGCTTTGTACACCGCCGGGACAAAGATGTATATTCAACGGTGACACCGGGGGAAACGGGGACGATTTTGTTTTAAGCGAGCCCGTGAATGGGAGGGCTGGGGGCTCCGCGACTCGGGAAAGTCGCGATTTGCATCGCCGTTCAATGCGAGCACGCGGAATCAAAGTTTCCTTAAAGTCGTCGAACAATGCCCGTCCACGGAACCGCTGGAAATCATTCCGGGCTCCATTGTGTCGCGAATTCGATTCTATTAGGTCGTTGCATATGAAATGCACGGTTTTCAGAATGCACGTTTATGAACGCCAGTTGTGAAGTGTTTTAATCAAGAAATAATATTATCATCCGCGGATTTATCCTACGGTTCACGTGAGTTTCCCGAAGAAATTGTTTTACTCCAGTTTCGGTGAGTCACATATTTTTTTTTTCTTTGGTGGCTGCAATAACGCTTGTGAATTTCGCCACTATTGCTTTCAAATCGCGAAAATTCCGTTATTTATTTTCGAGGTATCGGACGTTTTGTATAGTTCCTCCGTGGAAAATTGAATCAACGCAGTACGGAGCTGCGGAGGTATAATGAAACGCTTTTGGAAATTCGAAGGCCGGCCGAACAGCTTTTTAAGCATTCGTTCTCTGTGTTTGAGTCGGAACAGTAAAGACGTTCTTTTCAATTCAGCTCCAAATGAAGCATTGATTAAAGTGAAAAGTTATTTTGTATTTAGATTCCATAATAATCTTTTGACATAAATTGGTTATTCTTTTGTAACTAATATGGAGCTACATATATTTATGTATTAAAAAATCCACATTCTATTTAAAAAAAAAAAAAGAAAGTTGACCTTCAAATGACTTTTACAGGTTTAGTCACGAAACAAAAGCCAACAACACAAATATGTGCCAAAAATGTGCAATAAATGAGACATTGAAATAGGGTTAAACACCCTCTACACTGCAAGCAGGTTCTTCTTAGACAATTCTTGTTAGGTAATCATTATTCTACGAATAATAATAGCGAACCGGTCAAGCTATCGAAATTGGGCGAAATACCCTTTGTCTGCGTGACCATCGAAGGTCACTTTATTAGTTTTGTAACAGAAGTGTCCGTCTCGCACATTTGGCGAACAAATGCTCCGAGAACGGGATTTTGCTAATTACAACCGGGGACGTAAAAATCCTCGCCTCGGGGATTAGGACTCGGGAAGTGGTTTATTAGTAACAGCTAGTTTACACGTGCACCTCCAGAGTTACTTCCGAAATTGCCGTCTCCTCGCCGTTTTAACAAACTCTTTGTCATACGTTACCGGACGGGCCTTACCTGCGCTGCGCGGCCTGTCCCTTGTTTTCCGTCAACGCGGCTTGCCGAAAGTTACGTCTCTCTTTTTCACCATCAATTTTCACGGTTTTCTTCGATCAGCGTGGGTGGCGATTGCCCTTCAAAATTGTTACGGCCTTCCGGAAAATATCTGTTGTTCATTGGTCACTTCCAGTCACACCCATTTGACGACTGATCTTAAATACCGGTGTTCGGCAAGCGCGCGGCAGATTAGCTAGATTAACGACAGATACAGAAGTCATACACTTCTCTATCGGCACTGAATTACGGTTCAGATCTTACGGTTCTTTCAGACAAGAATACTCTTGTAATATTTCAAATCGCGCTAAGTCTCACCTATATTATACAGTCCACTAAATTCACATATTTAAATAAAGTTTTGTTCCACTCGTTTTCTACAAAGTTAATCCTGGTGATCAGATCCATTTCACAAGCTACCCATCCCGAACAAGTCTCGCATCACCATTCGGCGCGATCACCCTTATACCTCCGAATTGTGCAAAGGTTGCTTCGAACACCGAGTAAACTCATTAATTTGGATAACGTCCAGCTTTTGGAATGCACAGGTTCTTATTGTTTTTATAATACAATATGAAGCAGTTAGTTTTAATGCCCGGTAAGCCTAGTGTTGAATATTCAAACGTAAAAGATTTCCGCAGGCCGGTAGCGTCGTCGACTGCGCGACTCGAAAGGCCTCTGGTGTCGCTTCAGTTTCTCGGCAGCGATTGTTCTCCATAACGTCGCGATGCAATGTAGAAAATGGACGACATCGAGGGAGGAAGACGAGCGTATCGACGCGTCGAGAGAAACTTGCGTGCATTGTGTCGGCCGCGGACAAAGGGACTCGTGATAAACAATTCCGGTTGCGCTGGCACGCGAGCACACGCTTTCCGCGTGAAAGTGACTCTTCCTCAGGAACAATGAGGCGTCGCGAAGTCGCGCGACGCGTTCGCCGATCTACCTCGCATACGCGTAGCTACATCCTTTACGTTTTAATACCTCCAATATTCGAGGGAAATGAATTTCCCACGTTCACGCGTTGATTAACAGCAAAATAGATCGCGCGGTGTCGAGAATCGGTCACCTCGGAATAGAGAACTTGGATTCAGCGGAGTTTACGAAGAATAGGCGTGAAGGCAAATGTCGAAGAACGACTCGTTCATTCGGTACACTGAGATAGGCTCGGTTATGCATCGCTCAAGTACGATGTCTCATAGAAACGCGTACTCGCTCGAGCTCAAATGAACCCTTTGCACTCGAACGGTGACTCTGAGGCACCACTAAAAATTGCCAGACTATTATTTAAAAGAATTTTTACATTGCTATGCCTGTGTCTTTGAAATTCCTAAAAATATAACTGTTTTAAGGACGAGTGATCCAACTGCATTAAACGTTAGTTTTTTCAAGTTCATATGGTTAAACAAATAAACAACAGTTATAATATTTGACTTCAATGTAAAAAAAATGACATTTTCCGGATCTCCTAATACATTCTGCGGACTTCGCGATGGAAGGGCAGTACAAAAGATGTATATTTCTTACAATATTTAGAACACAGGCTATTTTACTGAAAACTGTAAAAGAATATGCGTTTCCTCTTCAACGATGGGCACAGTTCAAAATAATTTCTTACTTATGGGTATTTGTTAGGATTATATGGACGTGGATCTCAAGGTAGACTTTAACACACTTTAATTAAGATATCGAATTACATGCTTTCGCGAGTAGAGTAGAATATGGAATGGGTTATAAAAGAGAAGAACGCAGTCAAAAACGGAACCACCATAATAAACAAAAGACGATCAGTCCGATAGACGCACCCTCACACAGATGTCGCGAATAAAGGTCGAGTATTAATTCTCAACAGTATTGCTAAAATATGAATCGGACGCGGATCAAGTACTAGCAAGAAAGTAGAGTAGAGCCGCCACAATCCAAAACGACGTCCACTAACTTCGATATATTACCTTAGCTGTTAAACGAAGCTAACGTTAGTTAGTTACACGGGCCCATAGAGGGTTAAGAAAACTCCCTGAATATTTTACACCAAGAACTTCAAAGAATTTGATCAGTCTTTCGTTTAGAGGATTGAATTTTTCCTTCTGAGGGTTTTGTGATGGTATTAAAATTGTGTATAGAAAGAAATAAGAATGCATTCGAACAATAGCTGACGTGGATGGTTTCCTTTTCTGTTACAGGTGAGCATCTCTAGTCAGGAGGAAATTTCCTGAGAGCGGGCGTCGAGGAGTAGCGTTTCAATAGGTAATATCAGTCCGGAGGGCCGGCCCTGCATCGATTGCGCCACGGTACGCGGGCCGAATTCACGAATTTCCTCTGTAGTAACATCTTGATTCCGCCATCGGAGTTTCGATCGCGGTTACACAAACGTGTCTGTCCGTGTAGGCTTGGTTTACACGCGATAACGTGAACCGACCTCTCTGCGAGCACTATGGGAGTCGGTTGACCAAGTCTTTGATTCCGTTGCGTAAATACACCCCAAACGCGTTTGTCCCCTCCATTGTAATGGTATAGTTGTCTGCATTCACTAATTCACCTCTGGCATTGCTACACCGTCGCCGATTACTATTGCGCCGAAGCATCCGAAGGTTATCGCAGATCCTGCGGACGGTCGCATGCTTCATTATACATCAACAATTATCGACCTCAATCTCGCCCGAAAGGATACTTCCTTTCAATTGCGCGTGGCCAAAGAAACTTTCGAACGTACGCTTAGTCGTTTATTTATAATTAGACTGTTGGTGTTTTATACGAAATAAAGATCGTTTATATCGATCGCAGGAGACTGACAAGGGAAGATATTCCGATGCGAAAATCCGATTTTAATGAAACTTATGGGAGCTTATAGCTTTATTGTTTAAACGAAAAACTTTTGTTGAAATTTTTCTATAGAGATAAAAATAGTAATCATTCTTATCAACTTGTTTATCCTTTTTCTACTTACCAAAGTTAAATGCATAACGGACCCGACCAAATTACAGATGCACAACGAACCACAGTGTAATGGTGAACACTTTTTTTCAAAAGGATTACGATAAAAATTGAAAAAATAAAATATTTTAGTAACAAATTTACAAAGAGATGTCCGTATAATACGTTATCGTGTATGACAGGCGAACAATATTTAAAAGAATTCAGAATGAATGAAGTGATGTGTAAAGTTTAAATGATTGTAAACCATTGATCTATCCCGACACGTTTTTGAATGCAATTTATCCAATAATATACAACAAATGCGGTGGTAAAATTGATTTTAGCGAAACACAAAACGATGTACATTAACTCCTGTGTATTAACATACACAACAAAAGAAGGATGCTAAAATAAATTACGTGAAACGATCTGTAAAGTATAAATGGTCGTGAATTATTGATGCACTCTGACTCGGTCTTGAATGCAATTCACCCAATAGAGAAAAATCGATAGGATAGCGAAAGCAATAAAGAAAATTTATTTTCGGAAAAGCTTAATATAACGCCCGTTAACGTTGATACATTGTCATAGACGATAAACGAACGAACGAACGATAATTTTAAAACAAATTATGCGGAAGTGTACACGAAACGTCGACGGTTGAGTACCATCAATCTTCTCTAATATCTTTCTTTTCGTTCAATTAAAAAATAGTCAGGATAATAAAATCCACGATGACAATGCAATTTAGCGAAGGCTCAAAATAATGTCCATTAACGTTGATACATTGTCATAGTCGATGGACGAACGATGCTAAAACAAATTACCCGAAAGAGTACACAAAACATCGACGGTTGAGGACCATCAATCTTCTCTAATATCTTTTCAGATGCAATTCATCCAATTAAAAGAATAGACGGGATAATAAAATCTATGATGACAACGCAATTTAGCGAAGGCTCAAAATAATATCCATTAATTTTGATACATTGTCGGTGGCCGATGAAAGAACGATGGTAAAACAAATGATGCGAAAGAATATACGAAACATCGACGGTTGGGGATCATCAATCTTCGCTAGCATCTTCTTAAGTGCAATTCATGCGATCGAAAAATAACGATGATCAAGTCGATGGTGAAAATTTATTTTAACAAGTGCTCAAAACAACGTAAATTAACTTCAATGCATTGTCGTTGATATGAAAAGAACTAAGGCAGTTTAAATTACGATAAAAATGTACAAGAAGCATGAACTGTTTAGGACCATCAATCTTCCCTAGCATCTTCTTAGGTGCAATTCATCCATGTAAAAAATATAAGATAATAACATCGCTACTGAAAATCTGTATTAATAATTGCTCAGAATAACATCCGCAAACTCCAATGCCTTGTTAAAGACAATAAAAGAACAAAGCTGCAATAAATTACTATAAAGATGTACATGAAGCATGTACATGAATGCTGAGGATCATCAATCTTCCCTAGCATCTTCCTAGGTGCAATTCGTCCATGTAAAAATAAATACAATCATAAAATTTATGCTGATAATTTGTTTCGACATATGTTCAAAACGACGTCCACCAACTTCGATATATTACGTTAGCTGTTAAACGAAGCTATTAGGTAAATCGGAAAGTTCCGTCCGTTTTTTTACAAAAAGTAAAGCTTTATTCATGAAAGAAAATGAAAAAGTACGTTAATCAAAATATTGTCCATCGTTAGTGATGACTTTTTCCCATCTTTCGGGCAGCAAGCGAATTCCGCGTCGAAAGAATGATTCATCTTTGGAGGTGATCCAAAGGCGGAGATCCATTTTTCGAGATCTTCGTACGAATTAAATCGTTCTTCAGCAAGTGCGTGTGCCATTGACCGAAACAAGTGGTAGTCAGATGGGGCACAGTCTGGTGAATAATCCGCATGTGGTAGAACTTCCCAGCGAAGTGCTTCTATCGTTTCCCTGACAATTTTTGAGACGTGAGGCCGAGCATTGTCATGCAGCAAAATCACCTTACGCTGTCTCGTTTCATATTGTGGTCGTTTTTCGTGCAATGCTCGACTCAAACGGATAATTTGTTGTCGGTAGAGATCTCCTGTGACTGTTTGACCAGTTTTTAGCAGTTCATAGTATACCACACCTTCCTGATCCCACCAAATGCAGAGTAAAGCCTTTTTTCCGTGGATATTCCGCTTTGGCGTCGATGTTGAGGGTTGGCCAGGATCACAAATGGTTTTTCGACGTTTAGGATTGTCAAAATAAATCCATTTTTCATCCCCAGTGATGAGACGATGGAGAAACCCCTTTCTTTGTTGCCTAGCAAGCAAAATTTCGCAGATGGTTTTCCGCCTTTCAATGTCTCTTGGCCTGAGTTCATATGGGACCCACTTTCCTTCCTTGTAGACCTTCCCTAAGGCTTTTAAACGGTCGGAAATGACAGATTGAGCACAATTTAACGCTTCTGCAATTTGTTTTTGCGTTTGACATGGATCTTCATCCACCAATGTCTGCAATTCTTCGTCTTCGAATACTCGTGGCCGTCCAGAACGCTCTTTGTCCTCCAAAGAAAAATCACCATTTTTAAAACGTCGAAACCACTTTCTACATGTTTTATCGGAAACAGCATTATCGCCATAAACGTCTACACTCATTCGATGAGCTTCAGCTGCCGTTTTCTTCCAATTGAAACAAAAGACTAACACTTCGCGCAAATGACGCTTATTCGGCTCAAATTCCGACATCTTCAATGTAGAAAAAAACGAAGTTATTGATGCAAGCGTAAATTGTTGTGTACTGAGTTTTATTAACAGATGTTCAAACTAAAAAGTTAGCCTTACTTTAGAGGTTATAGTTACCCACAGTTCGAACTACGGCTACTCGACGCTAGATGGACAGAACTTTCCGATTGACCTAATATTACCTTAGCTGTTAAACGAAGTTAAAACAAATCATGATAAATATGTACATGAAGCATGAACATTTGAGGACCGTTAATCTTCTGTAGCATCTTCGTAGATGCAATTCACCCATGTAAAAAATAAATACAGTGATAAAATTTATGATGATAATTTGTTTTAGTATATGTTCAAAACAACATCCTCCAACTTCGATATATTACCTTAGCTGTTAAACGAAGTTAAAACAAATCACAATAAATATGTACATGAACCATGAACATTTGAGGACCATCAATTTTCCCTAGCATCTTCCTAGGTGCAATTCGTCCATGTAAAAAATAAATACAATTATAAAATTTATGATGATAATTTGTTATAGGATATGTGCAAAATGACATCCACTAACTTCAATATATTACGTTAGCTGTTAAACGAAGCTAAAATAAATCACGATAAATGTGTATATAAAACATGAACATTTGAGGACCATCAATCTTCTCTAGCATCTTCGTAGATGCAATTCACCCATGTAAAAAATAAATACAGTGATAAAATTTATGATGATAATTTGTTTTAGTATATGTTCAAAACAACATCCTCCAACTTCGATATATTACCTTAGCTGTTAAACGAAGTTAAAACAAATCACGTGCAAAGACGTACACGAAGCGCGAAAGCTCACGAATCACTGATCGATCTTAACATGTACCCGGCAGCAAAATCTGCCAGGTAAGCCTGACTGAGTCCGTTAGGAGTTGCAAGTCGCAACGCGATTATCTTCCCTTCTTCTAGCCTCTTCTTTCCGAACTTGAGCTCGTCAACACACGATGATACTAGTTTTCCCTTGGGGAGGAGCCGCGTTTTGCGCGCAACGGATCCACGGGTCGTTGCATCAGGGTGGTATCGGTGTCCCTGATGATCGAACGAAGTCACGTAGATGGGATTTTCGCCGAGCGGATTTTTGGCGACTTCCGGCCACTTCTTCGCCGCTCGACAACATTAGACTAACTCCTCGGCTGCGCGGCTGGTTCGGGAACTTTGCTTTTAGCCACCCGGCTTCGACTTTCATTCGACGCACACACGGTTGGAAAACTCGAAACAGCTTCTTGACAAGTGGATGTCGTTTCGCGAGGGAAACTTTAATCAGAAGTTACACGCAATTACTATCGCCGAGTTCTGAACAGTAAATTACCCTTACCGAGTTAATTCTGTTTGCGCGACTCCCTCCACCGACAACTTTGCATCAGGTTGTCCCATATGCAATCCTCGCCTCCCTGGAATTCCTTCGCTTGCTCGCCTAGCAACGTTAGTCGAACCGCTTTCTTCCATTTTTATGAAACTTTATTCGCTTTTCGTTCTTCAAATACGAAAACAATCCTCCATGTGAGCTTCGTGTACGACTTTGCATGTGATTTGTTTTAGCTTCGTCTAACAGCTATGGTAATATATCGAAGTTAGTGGACGTCGTTTTGAACATATGCCGAAACAAATTATCAGCATAAATTTTATCACTGTATTTATTTTTTACATGGATGAATTACACCTAGGAAGATGCTAGGGAAGATTGATGGTCCTCAAATGTTCATGCTTTCTGTACATATTTATCGTGATTTGTTTTAGCTTCGTTTAACAGCTAACGTAATATATTGAGGTTAGTGGACGTCGTTTTTAACATATGCCGAAACAAATTATCAGCATAAATTTTATCACTGTATTTATTTTTCACATGGGTGAATTGTACCTAGGAAGATGCTAAGTAAGATTGATGGTCCTCAAATGTTCATGCTTCCTGTACATATTTATCGTAATTTGTTTTAGCTTCGTTTAACAGCTAAGGTAATATATCGAAGTTGGTGGACGTCGTTTTGAACATTTGCTGAAACAAATTATCAGCATAAATTTTATCACTGTATTTATTTTTTACTGTGATGAATTGCACCTAGGAAGATGCTAGAGAAGATTGGTGGTCCTCAAATGTTCATGCTTCCTGTACATATTTATGGTGGTTTGTTTTAACTTCGTTTAACAGCTATGGTAATATATCGAAGTTAGTGGACGTCGTTTTGAACATATGCCGAAACAAATTATCAGCATAAATTTTATCACTATATTTATTTTTTACATGGATGAATTACACCTAGGAAGATGCTAGGGAAGATTGATGGTCCTCAAATGTTCATGCTTTCTGTACATATTTATCGTGATTTGTTTTAGCTTCGTTTAACAGCTAAGCTAATATATCGAAGTTAGTGGACGTCGTTTTGCATTCTGGCGGTTCTACCTGCTACACTCGCCAACAGATGGACGATCGGTCGACTTTCTCACTGGTACCTGATCCTTTTACAGTTTTCAGTAAAGCAGCCTGTGTTCTAAATATTGTAAGAAATGTACAATCTTTACAAAGTCCACAGAATGTATTAGGGGATCTGGAAAATAATGTCATTTTTCTCTACATTGAATTCAAACAAATAACTTTTGTTTATTCGTTTAACCGCCTGAATTTAAAAAAAACCAACATCTAATGCAGTTGGATAAACACTTTGTCTTTTAATCTCATTTTTCTATTTTCTGGATCTTTCCCGTGGCTTTCAAATTCACACAAAATTTCATATTCATAATAAATTTCCATTAATCAAGACTAATAAAATTATAAATTAAAATGTCGCATAATGTAAAAATATTTTTTAATTTATTCAAATACAATTCATTAAATATCTGGAAACAAGAAATATATGACTTAGACCACTTTCATTATTGTGAGCACATTTGTCTGCCTGTTATCCTTATCAGTGGGAACATAGGGAATCCCGCGAACTCGGTTGAATCGGAGACTTACGATCCCCGATGGATTTAACAGTGTGCTGTTCGATCTCACTGCGAATACGCGAGAAAACAGGCAACATCTGCTGGTCCTCTGCCAACGGATGCAATATAAATTTGATGACGATACACGACCACGCTACTTTCCTGATCGGCAGTCTTCGAGGCAACCTGTACCGGAAGCTGTGTTCCGCCGGGACGAAACCGGCTGATGGGGGTCGAAGGGGATCGAAGGGGACCGCAAGTTGACGGGGATATTAAATTCCTGCGGCCCCCGACATCCTGACGGCGGTGGCGCGTCTATCATTTTTCAATTTCCCGCTTTTCGCCGAGGATAGGATTGGGCGTAATTCGAGGCGCACCGCTCGCATTTTTCTAAAGCGAGACATCGCGCCGCCTAGAAACCGCTTTGTATGCTATCATCGGCTCTCTTCCTCCGTTGTCGTTTCGGCTTTCGTGTTAAGAATGGAAAACTATTTCGAGGAAAACTGTGCGCCGGTCCCGTGACGGGGAATAAAAATTTTCCGGATGAAGCTGGTAAACGTCTTACAAGTTATCTCGCTTTCCTACCTTTCGCCTGTTCTCTGGGAAATTAATTAATTGCACTTGCGGTGCAAAGAAATTCACGGTTGCGCGTGCCAGAACAGTCGAATGCAAATCACTCCGGGGCGCGTTCAGGCAGCGTTCGGTGGGTTCCAGAAGAAAATATAAAGACGCATCAACTGGTAATAAAATTATATATGTATGAATATTAAATTTATTTATTAACCTCTTAGGCACGGCTGAATTTTGCTTTCATGATTGAATTACTTTAATAATTAATAATACAATTGTGGCGCGTCGTTCAGAAAGATGGCATCTGCGAAAGCCGCTATAGTGGCGCATAGTGCCTAAGAGGTTAATAATTCCGACGCACTGGTTTTTCTTACGAAAATAATACGGATTTACAAACGAGCGGTTTAGTTGAGTTGAAGTTGTTTCAGTGACGTTTGAAATGTGAATCGACGAGCGTGTGAAAAGTGTGCAGTATGTATACAAAAAATGGTTCATGCAAGCGCACCAATCAGAGTCGATGGTCAAACGGCACGATCGCAGGTAAACGTTCGGTTTGGCCGTTGCGCCTGGTCGCAAGATGTTTGTCGTAGGGGTGGTTCATTACTGGGGATTTCCAATGCGCTGGTTTGTAGGAATATACCGGGTGTTCAATATGTACAGTGTCGCAAAATTCATATGCGCTTATATATAATGTTGTTACTAACAACTTGTGTTTCGCAGCTGAACTCCTAAAACTTAACCTTTCCCACGTCACAAATATTTCCTCGCGACAATGGAGAGGCTTCTTCGTTCTCTGCGACGCGGACGCACCGTGCTTGTGTCTTGAAAAATGGATGAGGGTGGCAGCGTTCTGTGAAATGCAAATAAAGAAGACACGGGTGAAAAGAGATACGATTTCTCCCTAATTTACACGTTCGCCCTTGGCTGGCAAACGCGCCCGAAATACTCCATCGATTTCGCGGCGACGCTGTTCACGGAGAACGGTCGCGTTCCGATCAGAATGCCTGGAACACTTCATTGGAATGCCAAAGAAAGTTCAACGCTTTCAGAGAGCCCCGTCCCTTTTGTTTCCGGGGCTTTCGGTGGCCGCAGCTGCGCAACCAGGGCCGAGCTGCTCACGTGTTTCCGCTTCGTAAAAAATGTATAAGCACGTGTTTCTCGTGCCAGAATTAATTCTTCCTCCTTCTTTTCAATCGCGGCTGCGGACGCGAAATCTCGCCGGACTTCCCGCATACCAGAGAGAGTGTCCAGCACTATATTGCGTTGAACGCAATAATTCACGAGATATTCCCGCCACAAGCTTTATTTCGGGTCTATGCAGGAATTCTGAGATTTATGAAATATTTGTCGAGTCCGCGAAAATATGCTGCGATTCGTAAAAATTTTGTAAAATACCCGAAAATATTTTAGAGTCCGAAAATTAGCTTTGTGGACCTACAACGGGATATAATGGTCCCTCGAAAACGGGGTAGAGCGAGCGAAAATTTTCTGAAGTTTACGAAACGTTCGTAGGATGTACAGAAAAATGTTAGATTTGCATAATGATTTTTTAGCACTTATATCAAGCTTGCATAGCTTTTCCCGAAAAAATCAGTAAGTCCTATGAAGCAATTTTCGAACCGACAAAATAGTTTCACATTTTAAAACTACAGTAAGACCCCGTTTAACGCTGCTCCGCGTAACGCTGTTTCAGTATTACACGGTTGTATTGGGATTCCCCTAAATCGCACACTGTATTGATACTTGTATACGTGTGCAAATGAAATGGCCATGCACCATCCAAAAGCGGTGCACTATATAACGACGGTGTACACTATCTATCTTTTTCAACGCTCTTTTGTTAGTCTGTCCAGAATAAAGGTTCCAACTGTATTCCCCGAAGTAGCAGTCACAGTACGAACGCATCTTTTCTGCGTCACAGTTGATTTATTAGCTGTCATCAACGTTACTAGGTGTATAAAGATATAAACGTAATATTTTATTTTATTGTGATAAATTAGGCAATTTTTAGTTCTTACGATGGGTGATAGCAAAAAAAATGAAAGTAAAGCGACAAGAAAAAGGATTTCGCTGGAAACTAAAATGCAGGTGTTAAGACGATTAGATGCAGGCCAACGGCAATCTGATATCGGCACTGCATTAAATTTGACGACTTCAACAATACGGACAGTTTTAAAAAATAAAGAAAAAATCGTGTCATCAGCAACTACAACCACAACGACTTCTGCAACAAACATTACCCGTTCTAGAAGCAATGCGATTGAGGAAATGGAAAAACTACTTTCCATCTGGATTGACGATGAAGTTGAACGCAATATGCCATTAAGTCAAGCAATTATAATGGAAAAAGCGAGAACAATTTTTAACTATATTCAGAATGAAAAAGGCGGCACCAGTGAAAATTTTGTCGCTAGTCGAGGGTGGTTCCATCGATTTAAAAATAGAAACAATCTTCATAACATACAGATTACTGGAGAAGCGGCAAGTGGAGATACAAAAGCAGCTGCTGCATTTCCAGCGACATTAAAAGCAATCATTGAACGAGGGAGTTATTCTCCTGAATTAGTTCTCAATTTTGATGAAACAGGCCTTTTTGGAAGAGAATGACAAAACGTACATTTTTGTCCCGCGAAGGAAAGCGAGCACCAGGATTTAAAGCTGCAAAAGATCATTTAACACTTCTACTAGGTGGTAACGTTAATGGAGACTCTAAATTAAAACCACTGTTTGTTGTTTTATGAATAAAAATCGATATTAGCAATAAATAAGTCTGTATTCAATGTATTAAAAAGTATTTAACAGCAAATGTTACAAAATATATAAAACAAAGAAGGAACTGCTAAATTTTCTTATTTTCTGTTCTTTTTCACTGATCCCCATTACATATTCACATATATACGTGTTAAGTTGCCTCGTTTAACGCTGTTTCGTTTAGCGCTGGAACTTATTGGAACGTATCCCCCGCGTTAAGCGGGGTCTTACTGTATTTACAGAATATATGAACGGATTGTAGGTTGTCAAAAATGTTTTTAGAGACTGCAAACATATTGAAGGGTGACAAAGAATATTTACAGGCCTCCAAAAAATTGTAGTACACGTAAAATGATTGTACGTCTGACGAAAAAATTGTAGTCTCCCAGAAAACACTTGCGGTAATTGCGGAAAAATTGTGAACCCTCAAAAATGCTTGTTGCAAATTGCGAAAAAGTTATCAAGCTAGAAGACCGTTTGCGAAATGTAGGAAAACCTTACTTTGAGCCACTGTGTATCCGTCCATAGCGCTGAAAAGGTTGAAAACTGTCTAAGCCCGCGAAGTACCGCGACGCGATAGAACCACAAATCGAACCGGTTCGATCGCGACGATATCGCTGGGACAGCCGCGCAAATCAGCGTTTTAATGCCGTCCGGTTGGTAAGCCATCCTCAAACCCTTCGATACCAAATTGCGTGTAACGAGGAAAACATGGCGGCGTCGGATTTCATGGAAACCTCACGAGTCTCCCCCGTATCCCGGGATCCGGTTTAAAAAACCCGTACAATAGGCTTCGAGGTCGGTATACGTTCGCGATAAAGTTACTTCGGGTCTCCCTTCTATTTTTTCAGCGTCGTCATTCGTACGTTTCATCGGGGCTGGCGTATTCCGCGCGAGGGAAGGCTATATATCGTTGGCTTTTATCAGCCGGCGGCGACCATGTAAATCGACTGTTCCCGGTAGGAAACCGAGCCGGAAAGATCGGGACACGTTGATTAACGAAAATAAAGCCCAGTTCGCCGACAGGTGATACGATCTGGGGACGTACACGCGCGCGTCGTCTTAATTCCGTTTGTACGGTTATCGCGCAGGAACGTCCACCAGCAACGGATGTCCGCGTGTACGCTCGGCGTTCTTCCGGGTTTCCATCGGACGAGCGCAAAATTCGGCGCGGACGTGACCGCAAAGAATTTCCGCTGCGTAAACGCGTGCGGGCTCATCGCGCGTCGCATCGGACGCGAGCTCTGTTTTTCGGGGTTGCGGAGGAAGAGGGACGCGATAAGACGAACGACATACGTGCAGCACACGAATGCCAGCAGCTGCGCGTGCCCTGCATATTTAACCCGCTTAAGGCCCCCGCACAATAAGCGACCCCCGAGTGCTCAATGGGGAGGCCGCTACCGGTTCGCTCTACGAACCAATTGCGAGGCGAACCGGCCTCCATATTTAATCAACAATCGTCTCCCCACGTTCATTCGCCAACTCTTTAACTCTTTCTTTCTTTCTTTCTTTCTCTCTCTCTCTGTCTCTCTCTCTCTCTCCCTTGCTTTTCACCCGCGGCCAGTCTGCCTGTCAGCGCAACGATGGCCAACCATTACCCGGACAATGATGTTTGTTTCTCGGTGTGAACCGGTATTCAATGCTGCGGATCGCTGCTCCGGGGGCCCCCGGCTTTCTAGACGAGCCCTGGACCGCAAGCAAATTCATCCACGATCCTTGGATCAAGGACTCTTTTTCGTATGGGGTGTTGGTAGACACGCAGGGGCGACGCGTTTCACAATTTTCGGGGGTTCGAGTGCGTAATAAGCCACTCGGTGGGTAAACACCTCGGCGTCTTTGAATGGTCCGGGGAGAAGCTCGCCTGGTTGTTTAACCCTTTTAATGCCTAACTACCATATATCGTCGTTCGCAACACTTGCGAAAAGTGCCAACGACGATGTATCGTTGCGTATCCGATGGCGCCTTACTATTCGCATTGCGAGAGCACTCTATCTCGAAATACATTTATATCACCGTTACAAATGGTCTAATTTAATCGGGAAAGGATTTAAACAATTGTTTTCTGTGGGTTTAACTTGTTAGAAAATAAGGTTCGCTTTATGAAGTTCGCTTCGTGGCCGGATCCTCGAGAAACCGAATCTCTAAATTTTCGCAACACGAATAACGAAAATGTAATATTCATACTTCGTACTACGTGATCTACATAAAGCTGTAATCAAACGATGATTATTCTTATGTGCAAATATCGTTTGTAGAAGAGAAACTGATTTTTATGTTTTTCATAATGTTTTATATTCATGTTGTTCGTATGATTTTCAACAAATATTGAAATACAATTGTTAAAAAGTTATTCAGATTTCAAGAGTATCCGAACACTTTCGCGAACCACTGTACCAAAAATAAAATGCTCTTGTCAACAGGGAAAGTGAAGCAAAGTGAGAGTGAGGTTTAGTTTTCTTCTCGGTAGTTGATTGAGACGGTCTGATAGCTTGATAAGGCTTCGCAACGGATCGCAGTCTTCGAAAATCTGCATTTTTATCTTTCGTTCGATTCACCGCCTGCAACTGTAGATTTTATGTTTCCTGTCTCGACGCGACAGACGCGTTAAAATGGTAGGAGTGTACCGAACGTATTTTCCTGTTAGTTTACATTGTAATGAAACGGGGATCGTTCGGCCAGCTAGTTTTCCATTATGGAATGGTCGTGAAAATATTTTACTGTCCATGGGTATCGCCGTTTATATTTAGTGGCGGGTACTTGAGTTTCATGGTGAATTAAGCCTCTTTACGATCGCGATTATGGAGACTTTGGAATCAGCATCACCGCCGGCAAGTTGTGCAATGTTACCTAAGTAACGTGTATAGCGGATAATTATGACAGACTTGCAAATAAGATATCCACGTTAACATCGCCGCGAGGCACCTACGTCGCATAAATATTTGACCGCACTGTATTAGCTTGCAGATTCGTCTTCTCTTCGTACATCGAACGTTGGCGTTATTTTAAGAGTAACATTAAATTTAATATTATCTCTTCGGCGTGCAATTAATTGATTATGCGCAAGCATGGCTGGGTTTTCATTACGGTGCTGTTGAAAGAGTCGATATCGTTTGCTCGTGAATTTTAAATTGTTCAATGCTCTACTTCTGTTGTATATTTCTTTTAAATATTATATTGCCCGTTTGCATCGTATTTATTAAATATTAAACTAGTCTTATAGTAATGATCGTTGTTCATTCGATTGCCTCTGTTAATTTATTTGAAATTTATGTTTATTCATACAAGTTATAAGAAAGTTACAAGCTATAAGAAATACTGTTAGAATCCCATTTGGGAATTTCTTCGCTGGCCGTTAACATTATTTATAGTATTCGTTGCCAAGTGTTATCAAGAGGTGAGTTGAAAGCTTTCGTAATGTCTCAAAAAGCATTGACAGCAAAAGGGAAACAAATTGTCAACGTACAAGTAATAGAAATAATTCTGAACTATGTAGAAATATACTACGAAAATTTTACTGTAAAAGATGTTATGGTGTTTCCGTGAATGAAGTCCCCGAAGAAGCATTAAAAAGTGCATAAAATACTCGTTTAATCCCTTGCCCTAAATATCGAGTTATACACGTGACGGTGAATTAGAACAACATTCACTAAACTAAAGTGTCGTGTCGGATGTCAGAGATCGTGTCAAAAATGACACCCGTTATATAAAATTCTTTCTTTCTTTCACAAATATATATTTACACTGTTTATTCCATTTTCTGAGTGGTCAGTCATTTTATCCCACACAACTGTGCTATTTTCCTTTACATCTCAATAAAATCCCATTTTCCTATTACCGATGTTGAACCACTAAATAAAATACCCAAGGTGTTTCAAAATATTCGAACTCCTAGTTGCCAGTTCTTATATTGGGTGTCCCAAAATTAACGCAAGGTTTGAATTAAATAGAAAACACAGTTTTTAGTCTTTAGATTGTTATTTTTTCATTGAATCATAAAGTACATAGAATAGGGTTATTTATGGAATAACACGTCGGGCAAATGGCCTCCACGGCTTTGCTGGCATATACGCACTCTTCTGTCAAAATTTTTCATGACCTTTCTGCATAATTGTGGCTAAATTTCGTTGATGCAGAGTTTAATTTCCTCTTGCAATGCACGGGTGGTTGTGAGCTTGTTGACATAGACCTTTCACTTCAAATAACCCCATAAGAAGAAATCTAATGGTGTTAAATCACACGATCTATGGGGCCAATTTTGATCGCCGAAACGAGAGAGTACACGACCAGGAAATGTCTCATGCAGTAATTGAATTGTTTCACTGGCTGTATGGCATGTGGCACCGTCTTGTTGAAACCACATATTGGCCACATCAATAGCATCCAATTTCGGCAGAAAGAACTGTGTTATCATGTCGCAATATCGAGCACCAGTAACAGTTACTGCTTGACCAGCCTCATTTTAAAAAAAGTATGGTCCAATGATGCCTCCTGCCCAAAATCCGCACCAAACAGTGACACGTTGTGGGTGCATTTGTTGTTCGACACTCACATGTGGGTTCTCCGAACCCAAACACGGCAATTTTGGCGATTAACAAAGCCATCAAGGTGAAAATGTGCTTCATCGCTTAGGACGATTTTGCTCGAAAAATCAGCATCCACTTGTTGATGTTCAATAATCCATTCCACGAACTCTCTTCGCTGTTCATGGTCATTAGGCTTCAGTTGTTGCGTTAATTGAATTTTGTAAGCATAGAGACACAGATCTTTTGTGAGTATACGCTGTAGAGAGCTTCTTGAAATTTGTAATTCTTGTCCACGATGCCGAATTGATGTTTTCACCAACACTCTCACGCACTGCTTCTGGACCGTTTTTGGACGACCGGTGTGTTTAGCGTCTCCAACTAATCCAGTCTCCCTGAATTTTTCAATCAATCTTTTCACAGTTGACGAGGTTAAAACACTATTTTCACCATATTTTGTATAAAATTTTCGAACTGCGGCCGCCAAACTTTCATTATTTTTGAAATATTGTTCAATAATGAAAACACCTTGTTGTATCGTATAACGCTCCATTTTTACTAACCCTAAACTCTCAGCTGTCAAATTGTTCTTTTTCAGGGTTGTCAACAATTTCCTGCAAAAATGGCGGCAAATTCAAATCTTGCGTTAATTTTGGGACACCCTATATAACTTGGGGTTACTCTAAGAATCTTTTTTCTTTACCAATTCGCAATTTGACATTGCGTTTGTCAATTTACTAACGAAAGCTTATCGTTAACAACCTAAAAGCAACACTATGTACGACATTCTCGCAATGAAAAAGTTTTCCTCTTTCAAGGAACTGGAACATTTTTAAAACAGCCTAATAAACCTGCAATAGATATCGACGTTCTCTTTTTGTCGGAAGCTGTTCCACGATGAACAAATTTTAATCGCTGGACTCGTTGGATAAATCATAGTGCGAGGGGTTAAGAGAAGGGGTTAAAATGCTAGGACAAGGAGGATCGCAACCAAGCGATAAAATATTGCGATCGCTTAAGCACCGGGTAATCCTCTTCGTAGGTGTTCCTAATAACCACGGCGGAGACAACGATCTCGTTACATAACCGCGTTTTCCCATTCATAGGTGAATAGGTACGGTCGGTCGATGAAGAGTCGATTAACATAACAAGCTGTCGTTTATTCGCGTCCTAACGGAGCACGGAGCGTTATCGGGGCCATCGTGATAAAGCGAGGGTGCTTTGGCTCGTCCGGGGCTAAAGGTATCGGTTTCCTCTTGCGCTAACTTAACCCGGACAGAGTGAACGAACGAACGAACGAAAATTCGAGACTCGGAGATGCACCCCTTTATCCTCGACAGGAGACACACCGGCAATTCACTCCGAAACACCATTACCGATAACGTTCCGCCATAGATCGCGTCTCGGAATCCCGCAGATTCGCTCGTTCGCCTCGTTCGACGACCACCATTGTTTTTTAGAATCTACATTAGCCAATTAGGCGGTTCGTTCGGCGATCGGAAATTTCATTCGCCGCTGGAAATTGAAAGCAAACAGGCCAGACCTTTGTTCGAATTTTCAACCGAAATCAAGAGTAAATACAAACATGTGAAAATAATCCATCCGTGTTCTCGTTTCGTTGAAATCGAACAATGCTACGGTAAATGTTCCCAGTAATTCGATGGTCACGAAATATATTTAAGTCGCTTAGCCGACTAATGAGACCTTCTGGAGTTGATTAAAGAAATCGAAAACCGGAATGTTATACTGTATAATAATACGCGTTCTCCTCGCTAATAAAATTCTGACGCAAAATCTTCAGTTGGAAAATAGAAAACGAGTTACGTTCGTATGTGGGTAGGTTTTACCGGAAAGGTAGAACGACTATTTCTGCGAAATGCATGTCAAAAGAAACCTTTACATCGAGTGAAATCCTTTAATTGCAGAAAATGTAAAGCTCTTTCGATGGCTCGGTGATTGAACGCTTTTATGCTTGTTTTGTGCAAATATATGTAAATATGTATGCACGTCCCAGTTATTGGACTCTTCGGTCCTTGTGATCGGACCTAGTTCTGTTTTATCGAACTAAAACGCTGAACAAATCACAGAGGGCAATGACAACAGGTTTAAAATTAATTAATTTTCTGCAACATTAATAAACGCTATGCCAGTATCTGGGGACCGACGGTATCAAATTTATAAATTAATGTGTGATATTTAATTCATATAATCTCAAGAGATATGCACGCTATTTTAATAGATTTGATTGAAACAGGAAAGCATAAACGGGGTAAGCTAGTCTTTTGCATATGCACAATTGTATTCTTTCCGTTTAAAGTTAAATAAAAAATGACTCAGCGTTCAATGTGTTAAGTAAGGACTTCCGTGAAGAAATTCTGGTTACGTTATCATAAGATGAACATTTAATTAAAATGTTTCTAATTCAGTGTATAACTATATGAAATGCAATAAATGCTTACCATTTTATCAATGTAATAAATACTTAACGTTATGGATTTTTCACTTACAAACTTCATGAAATGCCTTTAAACGGAGGAAATTTCTGAACTCGAAGACAAGTATCCGAAGATTGAAGTACGAGTACTTTTATGCACTAGACTCAAGCGAAGCATTAATTTTTAAATTATATTGAATAAGTTCGTTCAAAAAGGAAATATACCTGAATTCGATATCCTTTAACGAACTAATAAATATTTTATTTGCTGAAGAAATATAAAATACAAATTAATTATATGCCTAAGAGTAATTAAAACAGTATATTCCTTTTCTCTATAGTATATCCTACGTGCAATAATATCGCTTGTTTTCTTGTAGAAGGAAATGTTTGTAAAACATTAATGAGTTCTATTAGCAATATAACTATTAATACAAAGCTAAATATTAATGAAAATGTAAATCGACGTCTGATTAATTTTCAACAAGAAGTTGTCAGCAGATTGGTCCGGCTTCGTCGACTCGTTCCAGTTTTGTCCAATTCAATTGTTTCCCGAATTCTTTACGGCAATTGCGGAATTATTGCGCGAGAAATTATACGTAGTTTGTTCGCGGTTGCCGAGAAGACATAATAATGGAACGAAAAGAATGTTTTTCATTATTCCGGTAATAACTAGCTGTCGTAACAGATGTAGGGATGTTTACAACGCGGGTGATCGATGTCCACTATTTATGAATAAATTATTACAAGTGGCAATTTCGGTATCTCGTCTTTGACATTTTGTACTAAGCTTTGTCATTTGTATTTTGCCTTTTACATTTTGCTATTCGTCTTTTGCCATCTTCTTACTGTGCCGTTGTCTGTTATTTCAGTGAAGAATTCATTAAAGTTCTTTTGCAGTAATCACTGACTGTCGTTGTTTTACCTCTGTTGGACGAGGGTGGTCTCAGCGGTCCTCCAGTATTGTTGGGCAGCTGAGAGACGCTGCACTAGTTGAAGACACTCGAATTGCGTTTCATTGCACGCAGCACTTTTACAGTTTCGACGCCGAGAGCCGGATATCTGGTTACATTGTGTTAAAATTTAATTATGCAATTGTTTGTTCGTAGTCTAACAAGTTCTCTGCTCGAAACGGAACGGCGAACAGGCGGATCCTCGCAGAAATTAATTCAGTTTCTACGTTTTTAATCTGTAGAATAAGTATCGGTGGTGAAAATAATTATATTCGTGTCTGTAGGTTCCCGGGCATTCTGAACTTCGTAATAAATATGTTGGAGATATTCAGGCTGATTGCGCCGTCTCTGTATATTAAATTCAATTACATTATTCTTAGCACTAAGCGTAAATATAATAGGTCACGTAGCGCTTCTTCCGTCTTCTTCCGCGAGCGGTCAAATAAGTAACACGTGTGCGAAGTCTCTATACAAAATTGTTGTTTTTGTTTTATTTCTATCTACTGTGAAAATATATCGGAGAAGAAATAAATTAAGTTTCTCTGACAGACAAAAGGAGACTCGATTTTTTTTTTTTTAGTGAAAGCGTAGACCAGCATACATTGCTTTATTTCAACAATAAAAATTAAACGGGTGTAAGGAGGAGTAACAGTAATAAATCGCAAATACATAAAGCGAAATAATTCATGTAGTATGAAAATTGGTTTTCTAGTTAAAACAGCTTCGAGTGCAAAGGGTTAAAATTACAAATCTTTGAAAACACTTTCCCAAAATATTATGCTGAAATTCAAGTGAAATTGTGATTGCATGCCATAAAATTGTGACATTGTTAACAAAATAAAATCGGAGAGGGCTATGCTTTTATTTGGATCAAATTTAAAAGAACTTTTTAGTTGTAAAGTTAACGAAATCGATATTACATTTTTTAAAGTTACAAATCTCTGAAAATACATTCCCAAAATGGTTATGCTTAAATTCAGTGAAATCGTGGCATTATTAACATTAGAACAACGACGATTAAATATAACTATAATTTTTCGGGAAATATCTCTACCACGTGTCATTAATCAAATCTGTTTTTCTCTTTTGCAGGTGAGCTCCTCGCGACTCGCAAATTGATTTACTTCACCACTGGTTTCAACGAATCTGAGGTAAACTTAAAATACCAGCAATATAACAATTGCAAATTTAATCTTGGTTTTTTAATAGAGCAAATTGCTTGGCTATGTAAAGATGAACTTTGGAAGTAATGAAGCTTGAAGGAACACAGGATCGTATTCGCATATACTAGTCTTATTTAACACTAGAACTACCAAACCACTTGTTATGACTGGTCTGGATTAGGTTTTTTCTTTTGCAATTACTGGAATTATAAAAATGTTTTCATCAGAAATTCCCGGGTGTACTCTTTTAATGATGTATACCTTACAATAAGAATTGTATGAAGTTTTAATAGACGCCGTCTCGTTATTATTACAAAGCAATACATATCGTTGGATTTATTGTTCGGTAGTTCTAGTGTTAATGAATCCAATATAAACGAGTAAAATAATAATCTAATAACGCATACAATTAATTTTGCCCCTGACCCGATACGAAATCGGAAGGATTGCATTTTAATTTTTATCAAATTTAAAAGAATATTTCAGTTGTGCTCGGTTTTCGGTGCAACTCGCTGTTATTTCAACAAAATCCTGCATTGTATATCGATTTATCTTCTCTGTACGATTATATTTTCGTGTTTCATGTTTACTCAGGCTTTCGGCTATAGTAAAATCAACCCTTAGAACTTCAATGGCTTCCCTGGGATAACTAAAATTTATCATACTATTATTCGAAACTATTTTTACGTCACAACGTGTTGCATTTAGGAAATTAGTAATAATTAATTGAAGAGCTACACGTACGAGTAGTAATAATAAATTTTGTACTATTCCTGGCTTTATTCGACGTCTTGCAGAGTTTAAATAAGCATTTTTCCATGCTTTGTTTACAATGAAAGACAGGATTTTCCGGGGCACGGTGAGCGGGATGCTGCAACAGCATACAGAATTGAATAAAGAGAGAAGCAAATGCCAAGACGAGACATGGAATTGTAAATAAAATGAAAGGAAGACGAATGGAATAGAAGGGCAATATTACGTTGCGATAATAAAAATGATTGTAGTAGCTGGAGGTACGGATATTCCAGCGCGCAGATAATATTGGCGAGTCGGCCAGACAGAAATTGGCATCTACAACATCCCGGTAACATTTTCAAACATCGGAATTGCATACGGTCCGCCGTATTTTGCTTGAATTACGTCATCGACAAAGCCCGTCGAACAGCGAAAACGTTTACTATGTATAATTAATCGGCGCTTGTCTGCCGGCGGATCGATCAACCGGTATAAAATCGCGAAACCAACGTCACGGAAAAAAGGAGAAAATTTTAATTTCGTTAATTTTAAAGTGTCCGCTTTATTCAAAAACACGTCCGCAAATGGAACATTTAGGATTATATGCTTCTCTTTGTTTGAAATATTTGAAAACGTACGATATTGCGTACGATGCATACGATTTTTTAAAGCAATTGTAAAATTAGTTGACGTATTTGATATATTAATATAAATTAGTAAAATAGAAATTGTCAAATTGTAAAAGAATACTTTTTTCAATTCACATAATTTTTATTAATCTCGCTTATATTTGCGCTGCAAGCTCTTTATGGCGGCGCGCTTGCCCCTGCACTTGCCAACAGAGGGACAATCGAACGACTTTCTCGCTAGTACTTGATTAGCCTTTCGAAATCCCAGCGTCTCAAGCAGGCACTGCTACCTAAGCCATCTTCTCCTCCTCTAACAGGCCCAGGACGAAACACTCCCTTCCTCCTCACCTTTTCAGGTGCCACCAAACTGCTAAAAACTCATTTTCATTGGTCTGCTAGTTCAGCTCTTATGATCGAATAAAATGATGTCGACACATTTTCCCAAGTCTGTAAAATCAACAATTTTTAAGAAATTAGAAAATCGTTTTAGATTAGAATATACATATACAAAGTGTCTTAGGGTTTAAGGATCACACTTTGTCAGTGTATATTCTATAGCACTAAATAAGAAACAAATGTTATGTAAACATAGTTATGTAAACATGTCATGTAAAACAAATTATGGAACTCAAGTATAATTGGTTCGAATAGATCAATGCGTTTACAACTTGACATCGTCATTTCCAGAGTTAATTAATCTCCATTTCAAAATGGCTACCGTTCTTGACAGTACATGATCGACAGCGATCAAAGATCGAATTTATAACTGTGCGAATTTCGTTTCCATTTTGTGTCATTTCATTGAATGCATGATTAATCTTTTGTATCAATTCATTACGCGAATGTATTCGTGCTTGATACAGTTTATCTTTTACAGTTCCCCACAGATAAGAGTTGAGTGGCGCAAGATCGGGTGATATATTACGTGAATTCCGTAATTTTCTTTTTTAATTAAGCCATGTATGACCTATGTCTACACACATTCTTTTTCTTATTTAGTGCCATAGAATAGACTGACAAAGTTAGATACCTAATACTAGAACTACCTAAGAATAAATCCAACGATATACATTGCTTTTTAATAATAACAAGACTGCATCCGTTCAAACTTCATTCAAGTTTTATTATAACGTGTGGTTCATTAACCCCTTGGCCTTATTTTACAATAACAGTGACAAGATCTTCTTTATTCTCCGCAGAATGACAAAAAGAAAAGACAAATTTGTAGTTACTGCGTGCCTAGCTATTCTCCAATGACCGTATACGATCAACAATTAAATAAAATGTTATTAACGTTTAGAGAAAGTTAAGGAAATACATGCTTAGGAAATTCAGTTCGAAATCTTGATCACGAGTCTGACTCGTTTTTGTAGGGCAAGGGGTTAAAGAAGTTTATTGGAAAATTAAAATTAAATAAAAATTTTATAATAGTTTATACTATTTTAAAATAGTTTTTAAAATTAAAAACTAATGAAAACATTTTTATAATTTCAGTAATTGCGAAAGAAATAAGTAGGGACCAGTCATTTTGACTGGTTTGGTACTTCTAGTGTTAAACCCTGGAACACCCTGTATGTACAGGGACTATTAACCCTTTGCACTCGAGACCTTTTTTGCGCGGACGAACCAGCAACTCCAGACGCTTTGGAGCATTTTTGATGAATTTCTTACTTCTAACATAAAATGATTACACATACAAATTAATGTATAAAATTTTTATATTTTAACATTTTACTTATCTGTACGCCTTTAGGAAGATAATTTCTTAAAGATTAATCTTTGTAATTTTGCTTTGTATGATATTTGATGTAACAATTGTCAAG
>CM052099.1:9157871-9187213 GCA_028453745.1 Agapostemon virescens
AGATATGTAATGTAGCAGATTTTATTTAAATTCAACCGCGTAGATTTGAGTGAATTTTAACCAAGTAGACTTAAATTATATTTAACCGTGAAGATGTTAAAGATACGTAACCAAGCAGATTTTATTTCAATTCATGTGCGTAGATTTTGATTAAGCATAACCAAGTAGATTTTAATTAAATTCAACCGTGCAGATGTTAAAGATACGCAATGCAGCAGATATTATTTAAATTCATACGCGTAGATTTCGGTTAAGCACACAACCGCGTAGATTTTAATTAGATTAAACCAAGCAGAATTAAACGAAATTTAACTGTGCAAATTTAAGTAGCATCAACCGTGCATTTTAACGGTAACAATGAAAAGGCAACGTGCGTGTCCCAATACTAATGAAAGAGGACACACGCGACACGATCGTCGCAAGATGAAAGCGGAGATAATTTCCTCGGCTGAAAGAGAGTCGATCATGGTGTACTGCCGGTAATTTTGCGATGGTAGATGGCAGAGACGCGCGACTGACGCAACAAATTTGCGCGGCGATGGGCTGGAAGCACGAAAGCTTTAATTACTTTCGCGCGATGCACACTCGTGTTCGGCAAGTTCACGTCGGGCCGGACCGGGCCAGACCGGGCCGGCCGGATACATTGCAATTTCCGGGTCGAGGTTTCGACCGCGGAGCCGTTCTCCGGGCGTTGCCGATTGGAAAGCCCGTGGCGAACCTTGCATGGGGAACAACGAGCTGTAATTTGCACGTAAATCGACGCGTATTTCCCAGCCGGCCGGCTGAGCTAGTCTACGTCACCCTCGAAATTGAAAAAGGGCGTGCGCCCGCGCGCGCACGCGTCTCCATTCCGAAAATCGAAAACGTAGCCCTCGACCCTCGACGATCCCAACGGTCTGCCATAGCAATCCTGGCTATACCACATCTTAGAATTCGGTTTTTGTTTCAATTGCCATCGTTCGGTTTGCCAATTGCGTGAGAATTTCGCATACGAGCTAGGGGAACGCACAAAAAAACCGAATAGCCAATATAGAAAGCGTGCAAATAAATTCAATGCCTTTTTTCTTCGCGATATTTAGCTTTTATTTAGCTATACTAGGTTACGTTTCGAAGCACGCACTATCATTTCGTGTGGTTTTACCCATCGAGGGTGGAGGAACTAGTGGGATGGCAAAATCCAATTTCCAAAAATGCAGATGTCCTATGGCAATAGTTTTGGCACATCTATCAAATTTTTGTAGCTACAACGTATCGTGGAAATAGTACCTTCAGAATTGTTTTAGATGTTTTAACTTGGTGCGCCATAGTTGAAACGAGTAGAAAGCAATTGTTTCAAATAAGACAGCAACTTTTGAAATTATTCTTTGGATTTTATTGGGAAATTGGATTTAATATACACTCTCCTTTATACTTTTTATTAAACTTAATCTATTAATTTGGAAGTTGTATCTTTTATAATTTGCATAATGTGCAGACCTCTTATACATTGGCCGGAACCTAAACATTCATTTTAGTAATCGTAGCATCACCTCATATGATTATTCTATTAATTGTTGATTATGTATGAATTATATATTGATTAATATTTTTCTTTTAAATAAGCAGGAACTTTCAACAGATTTTCTATTAATTCTAATCGGCTCAAGGGCATTTTTAACCAATTTATCCGAATCGTACCCTTTCTTTCAACTTCATGGGGCACCCTGTAGTCGAAGCACGAGGTTTTACGGGGCTAAAGAATTCAGGATCGAACAAGGAACCCGGGTAACTGGAAGAGTCTGGCCAATTGGTTTTATCGGAGAGCCCGGGCCAGAGATATTACTTATTCAAATAGAAAGTACATTTTGAACCTTTTTCTCTTATTCGCGCCCCTTTCCGATGTGCTCCTCCTTATTCGATCAGTTCATTCCCAAAGTAATTCCTGTCCCCGTTTTCCTTCAATTAGCATTTTGTTATTGGCTCTGGATTTATTGGTTGCTTCTCGAGGCGGGGCAGATATTAGATCGGTCGGCTATTTTTAATGAAGCGGTTTCGAGAAATCTGAAGTACTCTTCGAGCTAAAAATAAAGTGGAAACGTCGATGTTTGTTAGTACAAACGTTCTCCAGCTTGCGAATTTTCATAATCGCTAGATTGCGGATTTTATGCATTTATGACAGAAATCAGTAGGTCAAATGCAAAATGTCACAGCACATTTACGACTTAAAGAATGCTTGTCGTCTTCTACTGTATTAACCCTTTGCGGTCGTATGTCTGCTCTCAGCTACCACAACAAGAAATCGTGCTAATCTTATACTGAATTCATCCATGTATCAGTTTACAATTTATCTGCACAAATATAAATATCTACTGGACCTATTTACGAACTAATGCGGCTCTCCTATCAGCAATATCTACCAGCAATGATAAAAAAACCAGCTGTAACAAAAAGTAATACTGTTGCTGCCTGTCGATCAGGTGATATTCTATTATTGGCATGGAAAGATAAGAGAATAGCCACCATGTTGAGCAGCTTCTATACCTCGGGCACGACAACTATAGAAAGAAGGTTGAAACAAGGTGGCACCGTCAACATAAAGAAACCCAATGTTATTATAAATTACAATATGAATATGGGAGGTGTCGACAGGGCTGACCAATTAGCAAGTTCATATTGTTTCATGAGAAAATCTTGCAAATGGTGAAGAAAGATTTTTTTCTGGGGATTAGAAGTTTGTGCAATCAATAGTTACATATAATATAAGGTGACAGCTAGAAGAGATAACAGGATGCCCATGTTACGTTTCATGTTCGTCCGAAAATTGATGGACCAACTTGTAGGTGATTTTCGTGATGGAGCATCATCAAACCCAGGAAGACCATGGATCTCGGATAAAGACGAAAGGCTGAACGGAAAACTGCACATATTGCGACGTTGTGAAGACGTAAAAAGTAAAGATTGTTCTGTATGTTCCAATAGAAAGATTAAGGGCGGAAGACGACAAACAAATTATTTTTGCGATACATGCAGTCGAAAACCAGGACTGCATATTGGAGACTGTTTTGAAAAATTCCACACAATGGAGAACTATAAAATATAATTTTTACATAAAAACATGACATTAAAACAGATTATTGTATAAGCATGTAACTAAAGTTGTCAAAAGAATTAGTAAATCTTGTTTATTCTTCATAATCTTGCATGTTATGTATCACTGCTATTTTAACGGAAATTAATTCCGACCAGTACGACAGCCATGTCCAAATTTAACCCTTTGCACTCCAAGCAATTTTAATTCCTAAATCGAAATATTCTTTGTGCTACAATAATTCCACTGTACATGGTTCATTTCCTTTCGTGCATATCAAATTTATTAGTAATACTCGTTCGTGCAACGATTCAACTTTCACTGATTTTTAAAAAACAAGCACAACGGTGTAAAAGTTGCTTTGAGGCGCCATTGGAGTGCTAAGGGTTAATACGTCCGAAAAGGGTTAAACTACTAAGAAAATTATTGGAAATATCAGACACCATCCTCAGCGAATGCATACAGGGTGTCAACGAATTATATGGAGAAAACGTTACAGCAAAGTTATGTTGGATTTCGGGTTTAGAAATCGATTGCAACGTTTTATAAAAAATCGGAAGAAGTTTTATTTAAGTGACGTACAAATACTTCGGATAATATATTTTGTATCATTGTCATACAATAAACCACCATACACTTCGCGAAACTCTTGAAGGTTTGAGATGGTTGTCTATTTTCTGCGAAGAGGCTAAGTGAAGTGACGAATTCCGTGGTTTTGCTACAATCATTTGGACAAATTATTTTATACAATCATTGTGTTGTATCATTTTCACACAACAAACGAGTATTTTCTATGTAAAATTTTCGGTTTCATATTTACATACCTATATCAACTTTTGAAAGAGAAACGTGGAAGGAATGGGGTGGAAGAGGAAAGGGGATGGTTGGTCCTAGCGACTCAGACGTTTTGAACGACGTGTCTATGGTTTAGTAATCACACCTTAATAATTATAATTGTACACCTTAGGGTCGAAAATCTGCGAAAAAGTGTAATGCAAAATTGACCTTGACCGGCTTCTCGAAGGTCAAATGTTTTTACGATTGTATCGCGGTTCCAGTTATCGAGATGTACAAACTGTCTCGATTTTGGAATTAAAATTGCTTGGACTGCAAAAGGTGCAAACTCAAAATGATGCGAGCAGAATTTATCAAATTAATTCACAGGATGTGCAGTCTAAAATTGAAAACGTAAAACATTCCCGTTGTTTTACATACGTTACGGAAAAGTGTCTAGTGGAAGACACATTTATTTGAAACTAGGAAGTGGCATACGTAACAGAATGGACTTTTATTAACACTAAAATTACCGAGTAAGAAATCCGACCGATTTACATTGCTTTGTAATAATGACAAAATTGCATCCATTCAGATCTCGTACAATTTTTACCGTAATGTCTGCTTCAATGAAGAAATTCATTCGAAACTTTCTGATGAAAATGTTTCTGTAACTTCAGTAATTGTAAACGAAAAAATCAGGAACCAGTTATTTTGACTGATTCGGTAGTTCTAGTGTTAAGAAACAATTTCAAGGTCACTTATTTTGATATTCGCCTCTTTAACACGCACGTTGTTCGCGAACGTTCTCGCGCATGATTCAAACCGACAGGAAGGACGTAGACCCCAATCTCGAAGCAGAAGCTTATTTGTATTCATGAAAAAAAAACAGAATCTCAGCATCGAATGCTGATATTAAAATGATTACAGCGCGATTACAATGGAAATCCTCGCAAACAGAAGAAGAGGACCAGAAGCAAAAGTTTTTCAAATATTAGAGTGCTCTTGAGCCGGTAGTTCACGAAGAATCAGACTTTCTTGCATTATCGAATAAGTTCCTCTGAGAGCTGGTAGCGTTCCCGTAAAAGACAATATTTGAAGTCGTGCGTAACAGGATGTTGCAGCGATCTCTGGAAAACAAAAGACGCGCGTCTCGTTCTTCCGAATTTCGTTTGGAATATTGCGATAGAAGAATCTCGGGTGCAACACAGCATCGGCGAGAAGCAGCAACCGTTGTTGCTTCGACCGTTCCGCTTTAAGGGAGCAGAAAAAGGCTGCTCGGGTCTCGGTTTCGAAATATATGCTGCCGTGTAAATGGGATGTCTGTTCATCGTGCCCAGGTAAATACAGGTGTGCTGCTGCGGTGCAGTTAGATGGTCCTGTACTAGGCGACCCTAAAACATCTTCCATTGTTTTCTATAGTACGGAGAAGAATATTCGGAAGAAAGTATTTGATTTAAAGCGAACATTACTGCGATAGAAAAGATATTTTTCTTAAGATTATTTTCTCCTACATTTCAAGGTCACCGTTGTTTACGTACACAGAATGACACATGACGATTTTTATAATGTTACGGCTTATGAAAACGCGAAATGACCCTTGATAACCTTAGTAAGCTTTGAAAGAATTATTTTAAAAAAGAAAACTTAAAATAAGAATATTGTATTCAAGCACACAGTATGTAAATAAGATTATATTCTGCAAATTATGTAACACTTGAAGAATAATTACTGTAAAGTTCATTTGGAGGTCAACACGTTGGACATGGTTGAATTTGTTTTCTTGTATCGTTAATTGTAACGTCATTGCATTTAAAACGATATTAATGATTTTTGAATTTTAAAAGTACGATTAAGGGAAGAAAATCTCTTTTGTCGCAGTAATTGTTCCTTCGATTGAAACATTTTCTTTCTTTCAAAATTTCTTGTATCACTATAAACAAAAGAGATGTTTTAGATAAAAATTTAAATAAGAGAACCGCCTAAATTGTCAAAAAGGCGGCGTTAATATTCGTACGAAATAAAAATTGTCTGACTTAGTAATTATACTCGTAAACGGTTATTTCTTTTCTGAGCCCTTTGCCTGCGTGCAGCGATAGTGTGCGCCATTCACGACGAAACTACTATAATTCAGAGCGATAATAAAAATTGCTATTTTGTCATATAGCAAAGATTTTTCTCTCTAATCGTCTAAATGAAAAAAGGGATAGAAACCATGATCCAAAAAGAATAGCGCTTGTATACCCTGTGCCTGCCTTCCCCTTATCGCCTACTAGAGCCTTTCTTCAAGAAAATGCACATTTCAGATCAAAGATCAGAGTAGAACATTTAACGACGTCGTGGTGTGAGTTTCCTCTAAGTCTCACCAGGTCGTTCGTAATTTGACCAAGTTTGCCCGCAAGTGTTGACCAGTGGTGGAACATTTTGGAAACTTTAGGCTTGTGGTACAACTGTTTACTGTTGTGTTGGGTAGGTCAAAGAGGCGAAAGCTTACCAAGAAATTAAAAGGCTATGGTCAGAAATCGCCCTTAAAGACAGCCACCGCCAAGTGGACCATAAACCCAGGCAATAGTTGTTTTAACACTTCCCGATGACAGCATCAAATAAACGCAAGTTTCGTCATCTGTTGTCGACAGTTGGGTTCGAAAGTTGAAGAAAACGACAGGCTTGGCAGCGCGTCTAACGTCAGAAATTGTCATTCAACAGTCTGGTAGATTCTCTCGCACGATTTCGCAAATCAGCAGCTTCGGCAAGAGTCGGCTGAATGAATCCGAGTGAAAATCCGTGATTCACGATTTCACGAACTTGAAATTGTCCACGGCTACCGCGGCACGCTCGTGCGGAATAGAACGGCGATCAGACTTTGCTTAATTAGAACGAGAAACATCGCCGATGCATATTCAATTCCTTCCCGGGGACGTAATTAGAAACCGGAGGCTGGGTCTGATGAACTTAAAACGAAATCGTTACCCGCGTAGACCCCTTCACCACCCCCGCCGCTGACCGTCCTGAATATAACTCGTAAGTATGCAGAGGCTAGGAGCAATTATATTCCGTCCAAGTTACCATTCAACTTTTTCCACCTTTCCGCCGCGCGCGCTATTCGAATGGCCCGGTCAATTAATTCCGGCAAGTTCATTAACTGCCGTTCGAGGAATAATTAAATTCAACCTCGCAATTCCCTTTGTCCTTAGAGGGAACGCATCCAGGACTCGAATGGCTTTCACCCGGGCGCCAAAGTAAACTGTTATTAGGTAAATCGGAAAGTTCCGTCCGTTTTTTTACAGAAAGTATAGCTTTATTCATGAAAGAAAATGAAAAAGTACGTTAATCAAAATATTGTCCATCGTTAGCGATGACTTTTTCCCATCTTTCGGGCAGCAAGCGAATTCCGCGTCGAAAGAATGATTCATCTTTGGAGGTTATCCAGGCGGAGATCCATTTTTCGAGATCTTCGTACGAATTAAGTCGTTCTTCAGCAAGTGCGTGTGCCATCGACCGAAACAAGTGGTAGTCAGATGGGGCACAGTCTGGTGAATAAGCCGCATGTGGTAGTACTTCCCAGCGAAGTGCTTCTATCGTTTCCTTGACAATTTTTGAGACGTGAGGCCGAGCATTGTCATGCAGCAAAATCACCTTACGCTGTCTCGTTTCATATTGTGGTCGTTTTTCGTGCAATGCTCGACTCAAACTAATAATTTGTTGTCGGTAGAGATCTCCTGTGACTGTTTGACCAGTTTTTAGCAGTTCATAGTATACCACACCTTCCTGATCCCACCAAATGCAGAGTAAAGCCTTTTTTCCGTGGATATTCCGCTTTGGCGTCGATGTTGAGGGTTGGCCAGGATCACAAATGGTTTTTCGACGTTTAGGATTGTCAAAATAAATCCATTCTTCATCCCCAGTGATGAGACGATGGAGAAACTCCTTTCTTTGTTGCTTAGCAAGCAAAATTTCGCAGATGGTTTTCCGTCTTTCAATGTCTCTTGGCTTGAGTTCATATGGGACCCACTTTCCTTCCTTGTAGACCTTCCCTAAGGCTTTTAAACGGTCGGAAATGACAGATTGAGCACAATTTAACGCTTCTGCAATTTGTTTTTGCGTTTGACATGGATCTTCATCCACCAACGTCTGCAATTCTTCGTCTTCGAATACTCGTGGCCGTCCAGAACGCTCTTTGTCCTCCAAAGAAAAATCACCATTTTTAAAACGTCGAAACCACTCTCTACATGTTTTATCGGAAACAGCATTATCGCCATAAACGTCTACAATCATTCGATGAGCTTCAGCTGCCGTTTTCTTCCAATTGAAACAAAAGACAAACACTTCGCGCAAATGACGCTTATTCGGCTCAAATTCCGACATCTTCAATGTAGAAAAAAACGAAGTTATTGATGCAAGCGTAAATTGTTGTGTACTGAGTTTTATTAACAGATGTTCAAACTAAAAAGTTAGCCTTACTTTAGAGGTTATAGTTACCCACAGTTCGAACTACGGCTACTCGACGCTAGATGGACAGAACTTTCCGATTGACCTAATATATACCGAGGATAAACGGGTCCGGGTTTCGGTGGGAAACGACTGTTTTGGCCAACTGCACACTGTTCTGATTTGATCGCGATCGGGACAACTGAAAACCGGGATACGGGGCGGCTAATAAGGAAATTCACGTCTTAAAGAAAATTTAAATGAACAACAAGGTTCATGATGCAGACGCCTGAATTCCGTTATTTTTGAGAACCCACTTATCTGAAATGCTGGATGTTTTAATTAGTATCTTAGCCATATTTTCAGACTATTATTAGGGGTCGTCTTTTGTAGACACGTGAGCCTCCAAAATGCTGACTTTTGCGCTCAAGAACAATTGATGTACCATAAACATCCAAATGTGAACCGCCAGGTGTTAGCGAGCGAGCGACTACCCGGGGGAACCACCCCGATTCGGAGCTTTCTCACCCCATCAGTGCGGGGTGGACGCATAGTAAGGGTGTATTTCAATTCCCGGGACCATTGGAAGCGAATTGCGGCAGTGGCGCGACTTTGAAATTTTGGGGCTGGTGAAAATTGCGAATATGGGAAAATGGGGTTGATAAAAGGAACCATCCTGCAGTCCCCTGAAATGCTAGCCTAGATTTTGAGGGCTCTGCTGAAAGAGGAAGGTTTGGGGAAGATTTTGCCGTTGGGCCCACGTCGATAGCTCTAATAGTTTGGTCGGGAGACGTCTTCAAAGATTGCCAAATATTGCCAAATGCTGAAGGTACGTATCACCCCCTATCGAAAATCGTGAAAAAATGGGAAAAAAATTTCAGGTCCCCGATTCTTTTGTAATTTTGTATACACGTTTCTAGACGCGCGGTCAGAGTCTATGGCAATCTTAATTATCTTAATCAGCTTTTAACACAAAATATGGAAAAATATAAGGTGTGCTATCTTTTTGTTCCAGAGTGTAGATCAAGTTCATGTCTCTATCGGTAGGTTGTTCAAAGGGTTGGGTGTAATACTATTTCGAATAAATACTTTATATTATTCGAAATCGTCGGCACACTTATAAATATATACTATTTTATTCGTTTATAAATTGCAGATTTTTATATTGTATTTGACGGATTCTTAAGATAGTATGGATTTTATTAGGTTGGGTGGAATAATATTTTCATTTCTTGTCTTAGAATCCTGTCGAAGTATATGTTGTGGACGATGTTGAGGCGTCCGTCCCGCAGTTCGGGGAGTCGGTCGCTCAAGTACGATGCTTTGTAAGAGCACGTACTAGCTCCAGCGCAAATTAATGGGAAGGAGCTTTATGTTGTTGAAATGAGACCCGACCAACTTGTACTTTTGGGTAGAAGTTTCTTTCTGCGTATTCGTGTATGTACAAGCGTCAGCGTGAGCCGACCGATCGGATCTGATGTATGTCGATACAGGAGCTGCTTATATACAAGTTTGATGACCAAGTGTCGGCCAATGGTGGTTCGCTATTTTTCACCTTTGTTTGGAGCGTCGGGGGTAGTGGGAGCGCGGGTTTTCCCGGCCGCGGGTGTCGGCAGGTAAAAATTGTAGGTGTACTTGCACCGTTTGAAGCTACGTTAAAATCAGCTACGCGAGCTTCAACAGACGATATTTCGTAAATAGTATACACAGACATGCTCTGAGTTATCGGTAAAAGGAAATATCTATCTTAATCAGCTTTTAACACAAAATATGGGAAAATATAAGGTATGCTGTCTTTTTGTTCCGGAGTGTAACAGGCGTGCATTGCCTAGCAAGTTATTGCGTACGGAGAATGTTGCGTCCGCGAATGTGATTGACACGGTTTACTTGAATGCTTGTATAATAAATTGACGCGCAGGTGTTTGTAGTAGTAACTTTATTTTAACTCGCTGCTTGTGGCAGCGCTTGTTGGACACGCTTTATCGTAGCCAGCGACTCCTTTGTGTCGCGCGCTTCCCCGCGCATTGTCTCGGGGGTGAAACGATGTTGGACACCTCGAAACGGGCTCCCAGGTATGAACGTTCTGGAGGAATACACCTATACAGGTAAACAGCGGTACCTTCAACGTTTAAACCTGTTCCGTTGTAACCTACTCTTCGAGTACACGCGAATTCTCAATAGCTCTCTTGCTTTTCTTTGCGGAGGTTAAGTAAAGAAAAAGAGTCGGTGTTGTCTTCTGGTGAGAAATCGGGTCCGTACGATTGTTGCCTCCTCTGCGGGCACAATTATCGGAATTTTCCGTGTCGTTGTGTGCTAGCGCAAATTAGATGAAGTTCGTTAGCAACGTTGAGCGCCGCGCGTACCTTTGTTAAATTGTAACTGATACGACTATCCCTTTGCACTCGAAACTGTTTTAACTCGAGAAATTAAGTATAAATTTTGCGGAAGCTTAACTAATAGAATGGCACCGACTAGAAAATTTTATATTCAATGTGGAACCTTTCATCTTGCCGTTGTAAAATTTTGTTACAATTTTATACACTCTTTGAAATTTCAAAGGGGATGAGATTTGAAAGTTTGAACTCGAAAAAGGCATTTCTTCTGGCCTATGATATTTGCTTTCTACGTGATTTATTTCATTTTCTGCATACGGGAATTTTTACTGTTAATCGTCTTTACAAGATCTAAATTATTACGGTTTTTTCGATAGTGATGGAAATAGTGGTACCTCAGAGTCACCATTTGAGTGCTAAGGGTTGAAAATTAAGAACGGGGCAATATAAGAATATTATAGTTATATATGTTCACGCAGTCTCAAACTGACCCTTGAATACCGCAACGAGCAGTTCAAGATAGTTAATCTTGTTTCCTAAAATCAGATCTACAACTGTTCAATTATTATTGAGGAATTTGTAATATTCGGTAGCAGGGCGCTGATTGCGAGGCTTCCAAAGTGTAACGTCACAAAATGGCCGCCGCTGAGAGACTTTTTGAAATATCGAAAGACTTAGCATTCTATTAAAAAAAGTGACACCGCTTGGTGCTGTCCAAGATAAATAAAATTATCCGATTTCAATGCTTTAACGAGGAAGAGTCAGGTGTACTTTGGATAGCTGCGTCAGTTCTGTTGCGTATACTCCATGCTGCGGTAAATACGAGGACTGATCGAAAAGTACCATTTTGATCTAGAGGCCATATTTCTTTGGCGCATCGTCATCAAATTTATATTGTCCCTGTTGGCCGAGGACCAGCAGGTGCCCCCAGTCGTCGATAACGGAATTGGCTAGCAAGACGGCAATCGTTATAAATAACTTAGGGAGAAAACGAGGCAGAAAGAGAGAATGAGCGACGTCGTTGCAGCACAATGGGGTTTTGCACGCGAGGGGAAACGGCGCCGATAAATAACCAGGCAATAATAAAAAGGGAAGGACTTTCTTACGGATCGAGCTGTTCGCCAGAGGAACGTTTATTTCTCTGTGAACGGAACGAATCTTGCGGTACCCGGGGGCCACCGACAATGCGTTTAGGGGAAATCGGGACCCCGTGGAATCGAGACGGAGCCAACCCGCTTGGAAAATCGCCGATGGAAACAGTGACTCACGAGCAATCGCGTTTGAAGCGGCAGGCCTGGTTTCAGATAGTGTATAGTTACAGATCGGGGATGAATTTTAGGCGATGGGATCAGCGAATCTGACAGAGGAACGAATTTCAGGTGGCACTTGCATGGACCTTCGAAAACTGATGTATTGGATTGTCGTAGTTGCCATATTTTGATTAACACGTTGAATGCCACAGGAGTCGTCGGTGACCGGCACCGTTACATCGTTTAAGAACGGTTATCAATAAATGAACAGCATTGAATATTAACACAGTACTGCCAAAATTAACCAGATTATATTACGAGGTGAAAATTTTACTTTTTAGTAAATAACAATTTTGTTCAATAACGCTGATCATTTCTATAAATGAAACTTGTTCGATGTATGCAAAATTCGCGTGGCATACAACGTGTTAAATAATGTTTCTTTTATTCAAAATGAATTTTATTCAAGTACATATTGGCCATTATTATCGATAACCTTTTGCCATTTTTGTGGTAGAACCATAATCCCATCCGGATAAAACTTCTGTGGTTTATTGGCTAAAAATTTGGCCAAGTGATTTTCACAGTCCTTTTTTGAATCCAACTTTTTAATATCAAGGTAGTTTTGCAGTGATCGAAACAAACAATGATCTGATGGTGCAAGGTCTGGGCTATACGGAGGATGCATCAAAACTTCCTAGCCAAGATCTAAAACGGTTCGATTTCATTACGTTTGAGCAATGATTCGCTTCCATAAGTTTCATCAAAATCGGATTTTCGCATCTGAATATGTTCCCTTGTGAGCAGCCTGAGTTGACTAAGAAATATTAACCCTTTGCACTCGAGAGGTGACTCTTGCTCACCAGAACCTTATCTCGCCTTAAACGTTTCTTGTGGCGTTTTTAGAGAGACAAGCGCCGTGCGAATGAGACCCTTTATGTATAGTCTTAACAAATAGGATGCATCTGCCAAATCAAATAAAAGAAGCAAAATTTCGCGAGAAATCTACAGTAACATATCACAAAGGAAATATCTTAGTTTTAGCATGGAAGGACAAGAGGGTTGTCACATGCCTGACCAATTGGAATTATGCAGGAATTACTCCTGTAAAAAGAATTTTACGAGGTGGTATTGAAGTTACCGTCAAAAAGTCTAATATTGTAATAAATTATATGAAACATATGAGCGGTGTCGATCGTGCTGATCAGTATGCCTCAACGTACTGTTTCCTGAAAATATCTTTGAAATGGTGGCGTAAATTGTTTTTCTGGGGCCTAGAAATTTGTATAATAAATTCTTATACTCTTTATAAAACCACTAAACAGTAGAGAAGAGAACAGCTGCTTAGTCACCTGCTATATGTGAAAAACTTAGTTAACGAACTGACTGAAGATTTTCGACAAACACGTGACCGAGCTTCAACTTCAACCTCCAATTTCGAAGACATCCGTCTGAATGCAAAACTGCATAATATTGTAACAGAAGTTAGGAAAGAATGCAGAGTCTGCTCTCAAAGAAATAAACTCAAAAGACATCAAACAACATATTACTGTAATACTGGTCTCGACAAATCGGGCATGCATCTTAACAATTCTTCAAATATCATACAAAGCAAAATTACAAAGATTAATGTTTAAGAAATTATCTTCCTAAAGGTGTAAAGATACGTAAAATGTTAAAATATAAAAATTTTATACATTAATTTGTATGTGTAATCATTTTAAGTTAGAGGTAAGAAATTCACCAAAAATGCTCCGAAACGTCTCGAGTTGCTGGTTCGTCCGCGCAAGAAAGGTCTCGAGTGCAAACGATTAAGAGACTAAGAAGCAGACTAAGAAATATTAAGAGACTAGGAAACAGACTAAGAAGAGTCAGTGGACTAAGTAAATGTTGTCCCAAAAATTTTGTAACACGTCAGAAAATCGTGAGAGAGAGTGTGTAGCTAGAGGAGGAACTGTGTACAGTTTGACCAATCATCCACTGAAAAATTATTACAAAATCAATTATGATGAACTGTTTCTTCCTGGTGCATGAAATGTTGCAGAAAATTCTGCAGCCGTGTGTCTATAGTGGCGCTTATACGTTCGAGGCCGAGTTTATCAACGCGTAACGGGGTTTTCGCGGAAATTCGATTCGCACAAGTTACACGGCTCGTTTGCATAATTATCCGCGTCGGCGACGTCATTTCTCGGCGGTTCGCGCGACGCTTATGAAGTTACGACCGCCATGAATAGAAGAACCGTATGCGAAATATGTGCATGTGCAGCCGGACAAAAGCAGACTGAATTTCTGTAATTTGGCTAAGCATCTCCACCTTTTCGTCCGTCACGCGCAATGGCCGTTTTCATCCTTGGGAAATTCCTCGCGGTAAAAATACTAGCTGCTGATTAGTCCAAGACGCCATACTGTCCTTCACGCTAACACTACTATAGAGGGCTAAATGACCATTTCCGGAGTTTTTATTTTACAATTATTGAAGTTATAAAATTGCCTTTAAAGAAATTGAATACCCACGCTTTTTCGTTCAATCATATATTTTAATAAAAATCGCACAAACTCTAAATAAATTGAGTCTTGTCATTTTTACAAGGCCATTTTCTCCAGTCAATTTTATAGCTCGGTGCTGAAATTGTACAATGTCAAAAAATTCATATGCGCTTATATATAATGTTGTTACGACGTAACACCGTCAATTTAATGATAATCATTTTTAAACGACTTAACGGTGCCGGTCACAGGTGACCACCGTGGCGTTGAACGCATTAATATTGCACCCACTGCAAATTCATTTTGTCATCGAAATTTAAGCATAGTGTAACGGTTTCAATTAATCGCAACCGAAGCAGCGGATGTGACAAAGTCTGAACTATACTCCATCTACCTTTCCGTTTACGTGCATACATCTATACTGCGAAATATCGATTTAACGAGACTCGCCGCGAAGCCAGACACGTCTATCCACCTCCGCCTCTTACGCGGGTTGCGTTTAAACTGGAGCGAAGCCCCTCGCCGGTGTCTTTAACCGGAATTTGGTCGCGGCGAAGCGAGCGAACAACCTCGGGCTCGCTTCATTTATATATCCGCTGTACGTGTTTCGTTTCGCCAACACGCGGGATTCGACCGTGGAAAAAAACCTTGACAAATATCCCCAGCCTACGCGAGTGACAGAATTTTTGCACGGATTGGATGGCGGATTGTTTTATGCAGTCGTGAAAGTCCCTCTATCTGTCTCTCTCTCTCTCTCTCTCTCATTTTTTCCAGCTCTCAGGAACACTGAACGCAGAAGAACTTTTCTAAAAGAATTCCAAACGGAAATTTTCTAGGGCAGCTATCTGTTGTGTACGTGGTCCTTGTTAAGACGCGAATACCGCCTGATGAAAGAACCTACACAGTCGGTCAAAGAAGTCTTTTTAACTTAACTAATAGAAGTGCTATTTAACATTGGAAGTACCACGCACTAAACTGCACTAATATACTCTGCATTATAAGAATGGCAAGGTTGAAATTATTCAGACTTCGTGCAATTTGTTGATGTGTGCTTGAATACGAAAGTTTCGTTAAAAAGTTTTGGCAATATCACTCTTATAGTTGTAGTAACTGTGAAAGAAGAAATCGGTAACAAGTCAGTTTGAACCGTCCGGTAGTTCTGGCGTTAAAGCGAGGTTACATTTCTAAACCTTCGCCATATTTTTCTCGTGAACTTACACAGTCGGTCAAAAAAGTCTCCTTAATTTAACACTAGAACTACTGAACCAGACATTTTGACTGGTCCTTAATTTTCTCTTTCGCAATTATTGAAGTTATAAAAATTGTTAAGACGCGAATAGGGCCTTAAGAATATTTTTAAATTAATGAAAAGATTTATTAATATATAACCGTCCATCCGAAATGCCAGATGTTTTAATTAGTATTTTTGCCAGAGCTCGGGACGTTGGTTTATTAGAGTTGTCCTTTGCAGACACACGAGTACATTGGAATGAAGTGTTTCAAAACTACTTCTGTATGAAATCCGCATTTATTGGTAACTTTCATTTTTCATAACCAGGTTTTTCAACTTAAAAATCAGTAAAAATTCTCAAAAATTCACATCGATAGCCTTGATATGTCATCATTTTTTCATAATTTTTGTATCCAATTAAATAGAAGAAACTCGGTCGAAACCTATTAAACCGAATGTTCTGTATAACTTCACCCCTGGGTCACGATAGAGGGTTCAAATTGTCCACGTTTCTAGGTATACCCTATCGAATGGCACAGGAATCATTTAAATCGGCTGAAGGGAATTTTTGACCATTGTGCCTGCCTATACTTTTTGCCATTTCAATCAAAATCGTTATATAACGGTTTGAAATGGTTGTTTTCGCAACCTTTCCAATCCCTGTTTAAAATTCGATGTTACGTTCGTATGTTTGTAGTCCTATATTCGCTGCTGTACAGTAATTGGTAATAAACGATGATGTATTAAATGGTAATCAGTGGATTGCACAATGCACTAACTAAATTTTGTACGTCGTGTAATTAACGAACAAAGGATAGAATAGCCTGGTCGTCGATTATAACGTTATGGCGAGTTGATTTCCAAACAGAAACGTTGAACGGGTTTCTACACGAGCATGTACGGCAACGCGAAAAACTCATCGAACTTTTAGCCAACTAACGAACTTAATTACACCGAGTTGTTTTCGTTCATTACTGAATGGACGAAACATTGTCGATTCAAGTTCCGAAGTTACGATTCTCCCGAGACAGTCTGTTTAACCTTAACAAAGTAGCCGAGCGAAAATTAATTAATTCGCCGACGTATTTTCCAACGAAACATGTACACGAGTTCCCGTTCGACTTACGGAAACAGTGAAATTATATCAATTACCGGGGAAATCCGTCCTGTCTATTTTCTCAGTAAATTAACTTACTCGCGGGGTTCTTGTTGAGTACGCGTCGATGCTACATCGGAACTGGTAATATCAAAGTTGTTTCAAGGAATGGATGGAAATCTTGTAGAACGTCGCGAAGATACGCCTCCGGACGTTGTCGGGTATGAAGAAGGCCAATTTTCTTTGCTTCGAACGATATATCTAAAAGATTCTTTAAAACCGAAACCTTAAAAACTTCTTTCAAATGAATAATTGTACGTGAAATTTTCAACACTAAATTGTTGAAACTCAAAATTCAAAAACCACCGAACAATAAATTCAACGATATGCATTGCTTCGTAATAATAACGAGAAAGCATCTATTAAAACTTCATACGATTCTTATTGTAAGGTATACGTCATTAAAGAAGTGCATCCAAAAATTTCTGATGAAAAAATTTTTCTAACTTCAATAATTGCGAAAGTAAAAACTAGGGACCAGTGAAAATGACTGGTTTGGTAGTTCTAGTGTTAAATATATTATCAGTAATAGTCTCACCCCCTTAACCTCTTAGGCACGCCTGAATTTTGTGCGGGACTGTTTCTCTGTACGGTAGAGCACCTTGGAATTACATTTTTGTTAAGGAAATTATAATTTTTGTTAAAGATATGATGCATATACTTTAACTCTAATAATTTAGTTTAATAATTAACAATGCAATTGAGTGTGCTTGAACCACTATAGTGACGCATCGCGTGCCTAAGAGGTTAAGGGCGAGTTCATCGTTCCTGACTTCGAGTGACCACTGCTTTTTTTATAAGCCACAAAATTTTCAATGATTCATAAGAATACATATTAACGCTAAATCTACCACAGCGGGTTTACCACAACCTAACTCAAATCCTTTTCAGATTGTTTATTGCTTATTTATTGAAATTATAAAATTGCCTTCATAGGAATCGATTCGGTAGATCTCTTTATTCAATTATATTTTTTAATTAAAGTGGCAAATAATCAAGATAAATTAAATCTTGGCATGTTTATAAGATATACATCAGCTAATTTTAATGCGAGGTAATACTAAACAGTATTAACACTTTATCTGTCCAATTAACGACCTCAAAAATTCCACAAAATCAAAGTAATTTATTTAACGAAGCAACAATTGAAAACTAAAAATGTACGACATGTTATGTTATCCTTCAACCTTCTTCTATCTTCTAGATCTCAACTAAATTTAGTGCAGCGAATATATTGTTGGAAATGGGGCCCTGAGCGCATAGCCCCATGACTTTGCGATACGCGGCTTTAGGTGTCCATGATTAACAAATGACGATCGGCGTGCGATCGTCCTCTGTTCGCCGATGAGGCGCCTTCTTCCTTCTCCGTGCGTGCGTCTCCGTGTAAAGACGTCCCGCGTGTGCGTTCCGTATTATTGTAAATCAGAGTAGTTAATAAATGTAGATTTCGTGCGTATTAAACTTTCTTTCTGCGATCCAGTACCTCTGAGCATAAATCTCAACATATATTAATGTACAAATTTATTTTTAAACTTGGCCAAATAATTCTGTCACCCATATATGGGTGACATGGCAGTCAAAGTGTTAAATTAGCGAATAGTATATCACGAAAATTTTCTGTCGCAAACCACACTTGGAAATCGAAGTTTATGCCAACAAACCAGCAACAATTGATAACCTGTAAAACAACATTAGGAGTGAAATTCGTGAATAAAACGAGGAAATATGTCAAAGTATCATCGAAAATTTTGATGTTCAAATTGATTCGTAAACGTGGTCGTATTTAACGGATATCGTCTTTCACATATAATTGTCATAGATGACCTGATAATTCAATTAGAAAGACCAATAAAATTAAAATTAGTATATTTTGTATTTTAAAAAAACTTCCCACAGCCTATTTTGGCTAACTAATTACGAATTAGTGTTAAGACCTTGTTCGCTGTTCCTGTCCTTTGCTCGCCATTATTACCAATTCTGTTACGACAGTTTCTCTCCCTCTGTTCCTCGATTGTCGGAAAAATGTCAGTTTATTCCGATTCGAATGACAGTCGACAAAAATCGCGTTGCCGGCCGAACGGAGGCAGCCAACCAACCAATCATCTCTATTAACTGCGCGCCTTCTGCGCGAACGTTTCCATCGTTCGTCGTTTTTTCCTCCCCCCTTCCCTCGTTCCGTCCGATGAATCAAATCGTCGGCCCTGTCGATTTTAATATGAATCATATTTTAAATCACGGGACAAGCAATAAATTTGATTTGCCCCGCGTAAGAATCGCTCGACGCGTCCGACCGATAACGATGGATATTTTTAGCTTAATGGAATGAGAGGAGACACGTTTCCCGAGTCGGAAACAATATTATTTTCCGAGCGAACAATTTTCCCTCGTTTATTGGCTCCTCTCCCTCGGGGTCTCCGATTTGACAAATTCGCCGTTGCCGTCACAACACGAGCGAAAAAAAAAACAAAGAAAAATATATATACCCACTTGTATTTTCTAGCGGTCGAGTTCTTGACTTTGCCGCGCGCAGGCGGTTCCGGTTGTCCCGTAATTGTTTGCGCACAACCCGGGAATAATCGTGTTACGCTGCGTGAAGGGGGAATCGCTGGAAATATGCAATTAAATTTCTTCATAAAAAAGTCTCGTGTTTCCCAGAATTGAGTTTGAAGCCATATTTTAGAAAAAATGCGCCCGTTGAAACTGGAACGAAACGCAATTTAATTTGTCACGCGCGCGACGCCGACAGAAAGGACGAAGAGAGAAAGGAGAAGAGAGGCGCTGGTTCTCGCTTCCGCTTGCACGGCGCGGGCACGGAAGTGCCGCGAAATTCGAATCACTATCGCCGGGAAAAAAATTGCGGAAAGCTTCTCCTACCCTCGCGCTTGTTTGATTCTCGTTTAGGATGTTCACGGACAGGACGAGCAATTAAGCCACCCCCTCCTCCCTATCCCGCGGAGGGGAGGTGCAGTTAACATGTCGATTAATGTTCCGTCCAATATTTCAACGTCCGCCGACCGCGCTGCTAATTATCGGTGACTAAATTCAAGGCGAGGTGAAATTGCTTTTTCGACGTTTTATGATCGGCAGGCTGCGACAGTGGCCAGCGTAAATGGGGAACGCGTGGAATTCCGTCCCGCGAAGTATCGTATCGGGTCGATATTATCGTCGCGAAAGGAACTCGAAGTCCTTCGGCGAGTTTTGGACCCTCGCGATTAACAAAACCGTTCGCGGTCGCTCAGTCTTAGCGTAATTACCCGCTGCAAAAATGGCACGACCGGTTAATGGATCTGATCGTCCGGCAAAACCAGCAAGGATACGCGGGTGGAATATTCATCGGGCGCGGGATCGATCGATCTGCGAATCGATCCACGTAACGGCCGCCTTTTCTCTTGTACGTTGTCTTCCTGCTATACCTCGGAAAAAATTAGTCGATCGAACCAGTCGAATGGTTGTCGTTGCAATTGTTCGTATCTTTAACGCGAAAACTATTTCTATTAACCCTTTGGACTCGAATGGTGACTCTGAGACACTACTAATTATTGCCACATTGTCATTTAACCCTTTGCAGTCCAAGCAATTTTACTTCCACAATCAAGACATTTTTTGATGTAGAATAATTCAATTGTACACGGTTCATGTTCTTTTATGTATAGTGATTATTATTATTACTCGTGCGTGCAACGATTCAACTTTCACTGATTTTTTAAAAACAAGCACAATGGTGTAAAAGTTGCTTTGAGTAATAGTATGGCAATTTTTAAATGCAATTTAATTTCTTAAATGCAAACACAGTGATGTAAAAGTTGTTTTAAATAATACTATGTCAAAATTTCTGGAGCCTCAGAGGAGCCATTGGAGTTCTAAGGGTTAAAACAATGTTTACATCGCTATGTTCGCATTCAAGAAACTGATAAATATTTCACTGTTGCAAAGATGTTAAAAATACTCCCTATGTATAAGAAGAAATAAATCTTGTAGAATGAAAATATTTTAGGTCAAAAGAAATGCCTTGGTTTTGGAGTTAGAACAGCTCCGAGTGGAAAGGGTTAACTCGAGGGCAAACAGGAAAGTTAGCAGCTAATGGATCGAGCAAGATTTAGTGGAATTTTTGAATTTTTGAAAACTGATATCTGAATGCCAGATGGGTCTTATGGCAACTTGTTTAAATCGTTTTAATGGATCCTGCGTTGATTGGAAATGATTATGATCGTTTCTTCTTTCTCGAGCGGAACATTGTGGGTCGCTGGAGAAATGAAACTAGTAACGGGACGACGATGAAAAAAGAACATGAAAGCTCTATGCGAATAGATCTAGTCACCCCGAACCGTCCCGTGGAGGAATAAAAGGAAATGGGAAGAGGAATAAATATTTTTACGGTTATCTTAAGAGAAACCCATTATAACGAATAGAATTCGATATTCGAGTTAGTTATAGCGTCGTTACGGAAACGACGAGCGAACGCGTTGGCGATTACTTTAAAGAGATAAGCTTCCTCCCTCTGGGCGAATAAATATGCACATTTGTTACATTCGAGTACTTATTTAAGAGGGTGTTCCGTAACAATATAATAAAAGAAGTGGTCAGCGAGGAAAGAGGCGATAGACCGGCAGAACGATTCAGGAAATAGGTTCAGAGTCGAAACAGGGGAATAGACAAATATATACACTTTTAATAATTATTTTGCGAGAGTTTTCTCGAATTTAGGATCATAGATTACTATATAGACTCGTATTTTCGAAAATCGCCTAACGACCGAAAAAATTGACATAAATTGAAAAGTTTATAAATTATTAACCGTTTACGTTCGAAGCTGTTTTAACTCCAAACTCAGGGAATTTTTTCTAACCTAGAATATTTTCATTCTACACGATATATTTTATCTTATGCATATGAAGTTCTGTTACTATTACTCATCCTTGCAACAATCAGTTCTTTGACACAAGCACAGTGATGTAAAAATGGTTTTAAACCGTGCTGTGGCTATTTTTAACGGCGCCTCAGAGTCGCCATTCGAGCGCAGAGGGTTAAAGAGTTTAGAGCGGCGAGAAAAAATTTAATCGATTGTATTCGTACAACCCCTAACGATTGAAGATATCAGCGATCTACAGGCCCATTCATAACGGTGTTTCCTTGATCGTCACGTCGAGAGCGTAAATATTGCGTGACGTCGGGACTAGCACATCCCCTAGATTGATTTAATCGTCAACGGGAATTTGTCAGGGGCGACGTTCGAATGCGGGTGGCCTCGGTCTCCCTGTGCTCTTCCCGTGGAACCGCGCCCCCTACCCAGGAGTGCGAGGGGCACGATTAGGCCACTTATAGCTCGTTTGTCAATGCGATTGTTCCGTGCCGGCGTGCTCGAACCCCTGCTAGACTCTGGGTCATTGGGTAGCAAGAGGGTGAAGTTGTCAGCGGAGCGAGGCTGTCACGTTTTTCCACCCCTGTTTTCGAATTCCTCGAGACATACTAAACGATCTATATCCATTTCAAGACACATACTACTCCTGGCATAGCGGTGGGTCTGTCGCGCGTGGTGTCGGCCAGTAATCGGCCAATCGGAGCCGATTTTTATATCAATCCCTTGGCGTACAAACAAAATGGAATTTGACGCGTCCGAAGAATACAAATTTACATTGCTATATAATATTTAATCAGGTTGATATATAATGTTAACCCTTTGCACTCGAATGGCGCCTCTAAGGCGACACTAAAACTTGCTATACCATTATTTAAACAACTTTTACATCGATAGGTTTGCAGTTGAGAAATTGATAAAAATGTTAAAATTCTAAATAAGATTTATAGTCATTAATTTCGTATGAACGAAAGGAAATGAACTTTCTACAGTGGAGCTTTTATAGATAAAAATATTGTTTTGATTTTGGAGTGGAATTGCTTTGAGTGCAAAGGGTTAATAGACAGTGATTAACACATTGAGCGCCTGCGACATATGAGCCATTTAATTAAACTCTTAGGCACTATGCGGCCACTATACTGGCTTTCGGGGATGTCATCTTTCTGTACGACGCGCCACTATAGTTGCTTTCGCGGATAAACCATGTTTTAAGACGTACTATACTCAATTGTATTATTAATTATTAAAGTAAATTGTTAAAGACAACACACGTGTATCAAATCTTTAAGAAAAATTATAATTTTATGATCGAACACCTCATTCCAATGTACTCGTGTAGAGAACAGCATTACCCGTCACACATTGCAGTGCTGTATCATTTACACGTAATTCGCGTTGAACTCTGCCGTACAGAGAAACAGCCCCGCGCAAAATTCAGCCGTGCCTAAGAGGTTAACAAGGCTCCGATATTTAGGGGTGGTGCAAATAATATTACAGAGACACACGACTTGTTGGAACGTAGAACTGACTTTAATAATTCTGATGTACTGGTTTTTCTTACGAAAATAATACGGATTTGTTGAATTGAAGATGTTTCAGTGACGTTTGAAATGTGAGTCAGCAAGAGTGTTTTTTTTTTTTAAAGCAGGATGGACCTGCGAAAATTTAAAAATGAGGGTTTGATTTTAAAGTTACCTTGAGCGAATGCTCACTACTCTTTAAAATGAGAGTGGTTGTTTTTGGTGAATATTGAGGGTTTTAGGATTGACATGAGTCGAGTGTTGTTAATTGTTACAAGAAAATTTTCAAAAAACTTGTAAAGGTCACTTGCAGATTTCTGCAACATCAGGAAAAGTGAGTCAGCAAGAGTGTGAAAATTGTGCGATATTTATACAAACAATGGTTCATGTAAGCGCACCAATCAGAGTCGATGGTGGCTTGATCAAGCGGCGCGATCGCAGGTAAACGTTCGGTTTGGCCGTTGCTCCCGATCGCAAGACGTTGGACGTAGGGGTGGTTTATTGCTGGGGATTTTCAAAACGCCGGTTTGTAGGAATATACCGGCTGCTCAACTTGTACAATGTCGAAATATTTGTATGCGCTTATATATAATGTTGTGCGACGTGACAACCGATTCGAACGAGAAAAGCAATATTTGCTAAAATTTTCATTGTCAGAGTAACCAAATTGGTTCAGCAGTGTTCTAAAGACTTCGCTTGTACATCGAAAGCGCCGTGAGTTCGCGCAGTAGAAAGAAACCCAATTATCCTCGGAGATCGGCTAAGAAGCTGCGAAGAGCAGAAAAGCTAAAAAACGGTGCGCTCGGAACGCGAGAACTTTTCTGTTCCGGGTAGAATGATTTAAATACAAAATCTCGTTCCTCGCCCCCTCGTTCCCCATCCCTCCGCTCCTTTCGGACTGGAAGTTAGCGGATCCCGGGCAGACATAAAGAAAGGAAATCTCGATGGTCCGCGTTATCGATCAGAGTCGGTATCCAGTCGCAGCAGAAACTCGTTCCTCGATATTAACAAGCGAGTCGGGTCGAAACTTTTCACGGAACCGACCGGGCCCCCGTAGAAATCGGAGAAAATTTACGCGCGAGTTGACGTTGTCAGAGTAAAGGACGTGGTTCGCCCGGTCGGCTCTGTATCCGAGCTTTTACGATTCGCAGATAACGAGGTATAACATGTCGGGTGTTTAAACCTGACGTCGATTTTCACCGCGTAGATACGGGACGGCGATAAAACGCTGTTCCCTATAGCCGGCGAGCGGAGGAGTCCGAATGATCGTAAACGAGCCAAGAAAGGGAGAGCGAGAGCAGCGAGTCTGTGTGGTGTGTACACCGTACGGGAGAAAGAGAACAGAGAAAAGAGAAAGATAGAGGTGTACAAAGGAGGGGGAGGGGAGAGAAAAGGCCCCGTGCAAATACCAGTGGCAAGCATCGAGAAAAAGAAATTCCGCGACGGGGAAAAATGCGCGCCGCGAATACCGAGCCACCTAAGAAAATCGGCGGTGGTCGGCCGTTGAATTTGCATTACTCGATTACGCGACGCTCGAAGGTGCCGGCAGTTAGAATGGCTCCGTTTGCTTTTTCTTCGGGCCGAACGCCACTTTTGTTGCTTCCCTCCTCGAAGAAATGGCATGGTAATGATCGCGTTTCCACGTGATCGCTCGATCTCTCTCACCCTTTCTCTTGCTCCTCTCTTTTTCGCCTTTCTTTTTATATCCCTCATACGGCTGCACCACTCTCCGCACCGTGATCCCACCACTTAAAGCTGAGCTGTCGTTCCGTGTTCGATGAAGTGACTAGAGCTTTTATGGGGATTTCTCGTGTCGCGTGAGGAATTGAAACATTTAAGTGGCTCCTTTCCTACCGACAGCCGATCGGCATCATTGTGCGGATCCCTTCTTTGTGCGGTTGCTCGGCTCGGGCCTGCGGTTTCAGACGGTTGTTGCGTCATTATTTTATTGTGCTCGTCGATGAGCTGCGGATCCTCGTGCGTTTGCCGCGCCCGTGGATTTCTATTAGGCAACGTGCGTTAAGACACGAATACCGCCTTAACCCTTTGCATTCCAAGCAATTTTAATTCAGTGTTTCATTTTCTTTCGTGCATATCAAATTTGTCACTGTTAAACGCTTCAATTTTTACTAACTTCTTCATTAAAAACATTTGTAATGCACAAATTGTTTTGAATAATAGTCTGACAATTTTCAGTGTCGCCTCAGACGAGCCATTGGAGTGCTAAGCGTTCACACTTAGCCGGCCGCGCGCGCCACAGCGAACTGTACGGTTTCCACCGCGCACTTTTCGAAATCCCGAACCTAAAGAGCCATAATAACGGGTAACAAGGGGCCTTAAAAATTGGTGGATTTTATTATATGTTGTGCTCTATACATAGAAACAATTCGTCAGTACTTGCGAACAACTCTGTAACAGCACTGCAATGTGTGACGGATAATGCTGTTCTCTACACGAGTACATTGGATGAAGTGTTTGATCATAAAATTATAATTTTTCTTAAAGATATAATACATGTATGTTGACTTTAATAATTTATTTTACTAATTAATAATACAATAGTGGCGCGTCGTACAACAAGATGGCATCCGCGAAAGCCACTATAGTGGCGCATAATGCCTAAGAGATTAAGTTAAGCGCTCGAAGCGCAAGGATAAAATATAAAACGTTCAAACTAAACGATTTATTATTCGTGCGCTCGAAACAATTAGAGTTGTCCTTTGTAGACACGTGCGTTTCTGAGACTTCGACTTTTGCACTCGATAGCAATTGACGTACCATAAACCTCCAGATGTGAACCGCCAGGTATTAGGTGATGTAACGTCTTAGGAACATTTCGCTGCTCTTCTCACCCCACCAGTGCAGGATGAGGAGCAAATTAAGAAACCAATCAGGGTTTACATATAATTTTGTACGTGCTCATTGGTAGTGAATGTTTAAGCCCCATCGATGAGCACTAGTATAAGTATTCATTTTCTTCACAAGGGGCTGTTATACTTCACTTTACATAGGCTGTTTTACTCTAGTTCACATAAGCCGTTTCAACTATACGTGATACGCTGTTTGTTAATTTTATAATTTAAAGTAACACTGTAACATACGGTGACGGTCTAGTCAGGAGTGTATATAATCATTAAAGTTGATAAGTTTAGAAACAAAGTTCGTGTACCGGTCATTTATTATTGCTCTTTCTTTTCTCACACCACCTTATAAGTGCGGTGAGACGTGCGTTAGACTAAGGTTCACTAATATTGCTGAGCCCTGTCACGACGCTTAACAAATAAGAATAACAATCAATATTGTTCCTTTGACAGAGAACACGTTATTGTCAAAGTAGTTCTTCAGTTTTCATAGAAAATAGCCTATGATATATACGGTACCATTCGTATCTGACCAATTGCCATACAACAGGCTAACCTATTCTACTTGCCTGCACTCGGCCCACTTGATTTGAAAATTATACTGTATTATATAACAGTTTCTAGCTGCACATTTTCGCGTCAAAATGGCGTCGAGTTGCTGACAGGCAACGGTCGAAAAGGTGCGGATTACAAAGGGTTAACCCTTTGCACTCGAATGGCAACTCTGAGGTGCCAGTCAAAATTGTCACATCACTGTTCAAAACAATTTCTACATTGCTAATGCTTGCATCTAAGAAATTTATAAAAATGCAACTGTTGCAAGGACGAGTAACAGTAAAAATAATCATATGCATAAATCATATAAACCATGTCGAATGAAAATATCCTAGAAGAAATCCTCTCAGAAGAAAAGTCTAGGTTTTCGAGTCAAAGCAGCTTCGAGTGCAAAGAGTTAAAGGTGTATCCGCCAGGAAAAAGTGAATAAATTTATTTCTTTGGGTATATATTACTGAAAAGTGGCTAAGAATTTGCATAAACACAATCTCATCGTTTTTACATAGCAATGTAAAATAATGACGTCCAGCGAAGCTAATATTTTAAAGCGAATAACAATTTGTGTAACTCACGAGTAACGAATGTTTCAATGACATTTCATGATTATATATAAAATGAACGACGATAACCGGAATGTGTATTAAAATTTATAGTTTATTCGCTATTAGTGGTTCTTTCGCATACATCGGTCAGATCGAGGCAAGTTCCGTCAGCTGATTCATGACGTGGTAGAGGTGATGAAGCGATTATACAGGTTTTGCGTGGCACTTTATAGTATCGTTTAATTCAAAACGCTGCTATGAATCTGAAATGTTTACAATCTGGCTTAAATTTACAGTTATTACCTCTTTGAAGTCTTCCGAGATGTTATGCGACGATACCGACACTCGGAGATTGCGTAGCCAGATGGAAAACGCAGAAGTTTCAACAAACGCGTATGATGCGCATTCTTCTTCTTCTTCTCGGCGCGTGCATGCTGTTGCAACTTTTAAACGCATTTTTCATAACAAGCAACAGTATTTCGCAGAAACAAACGTGGCTCTCTACTCTAAAATTCTAACGAATCAGCCGTTACTTTTACAAAATGGACGACGAACGAATCGACATCCCGATCAGCTGTTGCTGATCTTTAACTTGAGTCATGTTCGCACTTACGAGGTCGTACGTTTAGAGCTTGCAATAAATTAAATATGCGCATGATCCATTTTTATAATATCAATAATTGTGTACGAAGATATTACGATGGTGGTACCTTCTTCTCAGTGTGCATAAAATGACGCTGAGCATTCTAGGTCGGGTAATAACTACACGGAATGTATCTATATATACATTATTACACTATTTTAGAACGTTCGTGCTATCGGAATTATTTTAAACTTTTAGATTGTCCGCGATTTCTATTTCTTACAGCTTCTAGTTTATTGTTCACGATTTCTAAATGGTTGTGTGTTCACATTATCGGATGATCTCAAACTTCTAGGTTAGTCGCGATTTTCTCAGGGCTTCTAATTGTTCGCGATTTCTGTTTCTTAGAGCTTCCGTTTGTTGTTCCCGATGTCCGTCAACTTCTGTCAGAATCTCTTTGCGTTTTGTCCGTCGTGACCTCGGTTTTGTCGTGATTGGTTGAGGATAGTTTGAGATGCAGCGAAATAGCGATTTTTAATTGGTTGTAGGAGTGACGGAAGGAGTATAACAAGTATATAGTCTATATAGTGATTTATTGTTCGCTATCTGTTTGTCGTTTCGTTGGGTGCGTCGCAGGTAACGTCACTCTGTCGGGGTAAAAACTGTCCACACGCGGCGTTTGTAAAATGGCGGGCTCCTTCGAGGTCGATTTAAAATGGTTCATTGCATCCCTTTTGGCTATGCTAGCTAATTTGCCGAGGACATAAAATGACAAAATAGGCCATCAATATAAAGGGTGTCCCAAAATCAACGCAAGATTTGAATTTGCTGTCATTTTTGCAGTAAATTGTTGGCAACCCTGGAAAAAGAACAATTTAACAGCTCAGAGTTTAGGGTTACTAAAAATGGAGTGTTATACGATACAGCAAGGTGTTTTCATTATTGAACAATATTTAAAAAATAATGAAAGTTTGGCGGCCGCAGTTCGAAAATTTTATACAAAATATGGTCAAAATAGCGTTTTAACGTCGTCAACTGTGAAAAGATTAATTGAAAAATTCAGGGAGACTGGATCAGTTGGACACGCTAAACACACCGGTCGTCCAAAAATGAGTCTTTCAAATGTCAATATCGAAGCAGTGCGTGAGAGTGTTGATGAAAACCCAGGAACATCAATTCGGCGTCGTGGACAATAATTGCAAATTTCAAGAAGCTCTCTACAGCGTATACTCACAAAAGATCTGTGTCTCCATGCTTACAAAATTCAATTAACACAACAACTGAAGCCTAATGACCATGAATCAACAAGTAGATGCTGATTTTTCGAGCAAAATCATCCTAAGCGATGAAGCACATTTTCACCTTGATGGTTTTGTTAATCGCCAAAATTGCCGTGTCTGGGGTTCGGAGAACCCACATGTGATTGTCGAACAACAAATGCACCCACAGCATGTCACTGTTTGGTGCGGATTTTGGGCTGGAGGCATCATTGGACCATACTTTTTTGAAAATGAGGCTGGTCAAGCAGTAACTGTTACTGGTGCTCGATATCGCGACATGATAACAAAGTTCTTTCTGCCAATATGTAGTTTCAACAAGACGGTGCCACATGCCATACAGCCAGTGAAACAATTCAATTACTGCATGAGACATTTCCTGGTCGTGTACTCTCTCGTTTCGGTGATCAGAATTGGCCCCCT
>CM052099.1:9187313-9197938 GCA_028453745.1 Agapostemon virescens
GATCAGAATTGGCCCCCTAGATCGTGTGATTTAACACCATTAGATTTCTTCTTATGGGCTTTTTTGAAGTCAAAGGTCTATATCAACAAGCCTACAATCACCCGTACATTACAAGAGGAAATTAAACGCTGCATCAACGAAATTCAGCCACAATTATGCAGAAAGGTCTTTAAAAATTTCGACAAAAGAGTGCGTATGTGCCAGCAAGGCCGTGGATGCCATTTGCCGATGTGTTATTCCATAAATAACCCTATCCTACGTACTTTATGATTCAATGAAAAAATAACAATCTAAAGACTAAAAACTGTGTTTTCTATTTAATTCAAATCTTGCGTTAATTTTGGGACACCCTTTACTATATTGATTATATACTTATTACATGATTTCTCCGCTTTTCGAGTGCGAATACACCGTCGTTCGCCGCAGATACGCTATCGACCGGACTGTTGACAAGAACGGCGGCGAAAGTATTAAAGTTTTCCTATTCCGTTTATTGTATCCCCGGCTATCTAGTCGAGTAGGAATCGCTTCGATGGAAGTTGCCGTCGCGGATAGAATGGCGTTAGCACGCGAGACGATCCTATTCCGACGGGCGCGCGCAGACTTTCCGCGACATCGAACGCATTATCGAAGCACCCGTTCGTATATTCATTTTCTCGGCGGCTTTGTCGACGGGCCGACACTTCGATCCGGTTGTGTCGCGTCTGGAGAGCAGATACGTCATTTTCTGTATTTCCATCGAGGCACAGGGCGATGCGCGGGGAAGGGGCCACCCCCCGACTGTCTGGCTGGATAATTAAACGGAACGGACTGACCTCCTTCCGATCCCCGAGCAACCTGAAACAATCGTCTGCGAGCGGCGTCGAACGCATTGTGCTAGTTTTATCTCATCTGACGGTAATATGGGAACGTGACGGCTCCCGCTATTGCGAGTCCGCCAGCGGAACCTTTTCACGCACTGGCCGATGCACACCGCACAATGCATTCCCGCCCGCGAACACCTTTACCATGAACGCGCACGTTCGAAAAATTATTCGCTGATGTTAACCACTAATCTACATATTCTTTAGCAGGTCTTTTTCTCCTATATATACGGTGTACGTAATTATGCAGTTCGAGGGGTCAGCTACGATTTTAATCTGTTGGAAATTGTTTTTATACTGTGCATTACTTTTTGAAGGATAACACCTTATATGTTGAAAGTTACACGACCCCATAGAGGGTTAAAGTATGTACAAGTCACGTGTTAATATATCGACATTTTACTAAATGATTTTTACTAAATGATTGTCTCTGAGGTAACAAATAACAATATTGACAACGATTGGTAGCACCGTCAACCTGAAATATCAAAGTAAATGCCTTGCAAGTTGTTTCTGCAGATAAAAATCAACGGAACCATCTTGTGCAATTTTCATTATTTTCGATTAGGTTCTTAATAATTTTCAAGAGAAATAATACGTCAATTCTTCTGTCTTCTAAAATGGCAGAAATAAAGTAAAAGATAGAAACCCCGGAGAATCGGTTTATAGTTGGAAACGAATCTGTGCATATATTGTCAAACTCATCATTCTGAAACCTAAGTGTACGAAACATGTCAAAATTCAAATATTTAGAATTACGAATATTTAATAATTTATAATTATTAAAATTGTACAGATGTATCCGAATGTAATTATTCAAGAAACATATTTCTATGGTTTCACATTATTAACAAATATAAATTTGAATTGTCACATTCTTCTTATTTTCATGATGTAATGTAAAGTAGCCACTTTTAGAGCTCCTTAAACCCGCTTAACCTCTTAGGCACGATGCGCCACTATACTAGCTTTCGCGGATGTCATTGTATATTAACCCTTAACGGTCCGGAAGTATTTCAAGTTTACTTCCCACCAGGTGCAGCTATTTTTCATACGAAGAGAAGCTGTAAAACATTTTTAAATCAAGTATAGAAAAAGAAATATTTTTATTTTAGTGAAAATTTATTAATATATATAGAGGGTAATAATAATAACAATATGATTTAAATTTTATATTCTTTTAGAGCAAGTAAAAGTGCAATGCCGCTTATATGGCGGCATTGGTCCGTTAAGGGTTAAAATGCGCCACTATAGTGGCTTGAGCACACTCAATTGTATCATTAAATATTAAAGTTAAAGTATATTCATTATATCTTTAAGAAAAATTATTTTGAGAAACAGCCCCGCTCAAACTTCAGCCATGCCTAAGAAGTTAAACTCTGTTTACAAATACAATGAAAGGTCACCTTTAGTTCCAAAAGAATCGAAGGTCACCTTCGTTCCTAAAAACAAGCGCATACTTCACTTTTCTCCTAATATTTATCATTTGGAAAAAGCAATGGCTCGAGTATCCTACATAGTAAATCCACAAATTCTAATAGCGTTTCTAGACAGAAACGTTTCACATTTGCGTTCTAAGAGCGGTCATTTTATACGGGCGAGTTTGCTGCAAGCACGAGCCATCGAAATCCCTCGTCTAGTCGTTGCGTACCGAAACAATCCAGCTCGATCTCATTAACCTCAGCGTTCAATCCTTCATCGAGGCCCCGGCGAACGTCGCGCCAGATCCCGCGCGGGTCCATTAGCTGCCATAAACGGCGGAATTAATCTGCCTGTTGCAATTCCGAATGAGACGTCGTACGCGCTGCAGCCTTAAACACCTGGCAGCCCCGTAGAACCAATATTAAATCTCATTATTCGCGGCGACGAGCCGAAAGGTCGCGTAGAAAACGTTGAAACGAGCGACCGACGCCAGGAGCAAAGCGTGGGAACGAAAGGGAACCGAAGCAGAGTCGCACGGAGACGACGACGGCGTTTACGTTGTCATCCTTGAGTCGGTGGCTATCCTCGCGTGCCTCTCCAGGTATGCTCAATCGTATTTCGGTGTGCCCTTGGAACGATAATCACGAACAGGCGTGCATCATGCGCGCGATCCCAGCGAGCGATATGCCGCTTCGATAAAAACCAGCTGAACCGCGGCTTTCATCGGCGCAGAATACGAAACAAGCGGTTTGAAACGGCGGAAATGTCTCGATACATGCGAATTCTTCGGGAGTCTAGTGTCCCTCACACTCGGGCATAAAGGTCTCTGTTAACCCATTGACTGCCACGCAAATTTAGCGCGTCTTTGGTTTGGCTGTTGCGCCTGGTCGCATGATGTTGGTCGTAGGGATGGTTTATTGCTGAGAATTTCCAATACGTCGACTTGTAGGAATACACCGGGTGTTCAACTTGTACAGTGTCGAAAAATTTCATTAAATTTCACAATCATTAAAATTCACAAGTTTAAAAACAAGTTCGTGTACCGGTCATCTGATTATCGCCCTTTCTCTCCTCACACTCCCTTAAAAGAGCAGTGAGATGTGTGTTAGACTACGGCCCACTAATATTGCTGAGCCCTGTCACGACGCATAACGGTCTCTAAAGTTATTCCAAGAGGGTTGAAAATTTCGTTTAGCTGAACAGAAGCGCGTTCTCTCAGAGAATATCCGTGATCATCTCAAGAAGCCTCCCTCGAAACAGGGTAAGCTTAATTTGGAGTAGTTTTAACAACTATAATTTGGAGAGTAATTGTACGCTTCTAATGGGACATTCTGTTCCGAACATGTTGGGATCATGGAATTTAAATACAAAATAGCTACACCGCTTTAACTCCTTGGCCTACGATTTATTTTCTGATGACTGACTAGATTTTATGTATCCTTCGCGAAACGACAAAAAGAAAAGTCAAATTTGTAATTACCGCGTGCGTAGCTGTTTTCCACCGATTGTATGCGATCAAAGATCAAATAGAGTGTTATTTCGGATTAAAGAAAATTAAGGAAACAAGATTCCAAAGATTCTGTTGAAAATCAAGTTGTTCTGTTGAACAACAGGGGGTTAACACGTTCGTCACCCATGCTTCTTGTCAGACGCGCATTAGTGATTTTTTAACCCTCAAAATGTTGAGTGGACAACGTGAAAATATAATTGAAAATGAATATTGCATATCCTATATTTAAATTTCAGTGCATTCCAAAATCTTATTTAACACGTTGAATGCCAAGCGAATTTTATGTACGTTAGACAATTTTTATTTATTTCATTTACAGAAGTGATCGGTGTTGTTAACGAGAATTGTTATTTATTGTATAATGAAACTCTCACCTCATACTACAATCTGGTCAACTTCCACGATAATAAATCGACGTTCAATGCCATTAATTTAATGATAATCATTCTTAAACGACGCAATGGCGCCGCTCGAACAAGAAGAGCGTCATCCATATTTGGAAGCATCCAGGTATGGGTGACGTGGCGATGAACGTGTTAACTTTAATCATACCTTTATTTTAACCCTCTATGGACCGAATTTTTGTTTTTAATCCAAAAAAATTGGGGGAACGAAAAATCAGAAATTATAAACCTACATATGCAAATGAAAAAAAATTTTTCCGTTTAAACAATATTATTGCAATATATTCACTATGTGACTTTCAAGTAACAACGGCCGTTTTAGCAATTGATTTTATAGGGAACTTATCGTTTTGTGTAATATAACAATTCTTTGTAATTAGTTTCTTAACACTAGAACTACTAGGATTAAATGGTTTCGTTTATTTTTACGGCAGACAGTTTGCACAGCATTTATTTTGTTATTTCAGGTTGATGAGCCAAGCAACGGTCATAAATATTAATATTAGTTGTCTTGGGAATGTTATAGAATTAAGATTTATGCGCCATCTCATGAAAAAAGCTATAATCATTTGGTAAAATGTCGATAAATTAAAATGTGACCTGAAAGTTACATATGAGCCATTTAATTAATTGTGGGCTCATTTGCTTGTTTCTAAACAACGAGTAGCTAGAGAAAATATTCAAAACCTTATACAATTTGGTAAAATAGTATATTTTAATTGAATATTCGTCGTGTACAATTTAATAGAAACGTTCAAGCTTATAGAGGGTTGAGCTAAATCGAAAAGAACGTTTTTATTGTTCGACTCGATCTCAGAGAACGAATGCTTAGAAGCTGTCGCCCGAATATCGGTGGACGCGATACAGTAATCGGATCCGCTTTCGAATTTCCAAAAAGGTTTCATTATATCTCCGCAGCTGCGTGCATCGCGTTGGTTCAACCTTGCACGGAGGAAGTATGAAAAATATCGGATAGAACAGAGTCGTTCGCAATGATGATAAATCCTGAAAAAGTCGTTCGAGTTGACAGTTTTGCATCGAGCTCTCGCCGTTTCGAAGTGTGCGTTTTCTTACGGAGCTGTGCCTCGCCGGCGAAATCATAAAGAGCGTTTACGCTCGGAAATCGGAACGAGCACATGACGATGCCAGTCAAACGGCGCCGCGGACAGATGGCGAAATAATGGCTTTTCCGGGTGTAGCCTGGCGCGAGATGAAACAGAGGGGGATGGTTCGGTCTGCGTCGCTTTGACGGAAACGCGGCCGTCGCCATTAAGCACGGAAACGATGGAGAATAACGCGGCGACCGTTTTCATTGTGAGGAGCCACGCGTTACCGTAACATTTCTTGCCCGGCCACCATCGTAGTCGACGGTTCTTTTTTAGCGGCGCTATTTGCAGCACCGTTGCAACCGGAAATAGGCTGATGCGCTCTCACGGAAGATCTCTTTTTGGATCACCGACGCGAGTGACTAATGAAGGCCTCGCTGGTTGTCGGGCAAGTAGCTTTTTTGGATTTTAGTCAAGTGCACATTCAATGTAGAACCAGGATTGCAGAACCTCTATTCGCCTGTAGACGACGAAAATGGCTGTCGCAGGGTGGTGCGAACGGAAGCCTCCATTGTATTTTGTTTTATAGCTGTCTTCTCTTTCGAGGCAACCTCAGGGATTTCTTTACGCTCCTGTACCCTGGGAATTTGGCAAAAAGACGAACACGTTCTGGAAACTTGTTTTTGGGGAAGTGTGCGGCTAGATGCAATTAAATATTGAATCGTTATTAACAATTAAGCTATCGAGCATTAAAAATATCCGGTGCTTATTGTCTTATAAAAAGGCGAAAATTTGTGTGGAACGATTTTTGTTACATAATTGAAGAAAGGGATCTACCGATTACTCGATTCTTGTGAAGGCAATTTTATAACTTCGATAATTGTGAAATGAAAAATCTGGAAAGCGTGATGTGAGACGCTGTGGTAGGCTTAATGTTAGTAATATTTTAGTCTATACTATTTGATACAAGTATTACTTGATATTGTTTGCGAGTACTGTTTTTCCAATAGTTTTCGCAATAAATCTTGTACCTCGATGTTCAAAAGTCCACACAATAATGTACAAATGCTATTTCTCATTGAAGAGAAATAAATTGTGTTTCAATGTAGTAAATTCATGCCTCTCTCGAAACAAACACTAAATTCGATCAAAAATTAACTATAACAGCGATTCTGTTTTTAAAGCGTCGTAAATCAGCTTTGGACCCGCTATGCATTTATGGTGCGAGGAAATCTGCAAATCAGTCTACTTAGAAACACGTATTTTAACAAATTTTCTATGTTCCCGGGTTTTTAAGTTAGGATGTACATTTTTGTTAATCTTGAAGAAAATAAAATTTAGTTTTCACGAAATCTTTTCTACAAATACCCAAGAATATTTATTAATTATTTTTTCTGCTTAAAACTTATAACTGAAGTTTACGCACACAGTTTTATTTGAAATCGGTCGCTGTACGAATACTTTCCACACCGACTGTAAATGTCATCTCGCCTCGACGACTTCGCAATGATTTTCATTTCTATCTCGCTCGGTCGATGCTGAACCCGATTCCGCAAAGTACGCCTAACAAGAAAAGAACAAAAATCGTTTAATTTGTCGTTAGAGCCGGTTGAAGAATCCTTTTCTGAAGCGGTTTCAGTGAAATTCGAGTACGGACGCGAACGTACGTATAAGTAGCACGTTTGGACGAACTGCTCCACACCGACGCGGGACGTTTTAGAAACGATTGAATGGGATGAATACGGTATTCGCAGTCGTTGAAACAGCTCTGTTCAACGAAGTAGTTCCAAGAAAGATCTAATTCCCTTCTGTTCGTATGTCCTTCGCTTTCTCCTTCTTGTGTCCCACGGTGACGAACGCTGGACGATCGTCGAGGAACGCTTCGGGGAATATTTTAAGTCCTTTACACGACGAGTCGCGCTTTTGTCTTACATCGCTTTTACTTTAATTCTGTCCCCTTCGTCGCGCGTTCGCCGTGGCTCGCGATGTGAAAATCGTTTCTTCATTGATGCGTGTTTAATTACCGTACGGTTCTTCGCGTGTACGAATCCGCCGTATTTGTGAACGGTTCACGAGTAGTAGAAGCAGTTAATGGACGGACAGCGTTGACATTCACAATATGTAGTAACTACTTTTACATCGATCTTCGTAATATCGTTTTCCGATCCATTAGCCGTACATTCGAACACCTGTCCCATCTTATACAGAATTTTCTTTACATTTTCTCGATCGAAACGCATTTTACAAGTTGGTCAGAATAGTTTACTTACGACTCGAGACTTGCTCGTTGGCTCACAGCTGATTCTGCAAAATCGTTTTGCTTGATAGGTCCCTTAGAATGTACCAATAGGACGGTGTTATGGCAATGATTTAATTCTTTCGTCTTGTGTTTTGCAAATAATTCTTTTTAACCCCTTGACGTGCGTAAAATGGAATTTGACGCGTCCGAAAAATACTATTTAACACTTTGACTGCCATGTCACCCATATATGGGTGACAGAATTATTTGTCTACGTTTAAAAATAAATTTTTAAGCTATATGTTCCTTGCACTTAATTTAGTTCATATCTGGAGATTACAAGAAGGTTGAAGGATAATTTATGTTTCAGACATTTTAAGTTTTTAATTGTTACTGCATACATAAATTACTTTGATTTTGTGAAATTTTTTAGGCTGTTGGTTGGGCAGTTAAAGTGTTAACACGTTGAATGCTATGTAAGTCCCTGGAGACTAACGGTATCAAATTTACAAATTAATATGTTATAGATAGTTCATATAATATTAAGAAATATTTGCACTAGTTCAATAGATTTGATTGAAACAGAAAAGCATAAATGGGCTAAGCGAGTCTTTTGCTTATGCACAGGTGCATTATTTCCGTTTCAAGTTAAGTAAAATGTGACGTGAAAGCTAAGGAAAATAGCTCCGCGTTTAACACGTTGAATGCTTTATCATCCCTGGGGACTGACGGTATCAAATTTACAAATTAATATGTTATAGATAGTTCATATATTTCAATAGATTCGATTGAAACAGAAAAGGGCTAAGCGAGTCTTTTGCTTATGCACAGTTCCATTATTTCCGTTTAAATAAAATGTGACGCGAAAGCTAAGCAAAATGGCGGCGCATTCAACGTGTTAACTGGCTCGACTGAACAGTTGTATGCACGCTCGGAAATAGAATAGTTTATTTCGAAATTTACATTGCTGTATAATATTTAATCAGGTTGGTATATAATGTTAATGGACGGTAACTAAGTAACATTATAAAATAATATTAGGTTGTTGGGAAAGTAATTTCGTTTTCTTATGATAATGAAAGACGATTTTCCTATAGTGAATAAATATTTTATTGAAAATAAAAACGAAATTACTCTCCGAACAACCTAATAGTTTCACGCTTTTCTTATGACAAATGCATTTTATAAAAATGAAAGACGATTATCTTAGAGTGAACAAATATGTTATTGAAAATAAAAACGAATTTATTTTCTGAACAACCGAATAAATTAATAACTCTGTAAAGTATGATACATTTCAAAGCATTTTCGAATATGTAAAGCATTTTTTACATTGCCAAGTTGTTTCGCTTCTTACATTATTTTTTACACATACGTGGCATCTCTTTGCAGGATATTCTTGTTTGTTAGTAGAAGGTATATGTTCTGGAAAATGTGCCTAATGTTTTGCTTGTAATCGAGTTAGGTCATTTTACGATGGTCTGCTGCGTGTCGAGTAATTAGGAAGTGATAAATTGTGTACCATATCAACTGCGATATTAATTCGAAAATCTACAATCGATTAGTTTGTTTAATTATAGACAAGTTAGAATACAGAACATAAGTATTATAAATAGCTATGTCAAGCAGATAAAAGGACACTTTTTTATATCCCTGGGTACTCTTCCGCATAAGTGGGAAACGTGAAAGAAGTTGGTCTCGTTTATCGACGCCAGAGACAGCTTTTGACGTCTCGGAGACGTGAAAGTCTACAATGGCACATGAAATGGATGACGTCCAACGCACGTCATTGTATGCCAAGGGGTTAATAAATCACGTTGGTTATATTCTTTCTGTTAAGGAGAATCAATTTTCACTCCCATTTAATTTAAAGTTCGCGCCCATAAATGAGAGCGTCATGTTTAAAACATTCATAAATCGAGTACATGCTGTTTATACCGATTTATACTTTTGTTATTCTTCATTTCGTAGCCATTAATAAAAGACGTGTTAAATTCACGCTCCAGATTCAGATTTATTAATTAGCCTCCCGAGCTGCTCCGTTTCTACACTTTCGTATGTGTAGTTTTACGCGTCTTCGTTAGATTACGGATTTTAAACATTCGTAATAAAAATGGATTCGTCATGTGCAATACTATAAAAGAATACTCTATAAAAGAATGGAATGATGTTGGTACGTCTGCCGCATTAAAATTATTCAGAGAGTATTTCCGGTTAACCCTTTATATTCGAATAGCGACTCCGAAGCATTAATTAAAATTGTCGTACGATTGTTCCATAGGATTAGCATTTTATTAAATTTGTCTGCATTCTGTAGATTGTTAAACATCCAACTGTTGTACGAGCAAACAGGATCAATGGCGGGTGCACAATGTAAAAAAGATTACAAAGATTAAAAATGTTTTATGTTGGACTTTAAATTGCTTCGAGTGCAAAGAGTTAATTTTTGTTTATTATAGTTGCCTTGAATCATGACTATGTCGCCTAAAGATCGAAAGTCTAGTCTTCATAAAATTTCCAAAATAAGAAATTAAGATTAGAAAGAAATTTAAATCAATTTAAAATTCCAGAAGTAGTCGTATATACTTCAGAAGATCTACAGATGCAGGTGAAAAGGTGCTAAGAAAATTGATCTATCCTAAAAGTAATAACTTCGAAAAAAAGCAATAAATAGATCGATATAAACAATCGCTTATTAAGATGCGAGCATCGTTTCGATAGATGCGAGATTTGGCGCGCGCACACGCGTGTCGGTGCGAATATCGTCGGCTCGGTTGACAGTGTCAGCACGTTAATCCGACAACGTCACCGTGTACATCGACAGCTCGATATACCGGCGTTCACCTGTTAATCGGATTTACCTCGAGTCGTAAACGTGGCTCGCGAAAAACCTTCGGCGTTGTATCGACGCGTGGTTGTTTCGCGTTCGCCAATCGGTAGCGACGGGGATCGAGTATAGGGTGTTTCACCTGATTTTGACATCCTGATTTTCTCGTTATTATTGCTCGCAGCGAAAAATGTTTCAAGGGAAACATGAAGATACTGAATAGGCCATATTTTGTTGTTATTAGTTTCGGCGCGTGTGGACGCGTAGAGATCACATGAAGGTCAACTCTGTTTTCTAAAATAGAAAAAAGGCTA
>CM052099.1:9212938-9232254 GCA_028453745.1 Agapostemon virescens
AGCAGCAGCAGCAGCATCATCAGCAGCTCGGTGACCAAGCCGTTCAGCCAGGCGATCCCAACGTCGACGTCTTCCTCGGTGACAGAGGATCTCTCGTTCCCTTTGAACCGGGACTTCCGGTTCACCCGACCGATCTACAATGTCTCGATCCCGGAAAACTCGATCGGGAAGACGTACGTGGTACCGGATGAGCGTATGGGCATCGACCTCGTTACACCGGACACGAACCTCGACATCAGGTTCCAGATCATGAGCGGCGACCGCGACAAGTACTTCAAGGCCGAGAAACGTACCGTCGGTGACTTTTGTTTCCTGTTGATTCGGACTCGAACCGGGAACGTGGACGTGTTGAACCGCGAGCGGAAGGACCGCTATGTGCTAGAAGTGCGCGCCACTGCGACCATAAGCGAGTCAGGCAAGAACAGAGCAGCCACTGTCCTCGAGGCGGACACGAGCGTCTTCGTGACCGTCCTGGACACGAACGACCTGAACCCACTGTTCTATCCGACCGAGTACGAGGCGACCATCACCGAGGACACGCCCATGCACCGAAGCATACTCATGGTAACCGCCGAGGACGCCGATCTCGGCAGGAACGGCGAGATTTATTATAGCCTCTCCGAGGAGACCGATCAGTTCGCCGTTCACCCGGTCAGTGGGGTAATAACGCTCACCAGGCCGCTCAGGTAGGTCGACGTAATAGAATTCTCCTGTTTCGTTTGATGAGCAGACCCGAGAACCGACTCGGTTCGGCGGCTCGGCTTTGCTTGCTCTCGCTTCTTCCTAACGTTTCGTCTCGTCTCGTCTCGTTTCGTCTCGTTTCGTCTCGTCTCGTCGCGTCTCGCTTCGTCTTCCATCGCATACCCTCGAGCCGAACCGAGGCCAAGTCGCTGAACGTTTACGAGCTCTCGACATCTCGCTAGCGAAACTCTAAGCAATTTGTCGAGATCCCCGGTATACTCCTCCCCCTTTGGGATTTTATCTTGATGCACTACGGGGACCCGGAGCGGCTGTTAACGCCCCAATAGCTGGTTTAACGATCCTTCTAATTTTTATACACGGTTCACGGACATACGGCGACTACTTTTGGATTTAGGAACGTGTTTTGGACGCTCGGCATCGCGCAGTCTTGCGAAACCGCGGAGTTGCTGCCGATGACTCAACGCGCGATTCAAAATGGTCGCTAATTACGATTCTGAACTTGGAAGTTTGAAAATTAATGGCGCATTCAATATGGCGGACGTGTATATTAACACTTTACCGACCGGAAGCCTATTAACTCTTTGCACTCGAATGGCGCCTCTAAGGCGACACTAAAACTTGCCATACTATTATTTAAACAACTTTTACGTCGCTAGGTTTGCAGTTGAGAAATCGATAAAGATGTTAATGTTTTAAGTACGAGTCGTAGTAATTAATTTTATATGAACGAAAGGAAATGAACTATCTACAATGGAGCTATTATAGATAAAAATATTGTTTCGATTTTGGAGTAGTATTGCTTCGAGTGCAAAGGGTTAACACTTTGACTGCCATGACACCCATATATGGGTCATTATTTGTCTATGTTTAAAAATAAATTTATACGCTAATGTATTCGTTGCACTCAATTTAATTAATATCTGGAGACTACAAGAAGGTTGAAGGATAACTATGCATCAGACATTTTAAGTTTTCAATTGTTGCTGCATTAAATAAATTACTTTGCTTTTCTGGAATTTTTGAGGCTATTGGTTGGGCAGTTAAAGTGTTAATAGGACTTTCAATAATTGTGATGTATCAAAATGAAGCTTAAAAACTGCTCTTACATTGCAATTTGTAACAAAATTATTAAATAATATTACCGAGGATGCCTTGTTGGTTTACAATAAAAATTGCTGTCAGCGTTGAATGATCTATTAAAAAGTTTTCAGTAATGGATTATGAATCTTAGAAAATTCTGAAATAATCGCCGGTCGATAAAGTGTTAAAAGATTAAATCCATAAGTGGTCTTGGATCCGCGTATTGCGAATCTCTACTTGAAAATTTCAAAACGAAATGGCGACTCCAATATGGCGGATGTGTCTATTTAAGAATTATTTGTTCTGTTTGAAAATTGATGCATTGGAATTTTAAGGGTTCCGGATTCCGAATTTAAACTTAAACAATTTTTAATTAATAGTGTAAAAGAAAGTTTTTATCGCAGTTATTTTTTTTAAATATTTGTCCCAATAACTTCTCCCATTTTTATTACAATGTCTGCTTTAATGAAAAAATTTATTCGAAGCTTTCCAATGAAGATACTTGTGTAATTTCGGGAATTGTGAAAGAAAAAATTACGAACCAGTCATTTTGACTGATCCTAGTTTAAATTTCTAGTTCTAGTGTTAAACTTTTATTTTCGGGAATAGTAACTGTGTTAATGTACAAAATTGATTTGTCAAAAATTAATTTTTATATCTTAAAACAGTTACGTTATAAAGTTGGTATATTTTCTCGAATATGGATTTAATCACGAGCAGCAGAATTAGTAAAATGTATAAAATTCAAGCAAGCCTAAAGAAAACGAAGACGGTTGAATAAGCGCGGCACGGTAAATGCGACGATCTGAAATTCTACGTTTGTTAATGAAAGTATGTCAATTTGGTGGAATTCGTGTTGCATTTAGTTCAGCAGTAAATTCGTTAAAGGCGTCGAGAACCCAGAAACGTTATTAGGAGAGTTTTACGTAATTGCTGTATTCATGTCCTTGACGGAATTACGTAGGAATTACTTGACTGAGAAAACTGAACTTGTAGAATGTTCGACCGTTACCTGGCGGTGTTTGTCTTGTCGAATGGTCACTCGGTACTGAATTCCTTGCACAAGACAGTCGATGAAAAAAAAATTCCTCGTAACGTTTCGGATTCTTTCGTGTAAACGGACGGTTCGTTCGGCACGCCCCCGCGGTACACGCGCTTGTTTGAATTTATTGTTGCCGGGTAAATTACCCGTGAACGAGAATGCGGCGCACGGCGATTGTAATAGAGCAAATACACTCGAGAAAGTATTCGAAACACAGTCCCACTTCGAAAACAAATGCCTACACTTCAGAACTTTGTTCGACAAAACGTGACCGCGCGCTGCAAGCGTATTCGGCATAAATAAAAGGTGTCTCAACAGGAGTTTGCCGATTTGTTAACGGACTCAGAAAATACGTAAATAAACGGAGATCCTGTCGTTTATTCAAACATGCTTTTAGATTTCTTTACCTAATTCTTAATTTGCATCTCTTTGCCAGTGAATCTCGATAATCTCTAAGTAAAATTGTTATCAAGATAACTTCCTTTTTTATTAGCTTTAAAACTGCTTTGGGTAATTAACCTTTTACGAAAATAGCGGTTTATCATTCCGTTTCTTTATATGGTAACGCATTTTCGTTGTTTGATATACATAGTTTAATTATATTTGTATTTTTATATTAAAACATCATCCATATATGGGTGACCGAATTGTTTGTCTATGTTTACAAATAAATCTGTACATTAATATGTTCGTTGCACTAAATTTAGTTGAGATCTGAAGAATAGAAGAAGGTTGAAGAATAAGTTTGTGTCGCACATTTTAAGTTTTCAGTTGTTGCTTCAAGAAATATGTTACTTTGATTTTGTGGGTTTTTTAAGGTTGTTAGTTTGGCAGTTAAAGTGTTAAAAGAAGCAAGAAAATTCTAGTTAACTTCTAGTTCATAAAATGTTTAGTTCCCATAAAAATTTGGAAGATTTACCTGTAAGGGGAGCCGAATAGGACACCTTTTATTTAAACGAAACATGTTTAACCGTTCATAGACTTTGCGCCCTGACGGCGCCCAAAACGATCCGTTCGCCGTCGACACAATCGCTAAATCCGAAGCCAACCTGTTCCTCTTCTCGCAGGTACTCCGAAAGAGCGGTCCACGAGTTGTTGGTCCTGGCGAAGGACCGAGGAACGGCGATCCGCAGCGCGAGTCGTCCCAGCACAGCAAAGGTGACGATCAAAGTGCGTCAGGTGAATCTGCACGCGCCGGACATATACGTGCGTCACTTGCCCGACATCGTCGAACATTCCAACGCCGACATCTACGCGATCGTTCGAGTGGTAGATCAGGACAAAGGCGTGCACGGTGAGATCGCGAGTTTGGACATAGTAGGCGGCGACCCTGCCGGTCACTTCAGGATACGATCGGCGGGCGGCATCCATTCCGGCGAGTATAACATCGAGGTGCTTCACTTGCTCGATCGGGAGACAGCAGTTCAAGGATACAACTTGACATTGAGGGCGATGGACAGGGGCGTACCGCAGAGGTTCAGCTACAAATTCGTGCCGGTGCACCTGGCGGACCTGAACGACAACGCGCCCGTGTTCAGTCGCGAGATCTACGAGGTGAAGGTCCCGGAGACGGCTCCTATCAACACGCCGGTGATAAGACTGAAGGTGACGGACGCGGACGAGGGGCGAAACGCGTTGGTGTTCCTAGAGATCGTAGGTGGCAACGAGGGCGGTGAATTCTACGTGAACGCGGAGACGGGGGTGTTGTACACGGCGGTGAACCTGGACGCGGAGAAGAAAGCGTTCTACACGCTGACCGTGTCCGCCGTGGACCAGGGTAACGCCGGCATGAGGAAACAATCGTCGGCGAAGGTGAAGATCAACGTGATGGACACGAACGACAACGACCCGACGTTCGAGCAGACCTCGATGGAGGTGTCGATCGACGAGAACGAGCCGGCGGGTGCCTACGTCGTCAAGATCACCGCGAAGGATCGGGACTCCGGCGAGAACGCCTACATCTCTTACAGCATCGACAACATCCAGAAGGTGCCGTTCGAGATCGACCACTTCTCCGGGGTAGTCAGGACCAAACAGGTGCTCGACTACGAGACCATGAAGAGAGAGTACCTGCTGCACGTGAGGGTCAGCGACTGGGGCCTGCCGTATCGTCGTCAGGCGGAGATGCAGCTGCGCGTGAAGCTGCGCGACGTGAACGACAACCGGCCGCAGTTCGAGAGGATCGACTGCACCGGCCACGTGCCGCGATACCTGTCGATCGGCTCCGAGGTGATCATAGTCTCGGCGATCGACTTCGACGCCGGCAACATCATCAGCTACCGCATCGTCGGCGGCAACGAGGACGACTGCTTCGCCTTGGACTCGGCCAGCGGGGTCCTCTCCGTCGCCTGTAATCTCACCGACGTCAAGTCCACCGAGAGAATGATAAACATCACCGCCACCGATGGAACGCACTTCGCCGACGTGAATTCCGTGCACATGCATCTGGTGAACGCGAAGAGGAACTTGGGATCCCAAGGGAGGATCTTGACGGACCAAGGCGGAGCGTTCGAGTGCCACGACACCGGAGTCGCCAGAAGGCTGACAGAGGCCATCGCCGCGGCCGAGAGGAATAACGTGCCTTCCAAGGACGACGAGTACACCCTGACGCCCAGTCGGTACGGCGAGAACATGCACACGCCGGAGTTCGTCGATTTTCCCAGTCACATCAAAGTGAACGAGTCCGTGAAAATTGGGACGTCGCTCGTTAAGCTACGGGCCAGGGACAAGGACTTGGATTACAATGGGAAATTGGTGTTTTGTATCTCGAGCGGTGACAGGGACTCGGTGTTCGGCGTCGATCCGGACACCGGCGATCTGAACGTGATCGGTTATTTGGACAGGGAACGAGAGAGCGAGTACTTCTTGAACATAAGCGTGTACGATCTCGGAAAGCCACAGAAATCCACGTCGAAGATGCTGCCGGTCACGATCCTGGATGTGAACGACAACGCGCCGAAGTTTGAGAAGTCTCTGGCCAGCTTCATGATCTCGGAGACCGCGCTGAACGGCACGAACGTGTGGCGGGCGAACGCTACCGACGCCGATCTTGGGGAAAACGCGCGGGTCACTTATTCTCTGGTCACCGAGACCAACGACTTTCGAGTGGACTCCGCGACTGGAGTGCTGACAGTGTTCGGACGGCTGGACAGGGAACGACAGGAGATCTACGAATTGAGGATCAGGGCGCAAGACAACGGCGGCAAGGGAACCGACATGCCGCCATTGTACTCCGACGCCCTGGTCAGAGTGACGGTGGACGACGTGAACGACAATGCGCCGACGTTCGCGTTGTCCAGCTATACCGTTAAGATCCGAGAGGATGTCCCGATTTGGACAGTGGTCGCCGTCGTCGACGCGACCGATCCGGACGAGGGAGCCGGCGGCGATATCGAGTACTTCCTATCCGACGCCATGGAGAACGAGGGATACTTCAAGGTCGATAAAGTGTCCGGCACGATCAGGACTAATCAGACCCTCGACTTTGAAGAGCGTCAGGTGCACACGCTCACGATCGTCGCGAAGGATCGCGGAGAACCGTCCTTGGCCACCGAGACTATGGTCATCATACAAGTCGTCGATGTGAACGAGAATATGCATCCCCCGGTTTTCGATGACTTCGTCGTGTCCGCGAGTGTGTTCGAGAATCAACCTGTCGGCACCCTGGTGGCCACTGTGCGCGCCAAGGACGCCGATCATCCCGGAGGAGACTCGAGGATTGGATACACCATTCGAGGTGGCGATGGGATCGGGATCTTCAACATCGACAATGAAGGTAAGAATTTGATCGTTATTGCTGCTCAGATTTTTACGAAATGCAAGCGTTGCGACTACAACGGCAAATTTTAATACAAACTTTTTAATTGTCATTAATAATTTGACCCTTAACAATGCCGGTCTCATGCACTGATGTCGAACAAATGAGAATTTCGCTGTCGGTCCCTAGCATTCACGTCGCCCAAACGAAAAGTCTACTGTCAGTCCCCAGGGACTGACGCCGCTTGAACGGAAAGTTCACTGACAGTCCCTAGGGATTGACATAACACTAAACGTGTTAAACGTTTCTTTTATTCAAAATGAATTCAAGAGACTGAATTCAAGTATACATTCACCATTATTATTGTTGCGACGGCAACACCGAAGGTTGTGCATGCCTAACACTGTCTTCGGAAATTTGTAACGCATAAATAAAAAGCAGGCGGAAAATATGAAATACGACGCGCCCAATTTTACCCCGATGGGCAGACTCCACGTGCGACGCACTTGAAGACACGAAAACTAGACAACCTTGTAATAAGTCACGATAATTTCTCATTGACCGTTTCCCACTTTTTTAGGTATACTCTTTCAGGCACACGCCTTCCATTATTTCTATAATCAATTAACCCTTTCAGTGCCAAACGACGATATATGAGCCCATAATTATGAAAGTGGTCTAAGTCAAAATTAAAAGAAAAATGAGTTTATCAGTTATTTCACACTACGTTATTTTAAACTAAATTAATTCAATGTAATTTTTATGATATTGTCGAAAATGAACCATTAGACTAGTGATTGTAATTTCAACATTATATGGAATTGATTTAGTGTTAATTACGAAAGTGGTCTAAGTCAAAATTAAAAAAAAAATTAGTTTATCAGTTATTTCACACTACGTTATTGTAAACTAAATTAATTCAATGTAATTTTTATGATATTGTAATTTAAATGGAACTGGGTATTTTTAACATATTAATACTGCAGACGACATCGAAACGAACTCAACGATCTGCTATCTGATAACTTTCAGATGACTTTGAAAGAAATTATCGCCATGAATAAATTGCCAATAAACATTGTGGCAAAAAATCTCGGAAAACATTAAAGAAGATATGTATTTCCAACGGGACAGCTGCCCAACTCGTAATGCTACGTTTGTAAAATTATACTTAATACAATAATAGGATATGATCCCTTTAGATTTTTATCTTTGGAGATGTTTACAATCGATCGTGTATGAAAGACCTGTTAATAGTATCAGTAATCTTAAAGAACGCATAATTTACGAGTGTAGAAATGTAAGAAAAAATTCTCTAATGGAAGCTATACTTTGTTATAAAGAGCAGAACTTTGCGTTATACAAGATGAGATGCAGTTCGAAAATTTAATTTAACCTTTTTAGTGCTGAACGAAAGTATCGTACCTATGCAAAGAATACCGGGCCAATTTAACGAATTTGCTAAAGTTAGGGCCCCTACGGCACTTACCCCAGAGCCTTCATAGAGCGCATCTTAGTTTCTAACAAGTTAAAGCAAAAACAATTTTTTAAATTCTTTTGCAATGAAATTAGACCATTTATAAAGTTTTATAAATTTATTTAGAGATAAAGTTCGCTTGCAATGCAAATAGTAAGGCGTCATAGACAATATATCGTCGTTCGGCACTAAAAGGGTTAATTATTAATTAATTACACGTACATGTTTAACATTTGTGTTTTCAACTTGGCTCCGCATAAATTTGATTTTTTGTGCATTAATTTCAAATATTCTGCCAACTGATTCGTGGCGATATTTTCTTTTACAGTCATCTAAAAGTCATCGAATTCGATATATCCTTGTATTTACCAATTGCTAAATATGTTACAGTATGAAGAGACTATTACAAATGTTAATTCTTCGGTTTAATTGCGTTCGTTCACCTAATGTCGTTTCAGTTTGTTGTTTCGTTGAACTCTTCTACGCTAGAAACCCATTAAGATCCCCGGTCCGAGATTCTAGCCATCTCATGTCACTGACACGTTGCCCGTGCGAGTGAACAATAAGGGGTTAATTGTCTGACAGAGGAAAATACAAGATTCAAATTATCGTAAAGTTACCAGCCCGGAATGGGAACGACATTTCACGAGCAACAACTTTTACTGCGGAGTTCTCGCCTCCGTCTACTCGTTTATTCAACGTAATTCGAGGAACACGTTCCAACCTCTGGAAATCCTAGTAGACTTTTTAACATGCCCAAGATTAAACAGCAGGATCAGCATACAACTGCGTCAATATTTAACTTCTCCGCGAGATCTCGTTCGATCCGTCGCAATAACAAATTCATCTGTGCAATGACACGGGAGTCCGACGGGATCGAGTGGTGTGCAGCCACCTCGCAGAGATTATAAATCAATTTTATCCTTTTTTTAACCATCATTGGAATGCGACTCTTTCGTATGTACAGTAAGGAGCATAACCGAACCAATAACCACAAGCTTTGTATAAATTTATTGGTAGGAGTATAAAAGAATAATAAAAAATTGAGGTTAGAATTTTATTAGGTCTACCGGAAGTTCTGTGCGTTTCTATTACAACAACTCTCGACACGTAAGCACATGTTTATTTGGCGCATGTGTACCTCTCTATTTTTATCGCTTAATGTATACATACTGACGTAGCAAATTAACTAAAATAAAGTTTTTTTAATTAATTAATTTTAATAAATTAACTAAAATAAAAGCAAAGAACATCATACTGCTTTGGAGACTCGTAAAAAAATTGCAAAACTAGGCTGGGAAATTCTGTCGCATCCGCCATATTCCCCGGACTTGGCACCCTCCGACTATCACTTGTTTTTGTCCTTACAAAATTTTTTGAGGGGCAAAAAATTAAAAAATGAAGAAGATGTCAAACAAGCACTGGTTCAATTTTTCGCATCAAAAGATAAAACATTTTTCGAAAATGGAATGTACAAATTGCCCTCATGCTGGCAAGAAATCATTAATAATAATGGCAATTACATTATTTAATAAGTTTATTGACGGTAATAAAAATTGGTATTTTGTTTTATTCCAAAGACGGACAGAACTTTCCGATAGACCTAATATTTATCATAGTTGGAAGTAACTTAGGAAATCCTCATTTAGCAATGACAAAAAAGCTACGATAAAAACAATTATAAAGTTGACTTTTTGTTATTCTTCTATGTTCCCAGCAACAAATTTATAAAAAGCTTGTGGTTATTGGTTCAGTTATGCTCATTACTGTACATGTGTGCACAACCCCTGCTTGCTGTGTGATTAGAAAAAATCTTCTGATAATATAAAATGTATAATATACATTATATCCTGATAATATAAAATGTCTGACAAAAGTAATGGAAATTACACAGGTTTCATGAACTAGTAGTTTTTCTTCGGTGAAATCATTTATTTAAAAGTTTGCTCGTCTTCGTACTCCGTTGCTTTTGTAATATTTCCGGTCCGCAAAGTGTCCAATCTATTTCGCGCGACTCCTCAAGAATCCACACGCGTTTTCCGGCACCCCGAGCCAATATAAAACGAGCGAATCTCGTTCCTCCGCGAAATGTCCGTTAATGAGAGATTTGAATTTTAAACCAGGCCAGAATCAATCGACGCGTCGAAGTAAATGTTTATTTAAATCCCGGCCGCCTTTTGACGAGCATCGAGCGCATTAAACATCCGGCTGCTGAACCCGCGATTTGCATACTAACCTTTTTACCTGCAAGTTTTTGCACAGACCGCGCGTTCCGGTCGGCCCGTAATTTAAATTCATTTCGCCTCGACCTGAACATTTCGCGAAACACCGTCCGCGAACCTGCACTGTTCTAGATTCGAGACGTTTAACCGCGTCTTCATTCCGCGAATGAGACTGAAATGAACCGAGCAACTTTCATAATGCAATCCTACCGTGATCCTGACTCTTTATTTGATCGAAAGTTGCATGCGTTGCCAGTCTAGCTTCCATTTCCACCTTCGTGCGTTGACTCGATGTACAGTCAGTGGAAAAATAGTCGCACACCCTTCAACCCCTTGCTGTACCATCTTCTTTCAAACTAAACTTACCGTAACGTTTTCATCGCTGAAAATGTTACAGAAGAGAAAAGATTAGACTAGACTTTCTTTGTCCTTTGCAGAACGACAAACGGAAAAGACAAATTTGTAATTACCGCAACAATGAAATAAAATGTTGTTTCCGTTTAAAGAAAGTTAAGGAAATACATGTTTAGAAGATTCTGTTCGAAATCTTGATCACGAGTCTGACACGTTGTTGTAGGGCAAGGGGTTAACCAATTAACAGTGGCAACCTCTTTTCTAGCCAGAGCATACGGAGATGCACGAGTCTGAAATTATTTATACTTTTTATTTGTTCATTTTATTTCGTCTTGACCTCCAAATATTCTAGACACATTGAAATTTAAGAATACATTTTAGTTTTCGCTAAAATTACAATTTAAATAGCTAATGGTAGCTAAATTTTACGCATGACGAGTATGCTCGTCTTGACACAAGACACTGCCAATCCTCCATGACGAGTATACCCGTCAAACGCAGCTAAGTGGTTAAATATTGTTTGCGAAAGAATAAAATTTAATTCTGTATAAAAAGAAAGTCATACTATTTATATTTGTTAAGTAATTTGTTTAAAATCTTCATCAAAGGTCTGACTCGTAATATGTCAAGGGGTTAAAAACGAATACATTTTTTGCAGACGTTAGAAGGATTAATTTAGTAAAACGAGGAGAAAATTGTACATCAATTTTTCAATAGTTATTTCAAAGAGGATTTTCTAATCTTCAAATTTACAGTCGTTTCATTTACGAGAAAACTTTCTGATTGTTCTCGAAAAGGTTTGAATTCGCAGAATCTTTTAAGAAACATAGTCGTCGCTTTCTCTTCAGCCACATCTCGTAAAAACGTCTTAGAGAAGGATGAACATTGATTCACTAAAGTAGATACCTCAAGCTTTAAAGTGACTTCACATTTATGGTTGTGTTAATTGATTCTCAAAATTATTTAAATATATTTTGTTATTGCGTTGTACGAGAGATATACCATAGAACCTTAGAGGAGCACATGTTTACGAAAGACAATTCCTAATAAAATGCACCTCAAAGTCTGACTAAAATACTAATTAACCACTTAGCATTTCTTTTAATTTACAATTATTCTACCATCTTCATCATCAAAACAGATGAAAGTAAGAAAATTACAAGAAAACAGTAAATGAACATTGTTGATACACTTACATTTATTGCAATGTTTAAATATTATTTGCAAAAGAATAAAATATAATTTTGTCTAAAAAGAAAGGCATAATATCTATATTTGTTAGAGCTTGTTTAAAATCATCTCAAATCTGACTCGTTGTAACATGTCAAGGGGTTAAAACATCCGGCATTCTAGTTTTCTACTTGTCCTCAAAAATAGCAAAACTCAAGCGTCGGTACCATAAACCTCTTCATTAATTTAAGATGTCAAGACGATATTCGCGTTTTAACATCGTTCAAAATCTTTACCGAAAGTCTGACACTTTGTAACATGTCAAGGCGTTAAAACATCCGGCATCCCAGAATGCAGTAAATTTATTTGATCGAAATAGAAAATTGTTCCACCACTCCTAAGTCAAAAGAACGTTCGATGACCCGTTAACTCGTTGCATAAGCAAAGTTCCAAGACTCGAGAAACAACCGTGAGAATTCCGACTGTTCCAGCCGGCATATCGCGCTAATTCTTGTGGGATCCCCTAGAAGAAACTCAAGCACTACGGTTGTGTCTGTACGCAGACAAAGTGCACTTTAATTCACTCGAAGTCACGAGCCTGTCAAGAAGTCATTCCAAGCCAATTGCATTTCCGAGGGAAAACAGTGCGGCTGGGGCGGAACAAGCGTGATTCTACGGAACCACCCCTTTCGGTTTCCGGAAGGAGAATCGAACGTAACAGTACTTTGAAATCGCTCGAGTTCATGATCCCGGCTCCGATGCAATCTTTCGCGTCGACGGAAAGGGGTAGGAAGAAAGAACGATCGAGGGAGAGAAAGAGAGCCACGCGTCTTTCACCCCCCGGTTTGATAGCTGCACTGTTCCGCATCTTTCCGGTCGCCGGCATTGATCGATCGGAGGGTAGCGAGGGGAAAAAATACACGATTCACCCTTTACATCCACGATACTACGTGGCACCGGTCCAAAACGAAGTTACGGCATCGCGAACCATTAAATACCGACCTGCCGGATTTAATTGAATTATGGAACTCGTGGGGATTCGTGTTATACTTTTTCTTTTTTTCACCTGCGCGCATTAAATTTCACTCGGCGTCTCCTTTCGACGGAGTTTACCAAAAATCGCTTGTCATTCGGCTTAATGGTTGCTTCGCGAGAGTCTTCTCGACTTTAGGGTGATTGATAGATCACCGGGAGAACCAGGTTCGCTCGTCGCGTCGTTTGTTGCGAATTGTCTCTATCGCTTGTCTACTGATTCTTGATCATTGCGACCTCGTAAAACAATTAAATTCGATAGTAATGAAGATTATTTTTATGTATAGGGTGTTTTATCTAATTTGATCGTTTTAATATCTCGCTTTTTATTTACAATATGAACGTTGGCGGCTGCTAATGGTAGTGGAGAGAGAACGAAAGAGAAAGAATCTGAATCGGAGGCGGATCAGGTACTAGCGAGAAAGTCTCGTTCTACCATCCCTCTGTCGGTGAGGATAGGAGGTACAGCTGCCATGTGAACATTTATTTTCAAGGTCATGTTTTTTGAGATTGCAAGAAATTTCATCGTTTCATTGATCATTTTTCTAATCGGAGATAAGACTTAATAATTCTTGAAGAATTTTTAATATGTCGCTTATTTTTATGATAGGAAAAAATGTCGTAGAGAAACATTATTTTGCTAGCGTAAAGAAGGTGTAGAATGAAATTATCCTAGGTCAGAAGAAATGCCTTGGCTTCGAGTTGAAACAGTTCCGAGTGCAAAGGGTTAACAGCCCTCTGAACGCATCGGAGGGTCTCATTCGTTCGCACTCTTTCTTGTCCGCCGTCTCGTTACCTTTTGGCTTCGTTTTCCGCGTTTGCGACCACTACGCATTTTTAATAACAATCGTTATATTTTGCACGTCGTCCTTGATAAACGTGGCGTTGCGTTTCTAGAGAGTGGATAGGATTCGTTTGATTTTCCGTTGACTTTTCATCGCCATTCTCGTGCGCCACTTCGTGGCAATTTTATTACTCGGTAAGTTAAATATCGCCGGCGTATAGTTTAAAATCTCGCCCGTGTTCTCCGCTCGTCAGACACCGGTTTAATTAATATAAACTCGATGCTAATGACTCGGTGCTCCGATGAGTATCGCGACCGCGGACCAGGTTTTTTCCTTCCGCGATCTATTTACTAACGACCGGTAGGAACGAGGCGCGGCTCTCGGTGCACGATCATAAATTGCGCTGCTTGACGTTTCGATTCCAGTCGAACGTTTCGCGCGATAAAATGTATACGTTGGCGGAGGAAGTTGGCGAAAAAGAATGCACTGGACATCATCCGCGGTTTAGTCACGTTCGACAAGTTTCCGTCAGTCACCTATACTACTCAAAGCCATTTACCATTCGTGCGTAGCAAAACGGAACGCGAACGTATGCCAGTTAATGGAACACATCTTTGGTCGTTGGTTGTTCAGGCCCTGAACGGACCCAATACATGAAAAGGATCAATGCTTTAGTCTTTGGACACTGTTAAGACGCGACAGCGCCTTAAAGGGGGAATACACTTTAGAGCGCCTAAAAAATAGTGATTTTTAGGAATTTTTTTCTCAATAACTACAAAGCGAATCATTCTCAAACTTTCATGATGTTATGTTCTATATTTAAACAATACAAAAAATTTTCAATACATACAATTTTTAATTCAAAGGAAATCATTATGTGAACCCACCTAGCAAATCCCGATTGTCTCACTTCAATGATAGACCACTTGTTCCATCCAAGAATACTTCAAATTTTGGACGCACCCGAAATAATACCTCCGCACGACAAATCTAGTGTAAACTGTGAACCTTTAGCTTGACGATGCAGTTGGCCTGTTGTCAAAGTTCTTTGTGGAATATTCAAACAAAATCATTATGTGAAACCAACCTGCAACCCCGATTGTCACACCTCGACGACGGACCACTTGTTACATCCCACGATTCTTCAAATAGTGGATGCATCCGAAATGATACCTCTTCACAACAATTCTGGTGTAAACTATGAACATTCAGCTTGATGATGCAGTTGGTGTGATGTCGAAATACTTTCTGGAACATTCAAACGAAATCATTATGTGTACCCACTTCGAAACAACCATTCTCCCACAATGATTAATGTATTTTTTTTCGCAACATTTATAAATCTTCACAGCTCCGCGCCACGCGCATTGTCAGTGTGTGTACATCCTAGAGCCTCTAATTTTCATCTGAAATAGGAAAACAAAAGTTTTTTTTAATGGTTATAAAATTATCTCGTCGATGAACTAAACAAATTCCAACAAAAAGTATAAAAATGCAAAAATTTTGAGCTTTATTGAAAGAATTACGATTTTTCGCTAAAAATTTCGACTTTATAATGTAAATTCAAAGGAAAAAATGCAACTATTTAGGAATTTTTTTAGTTCATCGATGACATTTTATCATTACCTAACGAAAAATCGCCTTAGGAGCCCAATTGGTCCAATAGATCGTTCTGTATCGTATACACAAGATTCAGAAATATGATATTAAGAAAAACGCGTTTAAAGTTTTTCGACTGTTAGAATAGTAGTTATTGAACACTTACTTGTGGAGAAACCTAATCCGCTATACCAGGGCCATATAGTAAGCCTTCTGTGGCTTCAAAAAATTCATTTTGCACCATTTGGTGCATCTTACGAGAGATTCGTGTCTCTTTTATGCTGCTTCGTCTGCGGCGTTCCTGTCTCGTTATGCGCTGCGCGTCATACGTATCGGCAAAGAATTTGCATTGTTGCCCGATATTAATATTTAATACATTCATTATTTTTAATATAGCTGAGTAGCCCTCGTTAAAAATACCAGCCACAATAAAGGCGGAGGTTTCGATAATTTTTGCTCCGGAATTTAGATGCTTTGGATTTAGGCGCCAAACTGTTGAATTGAAACTTTCATTGCAATTCTGTGTGTGTCCACCTAGACACCTGGTTAATAAATCCTCCTTTGAAAGTTCTTCATATATCGGTTTTAAATGTTTAAGGACATCTGGGTGAAGTAGACTAGGATGATTAAAATTATCTAATTCACCTTTCGCTTCAGCTTTGCGCCACTTGCACCTGACGCTTACCTGTTCGGCTAGCTGTATCTCCCAAAATACATAAAATTTTGCTTTTCATTTCTCAAATCACCTTACAGTGCGGTGAGACGTGCGTTAGACTACGGCCGAACAGACTTACTTTTGAATTTGCCACTTTCCTCCGGTTTAGAACAATTGATATTTAGTGGTGGAAAGCCGACAATGTTAAATACTTATTGCATTTCGCACGAATATGCACGGTTCGTGCACGGCACACATTCGTCGGAGCGCGAGAGAGCGTATCGATCTCTCGCGAAGCAAAAATAATACATTGTCAGTGGTATGCATATTCAACCGGCGTAAATATTCATAAGACGCGGGTGTATTGCCTTCGTGTATGAAGCACGACCGCCAGTTAACGTCGGTCGCGGTTCTACGACGAATTCGTGGTTACGCGTTCGACGGTGTGCGCAGATCGCTCGGTTTTGTTTGCGATTCCAGCAACAGCTAGAATCTTCATTCGTCATGCTTTTCGGACGTGCGACTGGCCAAGTTGCTGTTTAACCCTTCATCTTACGACTTATTTTACGTTTGCAGTGATTTAAATTTCTTCATAATTTGCTAAAAGGGAAAGAAAACTGGTAATTACTGTATGCCTGTATGTCCTTCGATGGATCTACTGCAACAACAATCAAACAGAACATTATTTCGATCTAAATGAAATTAATAACATACATACTTGTTAGAGTTTGTTCAGAATGTACTTCGCGAGTCTGACACGATGTTGTAAGGTAAGGGGTTAATCCGCGATAAATAAAAAAATTGTTTGGTACTTCGCGAACTAAAGAAGGTAGACAAATTATGTTCGAGCTTGGGTGAAATCCCAACTGTGAAGACCTATCCCAGATTTGCGGATTGTATGCATTCATTGTAAAAATGAAATACGTGTAGGTTTTTATTTAATAAAAATAACGACTTAATGTACTTCCGTGCACGTTGATGCATGCTCTGCCTCTGCTCGAGACAAACGATAAAGACGATTATCGGTCGAATTAAAACAATTAGCATCGAATTCGGTTAGCAGATGAATTATCTTTACGTATGCAAAACAGTGACAACAACGGGAGAGTAAAAATACTGTGGTATTATTTCTAACCGCTTAAAACAATAAAGAATAAACCGAAGGTCACTCTTGTACCATGAAATTAACTTACACAATTTCTGCCCTACATAGATTGTCTTGTTTCAGTGCAACATCAATTGTCTGTTAGTCTGTTTCTCTCTACGGCAGAGTTCAACGCGAATTACGTGTTAATGATACAGCACTGCAATATGTTTATAATTTTTCTTAGATATGATACATGTATGTTGACTTTAACAATTTACTTGAATAATTAATAATACAATTGAGTATAGTACGTATCGGAGAGACGGCATCCGCGAAAGCCACTATAGTGGCGCGTCGTACAAGAAGATGAACCTCCGCGTAAGCCACTGTAGTGGCGCATAGTGCCTAAGAGGTTAGGCATGCGTCCTTTTTTATCCACGTTTGAAACAACGTGGGTCATCATTGGCAACATCGACAGACGTTGTATCTCACCATTTTAAAACATTTCGTGTCGCTAAAATCGTAAAACTGACTCTCGCTTCGCATCGCACGAACAAAGCAACGAAGTCGTTCGTCCACGAGAAATTACGGCAGATAAAATATTGAAACCTTCCCTTCCCTTCCGCAAGTGGTTCGAACAATGTCTACCCTTCGCAGTGTCGTTTAAATAAATCATACAATTGATAAAAGATGCGATCAGAACGCGCTGGGAGAGGTGCGGAAGCGTGTTCGAGCGAGCACGAGGAGGAACGATCGAACTTTTAATCAAGAAAATCGTTTCCAATTAGATTCTATCAGCGCGTGTCCATAGTTGGCGGATAAAATCAATCTTTTTCAATCCGGAGCTCGTTTCCGAACCGCCGCCGTGTCCTACCCGTTCGGAGTGATACCAACAGGAAACACGTTGGACACAGGGGATGAGGGTGTGTGCAACGGTTGCTCGTTAGCGGGCCACATTCGTCGGTTCGTTGGAGGCAAACGACGTCGCCGGACGATCGACTAAATTTCCTATGACGCGGTTTACCCGTTCACCACCGTCAGGAAAATACGGTTAAGCTCTGATCACCATAGAAAACTGCCACACCTAGTTTGCGAGGGTGCGGGGCCCGCGTCGAGTCGACTCCGACGCGTTTTCCGGTAAACAAGCTAATGCGTTCCGTCCCGCACCGCGTTGTCCACTTTGTCGCTGGTGGGTGTCGCGGTGAGCGTTACTCCATTAATAAGGCGAACTGTATACGTGTGGATACGCATACCCGCATGTTTGCATCTATACACGCATCCACAACATGTCCCATTTGTAGTTTCCCGCGAAATTATTTACCAAAATGTCCCTCGTTTCAAAGTAAAATCTGCTTTGCTCCGAGGAGGACGTCTTTCGCTGGTCGCAGTCTAGCAATGTGCGTCCTTAACACTTTACCGACCTGAAACCTATTAACCCTTTGTAGTCGAATGGTGACTCCGAGGCACCACTAAAAATTGCCACACCATCGTGTATAATGGTATAACGATTCAACTGCTGTAAATTAAATTGCAATACAAATTTAATTGTTGTAAGAACGAGTAATAGCAAAAGAACCCGTATCCATAAGATAAAATAGATCAGGTAAAATGGAAATATTCTAGGTCAGAAGGAATGTCTTGGTTTTCGAATTAAAACAGCTTCGAGTGCAAAGGGTTAACCCCTTGGCCTGCGATTTATTTTCCGATAACAGTGACTTACAACAACAGTTCATTACAAACTATAGTTGAAGTCAATCCTGTCGCTATGAAAGCAATCTTATAACTCCAGTAATTGTAAAATAAAAAATCTGAAAAAGGCCATTTGACTCGTTGTGGTAGGTTAAGTATTAAAATAAAGTAGTGCAGTTGTTATGCTTGCAGAACAGATCTAATAGAGCCTTCGCGTATTAATTTCACACAAGAATCAGTATCTGAAAAATATTTACTGTGTCCAAACAATTCAAGTATCCAACTCAGCCGTTAACCTTCCCCGAGCCCATCACTCTGATACTTCGACAACCCGCGCCGATTCGTGTGTGTTCAGGGGATCCGGATAATTTAAGCGAGATGTATCGGTATCCGGAAATGGTTGACCCCTGGCCCATTCCTCCCGGGCATCCAGAAACCGATTCGTTCTCCTTTTTCCGCGACACGGCAGGAGGCGAGTTAGAGACTATGAGCCTAGGTTCGCCACGATTCGCAGGTCTCGCCGCGATAAGGCCGGTGATCCATTACGGATAGCATTCGAAGAATGTCCGTGAACAATGGCGCTGGAACGCTGCACAGTATGGCATTTGCCCTACCTAACCGTTCAAAAGTCGATTTTAAAAATTTCTTCTAAGCTATAACTCCCC
>CM052099.1:9252951-9287218 GCA_028453745.1 Agapostemon virescens
TCAATAAGTGACATTAGCTAAAACAACTTGGTCCTTGCAGGTTTCGTTAAGATCTGTTTTCATGTATTCATAAAAGTAATTGATAGGCTAAATGTAAAACAGTTAAAACGTTTAGAGAATTGAAAAATATCTGTAAGAAATGATTCAGACAACAATTAAATGTCTACGTAGCTGCTATAACTTGCAATTAATACAAATCATTTTTATTTCCCACAGAAATCCCCAGTCTACTAATTGCACTCTTATATCCTGTAAACTACAATAAGACCTCAACAAATGCATGCCGTGTTTAACCAGAGATAAAGAATGCTGTGTATGCTTGAAGATCCACAATTTAGTTACTCAGCTCGAGTGAATTCACTTACGGAACGAGTATTCGCGTAAAGTGGTACGGCAGGAATACATTCAATTTTTATTCGCACCATTGAAAAAGAAAAGGACGTTGTGTCCCGAGCGAAATAATAAAAGCTGAATCGGTAATTTCTTTTTACCCCGGGCAATGTTCCTCGAGTTTCGCGAAGAATGGGGAATATTTGTCGATAACGGTGTATTGGTACTATTCCAGGACGTTGTCGAAGGGACAAGGAGGGTCCTAAGGTGGTTGCACTCCATCGGGTAACGACTTATTAAATCTCTTTCCTCGTGATTCCCTTCGAACCAATTCTTATCGTCGCGCGTGTCGACGAAATCCTATTTGTAGAGGCCGGACAACCACTCACTTTAATCTTCCTCCGGCACAGCGAGCAAACCGGTAATACCAATTTGTGGACGGTTGACTTTCTACTTCCACTACCAGATAACACAAAGCTTCGCTGCTTTTACTATCAAACCGTGTGTTACGGAGGCTGTTTCGTGTGAAGGACAAAAAATCGCTGATACAATTTTTAACCCTTTGCGCTCGACTAGTGAAAAATTGCCACGCTATTATTTAAAACAATTTTACCATCTTTATCTTTATATCTAAGAAATTGATAAATGTTGGAGATATTCAGGCTGATTGCGCCATCTCTGTATATTAACCTGTTAACCGGAGAATAAACTTTTGTTCGACTCGTTTCATAATGGGTACTTTTTTCTTTTCTTAATACTTATCGTTTATATATAATTGTAAACTTATATAATTGATTTACTTGAATAAGAACTACATAAAATGTAATGTGTTCAAACTATTACGGCAAATTTTCATGACGAAATATTTCTTCATACCCGGTTAACAGGTTAAATTCAATTATTACATAATTACGTTAAATTAAATTAATAAATTTAAATTAATAAATTACGTTATTATTACATATCGTTGGATTTATTGTTCGGCAGTTCTAGTGTTAATGAATCCAATATAAATGAGTAGAATAATAATCTAATAACGCATACAATTAATTTTGCCCCTGACCCGATATGAAATCGGAAGAGTTACATTTTAATTTTTATCGAATTTAAAAGAATATTTCAGTTGTGCTCGGTTTTCGGTGCAACTCGCTGTGAATAAAATAAAACAATTTGCTGAACCATGCAGATTGGGAAAATCCGCGGAATAAGTGAAGATATTATTCGGAGGACTTCGATCCGAATTGCTCCGTGTCGCTGCTACTTGGAATTCTAATGAGAAACATTATCGGAGTGTGCACCAGTCATCGAGACAGCAATTCTTCCCCATTAGCCGCCCTGTATGCGTCCAATTAAGTCATAAACTTTTATGCGACCGTTCGGAGTTAATCCACCGGACGATCGAGCTCCAGATGGATGCCCCAAAACCGAAATTCTTAGCCGACACTTCAATTTATAAGAAAGGGTTGGTTAACGTTGTTTTCTTGCATTGATCTGGGCGCGATGTATCGAACCCCTCCGTTAACGACCTGTAATTCTAGATGGAACAGTGGGAGGAGTGAAAATTATCTAATAAACATTTAATTCTCGCATTAAAAAAGTTTACAAGCTGGTAATATTGCATTAAAACTTCTCAACTCTTTTCATTTATATTCAAACGTAATTATTTTTCTAAGCCGACGTTTACACATTGAAGTTCTTAATTCTTTTGACGAATCCTCCGTTTTAATTTACACCTACTCATTGTTACCACGAATGCATAATTCTTTATGCAAAATGAATATTGTTTGCATGGATTGCAATGATCAGGAGCTAAGCAGACATTTTTTTCCCCCAATAGAAAAGTGTAAAAGCTAATATTCATGCATTAAAGCTTCTCAACTCTTTTCATTTATATTCAAATGTAATTATTTTTCTAAGCCGACGCTAACACATTGAAGTTCTCAATTCTTTTGACGAATCCTCCGTTTTAATTTACACCTACTGTTTGTTACCGCGACTGCATAATTACAAAATAAAACTATTCCGTATCAATTGCATGACTAATGGAATTAGTCATGGCGGTTAATAACGAACCCGTGTTGGTAAAGCTACTTGGTTGTTTAATGGTTCGACACATTAAAATACGTTTCAAATTAATCTTCAAATGTTTCAAAGCGTGTAGCCAGTTGAGGTGTCGTTGAGCCGATTTAAATGGCTGATGTGCCATTCGATGGATCATCGATAGAAACCGATTCGTGTAACATTGTAATCCTCTATCGTGTTAGTTACAGGACGATGTAGTTATAGGATGTGCTCCATTTAACAGATTTCGATCGACCTTGCCCGTTTCACTGCATGCAAAAGTAAAAAAGAAACAATCTGACATATCACGGCTGTACCTTTTCAAGAATTTTTCCCAATTTCTAAGTTGCCAATTCTACTTGCAAATGCTGAAAAATCTCTCAGATTTCTTCTAAAAGTAAATTCGGCAAGCTAACAACATTTTTGCGGTAACAACATTTTGTAGTATCGCAGAAAAAACGACTTTCTTATCCATAGAGCCCTTCCCATTTTTACTAATTTCTAACGACTTCGATTTTGTCTGGAGGGGTCCTGATCCCAGAATATTATGAAAATAGTGATTACAGCCTAGTTGAAAAAATAAAGACTTATCTTTCTCTCGTACTTTCTATACATCCTGAAGATACTGAAGACGATCCCAAAAGCGCCATTGGTTGGGTGGTGACTGAATCCTGTAAGCACGCCTAATATACATATATATATATAGATATATAATTAGTGCACGCGCACTAGACAAATTTTCAAACTCATTTTTCTCGAAAACAAAGCCTTGTATAAAAAAATTTTATTCTATATTTTCAACTCAGTTTTTCGTGTAGAATCATCCCTTGCTCGGTTGTACCACCAGTTACGGGACACCCTGTATATATTTTCTGTCGTTTTGTTAACCTGACAACAGTTTAATTTTAAACCTCTCGACCTTCCCACAAAAGAATGTTATTGTACATCTTTTACGGGACCCGATAAAAGGTATGCAGCATCCTTTGGCAGCTCGAAAGTCGTTTTTGAACATTTGAAGGATAAGACGCGAGAATCTATTATACCATTAATCTGCGAGTGGAAATTGCACGAGGAGGATTGCCTCTTCATCTTTCGGTGACGTTTTCGCAGCCGAGTGTCCCAGAAACTCGGGTGGAAGGAAGGAGCGCCGAAGTTTCTCGAGAGAATAGGCGAGCGCAGTGGCTGCGTTGCACGTTATCCATCAGCAGCCGGATGGCGGATGGTGGATGGCGGATAGTCGGCGTGCATCACGTATTTTTTAAAGCCGCGCGAGTCGGAAGCGTGCGCCACTCGGCGCCTGGTTTTATCACGGGCATTAGTTTCGCTCGACTCGGCCGAGACGCTGTTTCGACGCGGATCGGTCAGCTTGCAGGTTTTCCCATCGCTTTTGCGCCAAGCGGTGCGCTTTCTCTTCGCTTTTGTACCAGCGCGAATGTAAATTAACCCTTAGCGTTCGAACGGCGCCTTTATCACTGGTACTACCGAGCATCGAACTATACTGCTACGCATTGCTTTATAATAATTGTTCCGTCCGGGTTGAGGAACGACCTGTTCGAAGGCATTCGTTTGCAATGTCTTGAAATAATCTATAAAAATTTAAATAAGTAATCATATCGTTCCATTAAAAAAAAACAGAGAAGATGACCTTCGTATCTCCTTGACGCTTTCACCTTAGTTTGAGGTAGAGGAAAGTAGTAACTATCAATTGGTTGTAGGAGCAATGGAAGCAGTAACACTTAAAGAAGTATTAGGGTGTCCCATAAGTTTCTTCCCTTTTTTTGATGCGAAATGAATACACGATATTTGTTGTTTAAGGAGGATTTATTATGTTATATATGAACCGTTCTGTTCAATAACCTTCTTCCATCTCTCAGGAAGCCTCATTATGCCCTCTTTCCAAAATTGTTCAAGCTTATTTGCAAAATATTCATCTAGGTGCGTTTTTATTTCGCTTATGGATTTGAAAGATTTAACACGGAGAGAATTTTTTAAGGAGAGGAACAAGTAATAATCGGATGGAGCAAGGTCTGGGGAGTACGGAGGATGAGGTAGAACGTCCGAATCAAACTGTAATAATTTTTGCCTTACGGCCAACGCAACATGCGGTCTTGCGTTGTCGTGATGGAAAACGACGCCTCGTCGGTTCGCCAATTCTGGCCGTTTTTCTGCTATGGCGGCTTTCAATTGATCCAGTTGATTGCAATATTTCTCAGCATTGATCGTATCACCTTGAGGAAGGAGCTCGTAGTACACTATACCTTTTCAGTCCCACCAAATGCACAAAAGAACCTTCTTCGGATGAAGTCCAGGCTTCGCAACAGTTAAAGGTCTATTTTCCTTAGACCAAGTGCGTTTTCGATGCACATTTTGGTATAAAATCCAAGTCTCGTCTCCAGTGACAAGCCTCTTCAAAAAAGGATCCCTTTCATGTCGCTGGAAAAGCAAATCGCACGTAGAGACGCGGTTCATAAGGCCGGTCTCCGTCAATAGGTGTGGAACCCAAACTTCATATCGATTCGCATATCCCATCTTGATTAAATGCTTATGTACCGTTGTCTTGGGAATATTAGTGGCATCCACTATCTCACGCACACTATATCACGGATTTTCAGTGAGCACAGTCTTGATAATGTCCGTATCCGTCGTTGCTGGCCGGCGGCTGCGGTCTTCATCTTTCAACTCGAAATTGCCAGCTCTAAATTTTTTAAACCAATTGCGGACGGTCCTAATAGTCGTGGTACCACTCCCGTAAACGGTGCAAATCTCGTCTGCAGTGTCCTTTGCACTATTGCCTTTTTTAAAGCAATGAAGCATAATATGCCGCAAATGCTCCTTTTGGCTCTCCATATTGAACGGTGCAGAAAAAATTTTAAAAGAGACTTTGTCACCAACGAAACGTACTTTGAAAGAGCTCTGGGACGACTGAAACCGATGCCATAAACGGCTAAGAGATAAGTCTGCATGCTTATATAAACACAGCCACTTATAGTCACTCATAGCGTGGCGCGGAAGAAACTTATGGGACAATCTAATAGTAAACTGTCAATGCTAGAATATCGGGATTTATTGTTCGCTGTCTGTTTGTCGTTTCCTTGCGTCGCACGTGGTGTCATGGCGTCAGGATAAAAACTCCTTCGAAGCCGATTTAAGTAGTTTATTACATCCCTTTTGGGCGTGCTAGCTAATTGTTTGGGGGCACGGCGAGGCATATGCAACCATAAGTATTGCCGTCGCAACAAAAGCAAAAGATAAAGTACAGTTGGAACAGACGATTTACAAATGATAGCGGGGTTCGCTCGAGTCGTACGCGTCTCTACATTTGTTTAAAATTACTGTTAGCCTCTTAACAACAGGACGGAATAATGTTGGCTTAGTCGTGCCGGGAATGCAGTTGGGGGCGGGAGGAGGGCAAACGAATTTTCCGTTCTTACCGGTTTGCCGAGCAGCTTCGGCCGATAAATGTTAACAAGTGAACAAGGCGCAGGCGGACGGTCGCGCGCGCCTACGAAACAACGTGTATCATTAACCACGAAAGACCGGCTTAACCGTGCGCTGCGAGCAGGTGCGCCCGCAGCGAATTTAGGTTAATCGTCGTGCCGGCTAATCGTTCGTTGTAAACCATTCGCGAGAGCAGAGGGAGGCTCGTGAACCCTGCTCGACAGAAAGCTCGATGGAATGACGAGACTTCATCGATCTCGGATGAAGCCGACGATATACCGGTCATCGGACATCTTTGATCATGTCACATGGTCGTTGAAGATTTTATACATTTATGAGGCAAATCGATAAAAGAAATTAAAAAGATTCGGGACCGTTCTTGAATGACTTTAAATCGTGTATAAATCGTTAACAGAAATAAATTCTGAAATGGAATTCGTCTAGGCGCGATACGCGCCGCCGAAGGTACCAAAATCTAGAGACGTCGAAAAGTGAAACTGCTCTAAGAAGTTCCATAGATTTAAAGGATCACAAATCGCCGAAGTTAGAAGTCCCCTCCGAGACTGCCGGTAACCTCAAGACATTAGATACCACCAAATCCTTGAGAGTTTCGAAGGCTCTAAACATCTTTGGATCTCCGCAACACGTGGGGTCCCCGGATTCTCTCAGGTTCCTGTGGATATTTGGGAACTCTAGGGAATATTAAATGCCTCAAACATTCCGGAAGCTTGCAAAGTACTAAATGCCTTGTACTCCGGAAAGTTTCAGACGTCTGCGGGTATAATAGAAATTGCCAATGCCTTGCTTAATCCTCTTCCGCATCTTTCGAATCGTTAACGCTAAGTTATTGACTCCAAGATCGTCAGTTATGTTGGCAGAATAGTAATGCACCGAATATAGAGTCCATCGTACTTTCCACTGTCCTGTTCTTCGACGTTTCGTCGATCGTCGGTGTTTATTGGAATTACTGGGCCTAAATATAAAATAACTGCACCCCTTTAATTTTAATAAATTTATTTTAACACATTGAGCGCCGGCGACATATGAGCCATTTAATTAATTATGAACTCATTTGCTTGTTTCTGAATAATGAGTAGCTAAAGAAAATATAAACCCTTAGTACTCCAATGGCTCCTCTGAGGCGACACTAAAAATTGACATACTGTTATTCAAAGCAACTATTGCATTACTATGTTTGCGTTTAAGAAATCGTTAAAAATTTAAGTGTTGCACGTACGAACAATAGTAATAAATTTTGTATGCGCAAAAGGAAATGAACCATGTAGAATCCAACTATTCTAGGTAAAAAGATTGTCTTGATCTTGGAATTAAAATTGCCCGGAGTACAAAGGGTTAAAAATCTTACAGATTTTCGTAAAATAGTATATTTTGACTGAATATTCGTCATGTACAATTTAATAGAAATAAAATCGTTGAAGCTTTCGGAGTCAATTCAAGCGACAGACTTACAAAACCCGAACTATCGCGGGGTCGACGCTCACTGTGTTAATAGTTGAAAAGTAAGAATAGTAGAAAGCGTCATTTTGACGCGTGTCACAAACCTAACGATGTACAGGGTGTTGCAAAAATGTTCGAGTTCCCTGGGGTTGTCCAAAGAAACATTTTCCTTTGCAATTTTGCGATGTGACGCTTAGTTTTCGAGTTATTAACGAAAAACACGAACCAACCAGAGCGGCTAAAGCCAACGCCACAACATTGGAAATTTTCGCAAAGGAGAAAACTTCCTAATATTTATCCATTTTGTATATAATATATATCCAAAGATGTAAACCTGTCGACTGATTCCTCGTGGATGCATTTTACAATCTCGATGATCAGAAATAAAGTAAATTAGCGGTGATCTTGCCTTTATTTTCTAATTTCATGTTCCGCGAAAAGAGACGGCAATTTGTGTAAATAATTTGATTCGTCGAGTCACCCATTGCCGACAGGGCTTATGACGTTATAGAAACTGGCGTGAATTGATGAAAGCATAACCGAAAGCGAACTCTCCGCGATATCATAATGAAACATCTCTATATGTATTATTACATTTTATATTACATATTATTAGATTACTGTTGGCCGAATATCGGTGGACGCGATGCAACAAAATAATTGGGTTTGTCTTCGAACTTCTAAGAGCGTTTCATCGCGAATATTTTTTAATGTTATAGATAATTCATATAACATTAAAAAATATTAACATACTAACATACTATACAAATATTAACATATAACATTAAAAATACTAACATACTAATTTGTAAATTTGATACCGTCAGTCCCCAGGGGCTAACATAGCATTCAACGTGTTAAACGTTTACTCTCTGTCACTGTTTAGGTGGATTCGACGTCTTTCAGATTGTCAGTTGTAAATGTTAACATTACGATCCTGCGTCAAATTATCATTACGAGGATACGAGCAATAACCGAAAGGGGACAATGTGCAGTTTAAATTGTTACAATAATAACAGAAAGAATAATGCAGATTAACAGCTCTATATGATACCGTTATAATGCCAGTCAGCGATTAATAAACCCGAGAAAACAGCTAAGCCAGTGTACACGTCATAACATACGGAAAGCAATAATCCTGATATGTTGCAGCATAATCCGAAACTTTCGAAACGACCTGTCACAAACGAGGATTACCGGGACGCGGTCTAAGTAAAAGAAACGAGCCGCGATACCAATAAAAAATCGTCTTTATCATAAACAGAAGAAAAAGAAAACGTCCGAAGGAACGGGTCGGGAAGAAGTTCGAAGACATTAATTTTACGCCAACTTAAGACGAATTTAATGGAATCAAATTAAGACAAGTTTAATGGAACCCGTCGCCGTCGAGGATTACGGGAGCGCGGCTTAAATAAAAAGAATGACCGGTAATGACCATAAAAAATCGTCTTTATCGCAGCCATGCGATCGCCGAGACGAGAAAGACGAGAAGGGAAAAATTAGAGAGCTTGCAAACTATCCCTCGAGATCAACGACGATTTAACGTGGTTCGATAGCGCGATACTAACTCTTGCAAGACTTTCACGTCGGGCTTATCTGCATCGTATTTTCGTATCCGCAGCTAACCGCTGGAGGTTTCAAAACGGCAACAAGATTCGTAGCAAACTAGCCTAACCGCAGAGAAAAAAAGAGGAAAAAAAAGGTAAACGAGCTAATGTCCAACGACATGCGGCACGCCGAATCCCTCGCAAACCGAGAGGCACACGCTTGCAAAGAGTATGATTACCGTTCGCGAGATTTGTCATCTACAATCACGGTGCACTCTCTCTCTCTCTTTCTCTTCTCTCTGTCTCTCGCGGAGCAGCCATCCCACACAATCTCGACATCAGAAGTTCAATCCTGATTACACGACCGCTAGCTCGGAACAAATACACGCTCAGAGATAATGAGTCAGCGATATCGTCGAATCTAACCGAAGTCGTTCGTGTCCCGATATTCCGAGGCCCCGGAGAGTATTCCGACAGATTAATTCTCGAATTGATAACAGGCGAAGCGTTTCTCAGTGGCCAACAATGCTAGAGGACCGTTCGGTCCACTTTCCTCAAATAGAGGCGAAACAACGACAGGCAGTGATTAACAATAAGAACTTTAACCCTTTGCACTCAGCACCTTTTCCGATGTTGCCTACCGGCAACTCGACACCATTTTGACGCCAAAATGTGCAACTAGAAACTGTTACATAATATAGAATAATTTTGGAATCAAGTAAGGTGCAATGTCATTTGATTTATATGAATTTGTAGACATTGAGGAACATACAGTGAGTAACTTTAATATTCGGACACTATAAAATTTTTACTTTGCAGCATTGTAATTTTGTTCACGATGAAGGAAAAAAAGATTTATTCTAAATTACATTCCTACATAATGTCTAGTTAATAAAAGTATAAATTTTATTTATATAATTACTAGCGTTTATTAAATATTCTATTTTAAATAAAACAATGTCTGGTTTTAACGTTACAATAATATTCGGACACTTTTAAAAACTGATAGTTTTTGTACTAATTTTTACAAACGAAAAGTAATTCAATATAGTGTAGGATATCTTTCTTGACGAATGACCTCTTTTAACAGTTCAAACATACTGCAAATTATTTTTTTCAAATATTCTGTACTAATATTATTCTATTCCTCTTTCGGTCGTTCTTTTAACATTTCTTTAGATGTTATTGCAGTTGTTCTACTTCGTCGGTCTAGTTCATCCCATAAATTCTCTATAGGATTCAGATCTGGAGACTGAGGTGGCGTTTGTAATAATTTTGGATAATTATACAGCAAATATTCTTGTACGATAGGTGCCTTATGCTTGGGGTCATTATCTTGATAATACTTAAATGTATTCTGAATCTCCATTTTTATTGCACTTTTACGTAAATTATTTTTTAAAATGTTCAGGTATACATTTTTGTCCATTATGTTATCAATAAAAATTAATTCACCCGTTCCAAATGTTGAGATGCATCCCCATACAAGTACATTTCCACCCCCGTGCTTTATAGTCGGCTTTGTATTTTTAATTTTGAATTCTTCATTTTTCTTTCGCCACACCATTCTTCACCCGTCCGATCCAAAAATGTTGAATTTACTCTCATCACTACAAATAACGTCATTCCACCACGTATCTTCTTTTAAAACAAATTCTCTCGCAAAGTTTAATCTTTTCTTTCTATCAGTTTCATTCGCATACGGTTTTTTCTGAGCAACTCGTCCATTATAACCACATTATTTTAATGCTCTGCGTATTGTTTGGGGGTGCACTTTCTTTCCAGTCTCTTCTAATAATTTGGCAGCTAATTTTGGTGCACTTAATGTAGGATATTTCTTTATTTTTCTTATAATTTTTCTTTAATCTTGCGTGTCCAAAATTTTTATTGGTCTCTTTGCGGAATAGATTGCATTCGGTCTTCATATTTAAATCTTCGAGTAATATCTCACACTGTACTTTTACTAATTTTAAACATTGCTGCAATTTTCCTTTACGATTCACCTTTTGCATTGTGAAAAATGACAAGTTGGCGTATGTTGTATGAAGTGTTTCTCTGACGTCCGATTATTACCAGTGAACTTAGCGAATATCTAAACACAACTGATTTTCTGAGGTTCGAGACAGTTTACACAGACTGTAATGTTTGTAAACATACCTCACAATCGCATTAAATATCACACTAGCTCACGCAAATTGTTACATTCCGAGGTGTCCGAATATTATTGTCACGTTAAAACTAGACATTGTTTCGTTTAAAATAGAATACTTATTAACGTTAGTAATTATATAAATAAAAATTATGCTTTTATTAACTAGACCCTATACAGTAATGTAATTTAGAATTAATTTTTTTTTCTTCATTGTGAACAAAATTACATTGCTGATTTGTGCAAGTTTTATAATAATAAGTTATATGATATCTTCCACTTGGTGCTTTCTTGTCAGAACAAATAATAAGGTTCTATTTTCTTCGCGATTAATATTTATGTTTATATGTTTATATATAAACGTCTATCTGGAACTCATGCTTATATACTTATATTATGAGGCTCACTTGTGTGTTGTCGTTTTTCTATTGTTGTAATAAAGAATGGATAAATATTTATTTCTAATTGTAAATTACTAAATCACAAAATAATAGTTACTGAGAGAATATCAGTTTTCCAATTTTTTGACTTATTAGTGCAGGAATCTATCTGTAACGCTCGACGTTTCAATCTCGAAATGAGTTTAGCTTTGAAAATCATTTCCCCTCGTTTGTAAAAGTATCTTCATTGGAAAGCTTCGAATGAATTTTTTCATTGAAGCAGACATTCTAATAAAAATAGGACAAGGTCAGGATAGATGCAGTCTCATCATTAATACAAGACAATGTACTTTGTCGCATTTATTATTCGGTAGTTCTACTGTTAAACGTTATTACCTCACAATATCTCCAATATTTATAAATTCAGTTTTTCAGCAACTATCTAACGATGCGTTGAAGGAAAAACGGACAATGTTGTGCTAAAATGGACTCTTCCTCGTAGATTTTCGCAAAGAAAATCGTGCCACCGGCCGTCGACCGTACATCGAAATATCGTTTAACGCTTCCATATCGTCGAAGGGGGTAGGCTTTTTTGTTGATCGATCCTCATAATTTAGAGCACGTCCTACATAAATCGACCGGTTGGGTGAAAAATTCGGGCTCGCGTGGGCTAATGCAGAGCGGCGAGAATAAAAGCGTGGAATGACGACAGTTAAAGCGAAGTTTACCGTCGCGAGGCGAGCCAAGAAAACCGTCCTGCTCCCGAAATAAACTGCGCGCCGAGCGGTCCCGAGCTTTTTAAGGAGCATTCGAAAAGAAGAGCCCGCGCTCCGAAAGTTTTCCAGGCCGAGTATCCTCAGGGTACATTGTTGTCGCCCGTTGCGTACGACGTAACGGGCTGTAATCAGGTTTTATCGTTGCATTATAGAACGGAGAACTCGCTGCGAAGCGACCCTAAATTCAAGGAGTAGCGAGATTGGAAACGCCGCGCGGTGAGTCGTTTCTTTAAAACACGCAGGATTAATTAAAAGATGTTTGCGTGATGCGATACGTTCAAATTAGGTTTTCTCCTGCTAAAACTTTAGAGTGTAAAATGTAACACGTAGATTATCAATGCATAGTTGCGCAAGATCGAATGATTCGGACGCATCTAGCAGAATCTGATAGATTTGAAACAACCAAGTCTTTTTTCACGAGGAAAATTTCTATTAATTATATTAATAAATTTTGAATACATATATATAATTTTCTGTCTTCGTGTCCACCCTTGCACTAGAATTTCACCCTAGCAGGGACATTTTTAAATCGTCGTAGAAGTCGATGTTCCCTTAGCGGGAACCTTCGAAAATCGCAACATTACAGAGATTAAAAATTTTGTACCCTTATAAGTAGTATTAAACACAACAAATTAATTTCAACAAATTCTGTGTGTTTTAATATCCATATATTGACTTTAAATTCCGTACGGAAAAGTAACTGCGAAACGGTAGATTTGCTGGTACTCTCAAGAGTAAAGTCTGCCGACCTTGAAGGATTAAAATTGGCTGGTGTTATATTGTCTCATAAAAATGCCAAGATTTAATTTTGTTTCCATATTAGGTGCATCTACCCTGTAACCAACGAAGATACAGATTTTATGAAAATTTTTTTGTGCGATTCTATGGAAGGGTTACATCGGGAATGCACGATTCGCCGATCGCAAAAAATCGATAAAATCCAGTGGCGAATTCGGCGCAGCGATTCGCAAAAATTTACAAAATAGTCTGCAGCCTGGGCGCCGGTATACCGTAAACGTTTTTCTGTTTTGATAAAACATTTCGCCATCGAACAAATGAACCGCATTTTAGGCGCGCGGAACGCCACCGTTCGCGAAAAATGTTTTCATACGCGGCAATGAAAACCGAACGAAAACGAACGGTATGCAACGGTATTGAAATAGTTTCTTCTGCGTTTCATTCGCGCGGTGTAATTACGTTTCCGCGGATGGTGGTAATAAATGTTTCGAGCGCCGGTCCCAGGGGCAGTCCCGGACCTCCAGAAAATTATAATCCTTCATTGTCCCGGCGCGCGCGGGATTCCCCGGGAAATTTATAAAACCGGGAATAGCGTGTGCGGATTAATTTATAGCCGCGGCTAATGTTGTGGTAAGTATTATACCTTCGAGAAATGGGTCTCAAGATGAATACCCTTTCTCGCCGGTGTCCTAGATTCGCGGTGATGCTGCAGATATAGGGGCTCGAGCATACTTCCACTTAAATGTTTTTCTAACTATTATATCTCTGTAATGAGATAATGATTCGAGATGATGGCCGCGCTGGATGTATCGGCAACAGACAGCCACAGCATTCGTAATGATGCGCTTGGAAACGAATAGACGCGTCCGTCGTTGGTGGCTCGGCAATTAACCGTTTGCACTCGAGACTGTTACGAGTCCCAAAAGCTTCTATAATGCCCACGTATAATATTGCGAAACGGAAAGAACATATACCTGCCACGTAAACATTTATTTACTTGCGCTTTATTGCTCTGCAACCTTTTCTTACACAGCTGGAAAACTTAATTTCTTCAAAAATTAAATTGATTATGAAATTGTGTATTTTACAAACTTTTCGGATAATCCTAGTATCAAGAACTTCCAAAGTTTTTTCTGTAATGTCCACATATAATAATGTAAAATAAGAAGAACATGTACCTGCCATTTAAACATTTATTTACTCGCGCTTTATTGCTCTACAAGCTTTTCTTACACAGCTGGAAAACTTAATTTCTCGTCCATGTATAATATTGTAAAATAAGAACATAAACGTGTGACGTAAATATTTATTTGCTCACGTTTTATTGCTCGCCAAGTTGTTTTTATACGGCCAGAAAATTTACTTTCCTTAAAGAACTAATTTGATAATGGAACTGTGCATTTTACGAACTTTTCGAACAATCCTGGTATCAAGGGATTCCAAAAGTTTCTTCTGTAATATCCACGTTAAATGTTAAAATAACAAGAACACATGCGAACAACGTGCGCATTCATTCGCTCACGTTTTATTGCTCCCCAAGCCTGTCTTGCGCAGCCAGAGAATTTGCTTTTCCTTAAAAACTAGGTTGAATACGCACTGTGGGCACTAATAAAAAAAGCGAACGGGCTTTTGGGAGAACCTGATATTTTAACTAGAAAATGAAACGATTCTTCCGACATAAAGCGTTTCCATTTTGTTAGTGGAAATTAGACATTAATTCGATGGTTTTCTGGTATAGAATACTAGAAAATTAAATCCTTCAATTTAGCGAATTTATATCGAATGAAATCAATCGAAGCGTGAACATAAATTCGAGTGGAATTGAGAACTTCGTTCTAATTTTTACCATGGCCGCGATTTGTGTATTTTTCATTTCATTCTAGTTGACGGAATAGATAAATATTTTTTCAGAATGTGAAAACGTCCAGAACCTATCCGAAACGTTCGAAAACGTATCCATTGTTTGGACGCGTTTATTTGCGGTTCCATTGTGCAGCATGTTTAACAATGTTATAAAACAAATAAGAGTACACTTCAAACGCAAATAAACACATGTACGAACGTTCGTATTATTTGATATTTCCTTGTACATACGAGAAATGCATAAAAGTAGATCACTTTTTGTGGTCTACAATAGAAAAAATAATCTCTTCATAGAAGCGTATTAATTGCAGTAACAAAAATCGATAATTTCTAATTAAATAAACTCGAGTTATTTTCATTTAACAATTATAATATATCAACATTTTAACTGCACAACCAACGACCACAAAAATTCCATAAAAACAAAGTAATTTATTCAACGAAGCAACAATTGAAAACTTAAAATGTACAGCAGAAAGTTATCCTTCAACTTTCTTCTATTGTCCAGATCTGAGCTAAATTTAGTGCAATGAATATATTAGTGAACAAATTTATTTTTAAACATGGACAAACAATTCTGTCACCCATATATGAAATAACAAAATAAATGCTGTGCAAACTGTCTGCAGTAAAAATAAGCGAAACCATTTGATCCAATTGATATTATTTGTGCTTTTGTCAGTGATTACCAAACTAAAAATAGTGCACATAATAGCTCTGGGTTCTTATATCAATAACAACCTATTTGTTTGCATTTCAATTTTCAATTTGTTACTGTTTTTTTATGATACAGTTTTGTAACTTTGAAGTTACATTGGGCTATTATTGCAGACTTCGGTACATTTAGGATAAAGCTTGTGCTTTCTCATGTTTTCAGATTTATACATCGTATACCCAAACTATGAATACAAAATCAGATAGAAATAACAGAAGAATTAGAATTAGACGCATTAGCGGTAATAGATCCGATGATTCCTTATTAGATTCCGAGTCCGATGAAGATGTAATAGTATTTCCCCGACGACGAATAAATGTCATTGACAGTGACGAAGAATTTAGTACTCGATCCTCGTCAGATGAGGAAGATGCAGGACTACAAAGAATTGTTTGGCAACCACTATCCCAGACGAATAATAATAGTTGTTATCGCCCTTGGAAAGAAGATTGCCCTAATGTCCCCGAAGCACCCCATTCTCCTGTGACCTATTTTCGAAAACTATTTGACAAGGAAATTATAAGCAATATAATTGACTATACCAATATGTATGCACTGCAATGTGATCCAACAAAGAGATTTCAAAAATAAAATGTTTAACGTTAAGTGCAAATTGTTTTATGGAATTTCACGCTTAAGCTTTTATGTACAGAAGTGCAAACTTTATAGGCCGTTGTTACCTGAAAGTCACACAGTGAATCTATTGCAATAAAATTGTTTAAACGGAACAATTTTTTTTCATTTGCATATATAGGTTTATAATTTATGATTTTTCGTTCCCCCAACTTTTTTGGATTAAAAACAAAAATTCGGCCCATAGAGAGTTAAATAAACTGTGACCCGAAAGCTAGGAAAAATAGCTCCGCGTTCAACGTGTTAAATCAGAACAGTTGAATTTACAAACCGATGAAAATGAGTTTTTATTTTGGAATTGTTTCATGCAAATACAATTTCGTGCGGAATGACTATACAACTGGGAGCAGAAATCTTTTCATTGATTAAAGGAAGAAGGATGCCGACACTCGTTGTTAACCTCTTAGGCATTATGCGCCACTATAGTGGCTTTCGCGGATGCCATCTCTCTGAAAGACGTACCATTCTCAATTGTATTATTAATTATTAAAGTAAATTGTTAAAGTCAACATACGTGTATCATATATTATATATAGGTTTATAATTTCTGATTTTACGTTCCCCCAATTTTTTTGGATTAAAAACAAAAATTCGGCCCATAGAGGGTTAAGAAAAATGTCCGAAAATCGGTTTATTTTCAACATTTTTAGTATCTGAATATCTTGTCGGAGCATATTTTTCTTTTCCCGCATTAGTAATTCATTCGTTGGAAGTGAAGAAGTTGGCAAAGAATTACTCTATTGTTGCGTCTCGTCGAGTTATGGTGTGCTTGTGCTGCATATTTTATCCCTCCAACGGCAATATGGTTTTTACTAACGTGGTTAGCATAACGGCCCATTCATTCCCTGACCTGATTTCGTATTGTTCTAAGCTTTCAAAAATTCTGAACAAATTCCGCGCTCCTTGTTCTACCCTCCGATTCAACGCGCAAGTGGTACTTAAGCTAAATGTTTAAACCTTCTTACGTTGGTATTCAAAATCCGATGGAAAGTTGTGAAGAATAACTGGGAATTTGCCTGACACTTAGCAAACCATTCTTCCAGCGAAAGCTTAACCCTTTCTGGTTCCACGTCGAGCCACGTCGCATTAATATACATTGTTTTCATTCATAAAACGACGAATTCTTTAAGTCATTAACAATGGAGATATACAGTAACAACTTCTCGAGTATTATGGTGTCCGAATATTAACCCTTTGCACTCGAAGTTGTTTTAACTCGAAAACCAAGACATTCTTTTTGACCTAGAATATTTTCATTTTACTTGGTCTATTTTATCTTATGTATACGGGTTCTTTTATTATTACTCGTTCCTGCAACAATTACATTTTTATTGCAATTAAATTTACAGCAGTTAAATCATTTACCATTTATACATGATGGTGTCACAATTTTTAGTGATGCCTCGGAGTCACCATTCGAATGCAAAGGGTTAATGCGAGCCACTGTACATATATTTCGTCTTGCAACGGAACCTTTCGTTCTTCCTTCATCTGGCTTTCTTCCAAACCGAAAAGAAACAATATTACTTCGAGGAAGGTCCATAAACGTATGAATAATCTTCAGCTGGTATAAACCTCGCAGGAACGCTGTTTACAGCGAGTAGAGGCAACAAACATAGGATCCTCCCGCTCGTTTAAGAAAGTACCACCGACGTAGCACGTCGGCAGGCACACCAAACAAATCATAAACGAAGAGTCCAGTCAGCTCGTTTCCGTCAAAACCGAGTCGGTCGATCTGCTCGTATATCCGCAACACGTCTCTATCCTGGATAGACAAGCGGACACATTCGAAGTGCATCTCGTCGAGCGCAGCTTCTTCGGTGGTCACACACGTAACCCAGGCCCACGGCCGACCACAGCTGATCGTTTGTGTAGAAACAAATCAAAACAGTTCACACCCAGAAGATCCGAGCGGAATCGCTGGTAACAAGCCACGACGTGCACAGGCGTCCCATTAAGATCCCCATGTATCCGTCGCCGTAGAGCCTGGGTCTCCAAACAATCTGCTCTCGGAGCGTTTCCCGTCGATAAACGAAAGCAGATGGAAGGAGCGTTGAACCTTGCTCGGCCCAGACGCGTGCTGCAATGGCGACGCGTTATGCTGATAGTCCAAAGCTTCTTCCACGTTCCCTGCACTTAGGCAGGTTTACGCAAACGCACGTTCTTCTTGGCAAGGAATCTAGATTGCTGTAAACGGCGTCGAATACGTAAATTCATAAATTCGTACACCGAATTTACCGAGGTCGTGAATTTCGCTTTTCTCGCTCGCGAGGAACCTTTGGTACGCTTGGACCTTAGTTGGAGGAGTCGAAGGAGTCAGAAGTATAATTTATTTGGGTATATATTATTTAACACTTTGACTGCCATGTCATCCATATATGACTGACGGAATTATTTGTACGGTTTCGAAATGAATTTTCACGTTAATATATTCATTGTACCAAAGTCGGTGGTGATCCTGAAAGTGCAAAGAAGTAGGAGGAGTACTGTACATTATACATTTCATTTAAAAAATTTGTATTATATTCAATGTCTCACTTCGATTGTATATAATTTTTGTGTCTTCTAGTTTGGCAGTCAAAGTGTTAACACGTTGAATGCCACTGGGGTCACCGGTGACCGGCACCGTTACATCGTTTAAGAACGGTTATCAATAAATTAACAGCATTGAACATTAACGCAGCTCTGCCAAAATTAACCAGATTATAGTACGAGGTGAAAACTTTAGTTTTTAGTAGCTGACAATTTTGTTCAATAACGCTGATCATTTCTATAAATGAAACAAATGAAACTTGTTCGAAGTATGCAAAATTCGCGTGGCATTCAACGTGTTAAAAAATGGTTTAAAATCTATGTGGATACATTCTCGTTATTTTTAGTGCTCTGTAAATCTAGTGTTAGCTATGCCTATTTGATATAAAATTCTTGTTTGCTTTTTGGATACAATTTACGAACACGAAAGTAATTTGTAATTCCATTATACTGGGACACCGTGTGCAACTTAAAATCCGTGTAGTAGCTGCGTCACGATGTTGGGCGAAGTGACTACACGGTAACACAGTTAACGTGTTAAAGGCTATGCCAGTTCCTGGGAACTGACGGTGTCAAATTTGCAAATTAATATGTCATATACAGTTGATGTACTATTAACACGTTACCGACCGCAAGTCTATTAATAGGACTTTCAATAATTGTGCTGTAACAAAACAAAGCTTAAAAATTGTTTTTATATTGTAATTTTTAATAAAAATATTCGGTAATAATGTATTCAACATTACTGAAGGCGCCCAGTTGATTCGCAATAAAAATGGCTGTCCACGTTGAGAGATCCGTTAAAAAGTTTTTAGTCCTGAACCGTGGACCTTGAAGAATTTTAAAATAATTGCCAGTCGGTGAAGGGTTAAGAAATATTTATAGATTCTATTTTAATAGATTCAATTGAAACAGAAAAGCAGAAATGGGGTAAGCCAGTCTTTTGATTATGCACAGCTGTATTATTTTCGTTTAAAGGTGAATGAAATGTGACGGGAAAGCTAGGCAAAGTAGTTCCGCGTTCAAGAAACGGACATTCTTAAAATGTAGTATTAACGTAAAAGTCCTATGGGTGTTCCTAAGTCTTGAAAAATGGACGTTCCTAGAACCTCCAAAATATAAGTTCTACGGACGCCCATAATCCTTAATAATGGACGTTCCTAGAACCATCTAAAATGAAGTTCTACGGATGTCCAAAAGTCTTACAAGTCTTAAAGACAAAAAGATAGCATACTTTAAATTTAACGTAATTTTTATTTATTTCACATTACAACCAAGCTTTTGTTTCTATACATTCTTACAAAATACCTCTATAAACATACAGAAATGAAATTGAATTGAATTTCGCCTGTCTATACAATTTTATTTAAAAAGAACTTTTAAGGAAATATAGTGGGACAAAATTATAGCACATTTAACTTAAAATTATTTATAACAATAAATCAATGATATTTAATGTTTAATATTTTGTGGCTCTTCCTTTACATTTAGTAACAGCCATCATTCTCTGTAGCAAAGATTTATACTGTTTTTTTAATAGTTTTTTGCTTTAAATAGCTCCCACTCATCTTGAATACATTTTCTTATTTCCTTTTATTTTAACCTTCTATAACCATGCTGGCCAATCCAAAACGCGAATTTTTTCTCGAGGAAAGTATCCTTTTAATACTTTTGCAGTGTGTACTACGGCATTACCCTGCTGAAAAATAAACTTCTCCCCAGCAATTCTAATGACGTACGCGTTTATTCATTCGTCAATCATTTCCAAATACATTTTGTTATTCACTTTTTCTGTTATAAATTTAATTTCCATTTTACTATACTATACTATATTTCCAGTATAGCCAGTGCATCGGTAGACCTGTGCCGATCGTCTACCGTACCATGTAAAGTATTTTATTATTGTGCATTTTGTTATTTTAAAGTTTGTGTTTTAATTAGTAAAGAAACAGCTTTTTAAAAATCATTTATATTTTCAATCTGTTACTGAGAATTCTTTTTTACCAGATATCACACTCTAAAGCATTATTCAAGTTTGTGAAATAAATAATTGATAAAATGTAAACAATCTTATATAATAAATAGATGTATAAAATACATAATAATATTTAAGAATACTTTATGTGAATGTAATAGCAAATGCAAATTAAAAATGTGCATATATACATCGTATTGCTTGCCAAGCATGCTTTTGGAGCGTTAAAAAATGTGCGGGCCCTGGGAGCGCGTAAAACGCCGTACGCAATGTGTTAACCCCTTGGGTACGGATTTATTTGAGAAAATATTTGCATGTGGAACGGAAATAATTTTTGGTTGCTTGGAGTAGTATGTAAAGGCAGTACATTTTAAGAATGTATTTATTTCTAAAATATTGGTGACATATGTAGTATTAAGATGTCTTCAACTAATTAGAATTGCAAAACAAAAATAAATTAATAACAACAAAATAAAACTAAATGAAATAAATTCAAAGTTTAATTTTTTGTTTGACGTCTTAGACACGTCATCCGCTCCTAGGGGAAAAAAGTGAATGACGTGTCTCAGACGTCAAATGTACCCAAGGGGTTAATGGTGAAAATTCGGTGGTTCGATGCTGAAGCCAGGGGTCAGAGCCTGAGTTGCGTCACGGGTTTCGAGTCAGGCATAAGATTGGCGGACCTATGCGTCCGCTAGACGCGGAATGGGTCTGCAGGATGAGTCACCTCCTAGCTAGGATAAGACAGAAGAGAGAAACAGGACGAGACAGGGAGTCGAAGCTCACGGGGGATCGAATTCTCGCCGCGTCTGCGGATTATTACGAGTCGCTACGCGTCGTTGTAAAAAAAGAGACGAGAGGCACCGTCGCCCGGACAGCTCTTCCGTCCATTATCGACGATCCCGGCTGCATATACGGCGCGAAACATGTCCTAAAACCGGTTCTTGATCGGTTCCACGAACCGCATGCGCCATCGGATCCGGGTACCCACACGACTCCATCTCCGCCTTCCTCTTCTTCTTCCTCTTCATTGCTCGCGAGAGAGCGAGCGAGGACGCTCGCGCTCGCGCGAACCCATCCCTTCCTTCCTTCTCTCCCTTAACCCTTCTTCATTCTCCTTGTTCTCCTCCATCTGTTCTTCCTGAGCAGAGTCTAGGCTTCTTTCCTACCGGCAGTTGCAGTTGGAAGCACCGACTTCCGCAAGTTCGCCGCACGGATGTGGGTTGGACCGGACTCGCGCCTTACCTACGCCATATTTTAGGTGTTAGGCGCGTTGTAGGTTGGGCCGAACCATGCATCATCGTATTATCACCACCACCGAACTCTCCTTTTATCCGGGCATGATCGGAATCGCGACAACTTGAACCGCCTCGATCCAACACTAATGGTTCTGCACGGTTCGTCGTCGGGTCTTCGTTTCAGGTTGTTTGAGAGAGTCGCGGATTTTTGCTATTGTTTCGTTGACGTGCCATCAGTTTCGGTTGTTGTCATTTTAATTCATGATTTAGTACGCGTTCAGTTTACATTATGGATCTATTTTTTCGATTTGCACAATAGGCACGCATTCTGGAACGTCGCAAAATTATTTTGGTCATTTCTTGACCTCTTCGAAAATTGTCCGTTTTATGTGGACCTATCCCAGTCTGATTATTAATTATACCGACTTGAAAAAATTTGTGAACCTGCTTCAAACATTTCTCAAGGCACCTGCACCGTTACTAGAGTCTACCGTTTCAGGGGCTTGCAGAAAAAATTATTATATCAAGTCCATTTTAGCCATTTTTTCGATTTTCACCGCCACGAAATTTGGAAGTCGTACCACGATTGCAATTCGATCATTATCTACCTAAAACTTGACAGGCACATTGTTCACGCATCCGAAAATAGATTCTAGTAGTTACAAAAGAATCGGAAAGAATCTTTCTTTGATATCGATTATTACAAAACCGTCCACGAAAAATGTATATTTTTGTATAAACTCACTATCTACATCTTGCAATGTCGATTTCAGTGTACATGCATTTATGGAAAACACAGGTATTATTAAAATTCACGAAGTTTTCGTTTATATTCAACTGAATAAAATATAACACAGTAGAATTTCTATAGGATTGTCTTGATTGTAAATAAACCAGGATAGTATGAATATTTATAAACGTGCGCAGTCTAGTTACCTATTGTAATTGCAACGCGAGGAGCCTCGTATTTTACACCGTTCGTATTGCGAAGTATATTTTTTTACATTGTTTCCCTTGCACGAGTGGTAAATTTGTTCTGTCTACCAAATGAAATTTCTCCTTTATTGGGTTCTAACTGGTTCCACGGACAAGCCCGAATCGTTGAGATTGATCCGCAATACTCACTATTTCTCTACAAAATTAATTGGCGAAATACTCATGGAAATTCGAGTATGCAACGGTGATCGAATGATTTTCACTCGTTCGTCTCCGAGTTTGTTTTACATTTTTCTTCGCCGCACAGCGAATCCACGTTTCGAGATATTATCCCATTAACGTGAAACGGGATTTGTCGAAAATAGTTTCTCGAAAACAGATTACGAATGGCGGCTTGATTTGTTCAAAGTTAACTAAACATCTATTATAATTTCCTACGTATTATGCCGTGCTCGTGCACGCATAATTGCATAGAATCGGTCTATGCCAGGCCGTCGAAATCTAAACTGAATTAATTTCGTTCGTAACGCATAAATGTAATAACACATATAGAGATGTTTCATTATGATTTCGCGGAGAGTTCGCTTTCGGTTCTGCTTTCATCAATTCATGCCAGTTTCCATAACGTCATAAGCCCTGTCGGCAATGGGTGACTCGACGAATCAAATTATTTACACAAATTGCCGTCTCTTTTCGCGGAACATGAAATTAGAAAATAAAGGCAAGATCATAATGTTTCCGCGGTCATTTTGCATATCGCTGTTTTACCGCTGTCAATTTAACGCTGTGCCTACGAGACGCGCCATTTTGACTAATTTACTTTATTTCTGATCATCGAGATTATAAAATGCATCCACGAGGAACCAATCGACAGATTTACATCTTTGGATATATATTATATACAAAATGGATAAATATTAGGAAGTTTTCTCCTTTGCGAAAATTTCCAATGTTGTGGCGTTGGCTTTAGCCGCTCTGGCTGGTCCATGTTTTTCGTTAATAACTCGAAAACTAAACGTCAAATCGCAAAATTGCAAAGGAAAATGTTTCTTAGGACAACCCTAGGGAACTTGAACATTTTTGGAACACCCTGTATATCGCTAGGTTTGTGACACGCGTCAAAATGGCGCTTTCTACTATTCTTACTTTTCAACTATTAACACATTGAACATCGGTCCTGCGATAGTCCGGGTTTGTAAGTCTGTCGCTTGAATTGAATCCGAAAGCTTCAACGATTTTATTTCTATTAAATTGTACATGACGAATATTCAATCAAAATACACTATTTTACGAAAATCTGTAAGATTTTTAACCCTTTGCACTCCGGGCAATTTTAATTCCAGATCAAATCCAATTAAAATCAAGACAATCTTTTTACCTAGAATAGTTGGATTCTACATGGTTCATTTCCTTTTGTGCATACAAAATTTATTACTATTGTTCGTACGCGCAACACTTAAATTTTTAACGATTTCTTAAACGCAAACATAGTAATGCAATAGTTACTTTGAATAATAGTATGCCAATTTTTAGTGTCGCCTCAGAGGAGCCATTGGAGTACTAAGGGTTAATATTTTCTTTAACTACACATTGTTTAGAAACAAGCAAATCAGTTCATAATTAATTAAATGGTTCATATGTCGCCGGCACTCAATGTGTTAAAATTGTGAAAAATGCATCTGTGAAGAATTATTCCATAAATTTATTTCTATCGGTTAGGTTATTATTAAAAAATGTCTACAAAGTTGGATAAATGCATTCTCAGTATTTTTACAAAGTAGTCGCTGCGAGTGGTGTATACCATTGGCAAATGTAATGTCAGTTTGTTGACTGTCCCGCAAATTCTCTGCGTTATTAGTAACAATTTTTAACGAGCCAGGTGATCTTAACAATGTTAAATTTATATTTAATATCGTTGTCTTTACGATAATAATGTTTAAGTAGTTCCATAGCGCCGATCTCCGCTGACCAACATGGCTGTCGACGCGTTAATCTGCGACGGACAATTTAGGTGGATTTTCCAATGAATCCAGTTACTGCGCAGTTAACAGACAATTTGCATGATAATTTACGCGGCCGACACGCTCCGTTTTTTACAGATTCTTTTGTCGAACACGGCACTCGGAAGTTCCGCTTTCTTCGGGCACGCCGAATTGTTAGCGCGCGTGGCCAGACGTTGGTTTGCGCCGGACTCCTGGAAAAATTAATATCCAGCGCGATAAGCGGCCGGAAAATATAGAGCGGTGATAAAACTGTGGCAAACGTTCTTTGGCACTTAATGTCCGGCGTGTAATTTAGCACGAGTTCGAGGTAGTTAACTTCCACTTTGAAGAACGGTGACCCAGGAAATTAGCTATAAACTCGAGTTTGTGGGTAAACTTTTCTAATCGTAAAACCAGCTCTAAAGAGCATAATAAATATATCTTCCCGGTAATTATTATTTTTCATTAACTCTTCGATTGGAACGCAGAAGAGGGAGAGAGAGAGAGAGAACGAGATGAGGCCACGATGAAGATCCCGAGAGATGCAATCAAACGTAAAATTTAAGAATCCCATGTACCCGTGCGAGGATACCGTTTGAAACGCTCGAACGTATAAACCGGGTTCCACCTCGTTCTTCGATGCACTTGCTTGCCTCGTATCGCGAAGATTAATGGAAAATCATCAGAATTCAGCAGCCTATTCACGACCTTTAGGAATCTTCCGGAGCAAACGTAATGAACGTGTCGGTTTCAAACTGTGCAGGTAATTTACGGAAACAGTCGTTTCGTCCAAAGTTATAAAGCTTTCCAAGAGACCGCGCGTTCGCGTTTCGTTGTAAAATTGAATAGGATTTGTAATATAATGTAATGTAAACACCCTTACAACATTATTTTATAAGATATCTGCAAAATAATGAACGCGTCTCGCAAAATGCAATATGGCTAACGGACAATCTCCAATTTTAAATACGATGAAAGAAAATGCGTTCCGAGAGAACGTTCGCAAAATCTACGCAACACGATCGTCCATACGTACGCTACCGATCTAACAGATTTTTCAGCCAGTAGATTCTAGTTTATTGTAAATTTGTATGTTTATAATAAATAATTAATACTAAAACATAACGCTCTTTAGTCATTCAATCTCGTGTAAAAGGATTAGTCTAGCCAACACAGTTTCAGTCTAGCGAAAAAGTATTCCGTCCACAGCGATTGTTAGCGATGGTCGCGCGCCATTCGTACGGAACGCATAGGCCGCGAGTATTCAGCACTCAAAGGGGTTAAGAAGAATTGTTAGTTCCCGAATAATGAAGTTCTCATCTCATACTACAATGTGGTTAATTTCGATTGTAATAACTTGATATTGAATGCTACTAATTTAACGATGATCATTCTTAAACCATTCTTAAATGGCTAGTACGTCGCCGGCGCTCAATGCGTTAAGGGGGAATACACTTTAGAGCGTCTAAAAAATAGTGATTTTTAGGAATTTTCTTCTCAATAACTACAAAGCGAATCATTCTCAAACTTTCATGATATTATGTTCTATATTCAAACAATACAAAAAATTTTCAATACATACAATTTTAATTCAAAGGAAATCATTATGTGAACCCACCTAGCAAATCCCGATTGTCTCACCTCAACGATGGACCACTTGTTCCATCCAAGAATACTTCAAATTTTGGACGCACCCGAAATGATACCTCCTCACGACAAATCTAGTGTAAACTGTGAACCTTTAGCTTGACGATGCAGTTGGCCTGTTGTCAAAGTTCTTTGTGGAATATTCAAACAAAATCATTATGTGAACCCAACCTGCAACCCCGATTGTCACACCTCGATGACGGACCACTTGTTACATCCCACGATTCTTCAAATAGTGGATGCACCCGAAATGATACCTCTTCACAACAATTCTGGTGTAAACTATGAACATTCCGCTTGATGATGCAGTTGGTGTGATGTGGAAATACTTTCTGGAACATTCAAACGAAATCATTATGTGTACCCACCTCGAAACAACCATTCTCCCACAATGATTAATGTATTTTTTTTCGCAACATTTAGAAATCTTCACAGCTCCGCGCCAAGCGCATCGTCAGTTTGAGTACATCCTAGAGCTCCTAATTTTCATCTAAAACAGGAAAACAAAAGTTATTTTTAATCCTTATCAAATTAAAATTGAAATGCAAAAATTTTGAGCTTTATTGAAAAATTTCGATTTTATAATGTAAATTGATAGGAAAAAATGCAACTATTTAAGAATTTTTTTAGTTCATCGTCGACATTTTATCATTACCTAACGAAAAATCGCCTTAGGAGCTCAATTGGTCCAATAGATCGTTCTGTATCGTATACACAAGATTCAGAAATATGATATTGAGAAAAACGCGTTTAAAGTTTTTCGACTGTTAGAGTAGTAGTTATTGAACGCTTACTTCTGGAGGAAACTAATCCGCTATACCAGGGCCATATAGTAAGCCTTCTGTGGCTTCAAAAAATACATTTGGTGCATCCTACGAGAGATTCGTGTCTCTTTTGCGCTGCTTTGTCTGCGGCGTTCCTGTCTCGTTATGCGCTACGCGTCATACGTATGGGCAAAGAATTTGTATTGTTGCCCGATATTAATATTTAATACATTCATTATTTTTAATATAGCTGAGTAGCCCTCGTTAAAAATGCCAGCCGCAATAAAGGCGGCGGTTTCGATAATTTTTGCTCCGGAATTTAGATGCTTTGGATTTAGGCGCCAAACTGTTGAATTAAAACTTTCATTGCAATTCTGTGTGTGTTCACCTAGACACCTGGTTAATAAATCCTCCTTTGAAAGTTCTTCATATATCGGTTTTAAATGTTTAAGGACATCTGAGTGAAGTGGACTAGGATGATTGAAATTATCTAATTCACCTTTCGCTTCAGCTTTGCGCCACTTGCACCTGACGCTTACCTGTTCGACTAGCTGTATCTCCCAAAATACATAAAATTTTGCTCCGCAACTTTATACACGTATTCTAGACACATACTGGAATCAATTTCAAACAAAAGAAAAATCGAAAATTGTCATCTTATAAAGCGTATTCCCCCCTTAATGTCTCTGAGCGGTAATAACATGAACAAAACAGCATCCTCCGCGTAGTAGATAAATAATTGTGACGACGGGCGCTTAGTTTCTCCGGTCAGGTGCTTTTAAGGATAGCACGAATTGGTTGCGATGTTCCGGCCGCAAGGAAGTTTTCTCTCGGGCACTTTTCAGTTAAACGGATTATGAGAGGCCATCGACGAGAGTCGGGCCCGTCGATTCGCCAAAGTTCGGAGGAGCAGTCTCCGGGTCGTGCACAGGGAAATCTCGTTTAACAAACTGGCTCCGAATTCGCAGCCGGTCGAGAAACGACGGGATTTATCGCGTATCACGAAGTTAGTTTACATGCGGCGGCCGCGGAAGAAACTTGCACGTGTCGCGAGGCCGCGCCGCGCCGTGGCTGCGACACGTGCGTTGAATTAGAGTGCCACGTGTCCAGGCCGTTTCATATGCGAGCCACGACTATACGTTTCCTTTGACTATAACGTGTTCTAGCTGGCTTTTCGGCAAAGCCAGTCCGCGGGGCCGTAAACGGGAAACGTGTCCCGTTCGGTCGGATTCGCGAAAAGAAAACTGCACGCACGCACGGCCAGCCGGCAGAAAACTGCGGCTCGTAAAACGATCGTTTCCAAAAACTCGAACTGCGGAAATAAACCGCAAGGGTTTCGTCGTAAACCTAGAAACCATTGCTAAGATTCGCGACGACCATCGACGTCGTAGGATTAAGGAAACGACGACTGGAATTTTCACGGCCGAAGCGTAAACCCTTTTTATTCGTCGCTTCGACGGCTTCGGAAAATGGATTTCCTCATTTGTATAGTTTTTTATTATTATTAGTTTCTCATTTAGATTCCAGAACGTAAAATTTTTAAGTACTGAGACAATTTTTCACATTTTTGTGCTTAGGATCTCGGTCGTGCATAAAAATTACATTTTTTTCTTGAGAAGGCATATTGTTAACCCCATCTTTGAGACGATCTTGTAAAATATCCTTGTACATGTACTGATTCGTGATGCCATTATTTCGATGCAGTGATCCAACACCAAATGCTGTTAGCATTTATTTACTGTTAGCATTTGTTAACGTTTGCTTCAGCACCAAGACGTGCCATCTAAACAAATTCTGTTAATTCAGTCAGTAGTTGTCCAGTTTCGATATTTTTTAGCAAATTCCAAACGTCGTTTAATATTTTTTTCTTAATACTTCTAAACTCAGCTCTTTCGAGGGTTCTTCGTGCTGTCCACTGGCTTATATGTATATTCGTGTCTTCTTTTAATAATTTTACAGCCGTAATGGCACTTGAAACTTCACCAGATACGATAAACTGTATAGATCTTCGTTCATCTTGCGATAATAATTTTTTGGGTCTTCCTCCACCATTTAATAATATATGAGTGCATATGTGGTACAACATATATATGCATTTTGATATAAAAAAGTATACATATATAATGTCTGAAAAGTTTTATACATATATTCTTGTCACTTTTATAAAGTAATGTAAAATAGTGATTTTTAGCGCTCCGTAAACCTAGGGTTAAATTTTCTGAAATTGAAATACTTGAAATGATCATTGAAAATTGACGGACTTGTTTATGGAAGTGACTGCAAAGTGATGTGATAATTAGTTTGAGTAATTCGTGTTCAGCAACGGTTCCGCGCTTCGATCTTTCTGCCGGGCGTATCAGCTACAGCGGAGGGACGTCTCAAATTGCTATCCGAGCCTTAAACCACCATCAATGGACAGTGAATCCCTCGGAACCGCGGCCCAAGGCCCTCGAAACCTTGCAATTACGTTTAACCAATCGGGTTTTCGAGGGCACGCGTGCAGAAAAACACGCAATTAACGGACGCGAACGAAGAATTGATAAGTACGTAATGATAGGACGGCGCGTCGCAAACGATCGATCGGCTGTAATTACGACTAACACTCTGCCACGATTAGTAACCCACGACACGCGAGCCTATCACTGCTTAAGATTGCAAACATCGATCTCGAGGACAGTCGAGTGTTAAAAAATATTAACCTCGCGATATAATTTCATAAACAAATGAACTATACTTTTTCTTGCCTGTCCCATAAATCTTGTTTCTTCGACGCCTCAAATGAAAAGTTTGGCAAATGTTTACTTTGGGGCGGCCATCTCCGATTATCCTAACCGTCGCATCTGTTACCAGTTTTAGCCGTGGCTCGTCTTTCATTAAAATGTTATAAACAAAATATATTGATGCTACTGCACTGTTACTACAGGAAGATTAACCCCATGACTATGGCAAACTTTGAGACGCCGAAATTTTGGGTAAAGATGCATTTTTGTGAAAACAAATTTCAATAATCAAAGAACTGATTTTCACTATATTAAAACAATATTATTTATTTCTTTGTATTCTGAGCCGAATTGTTACTATAAATATAAACACTTTACCGACCGGCCATTATTTTAGAATTCTTCAAGGTCCATGGTTCATCCCTGAGAACTTTTCAATGGATTCCTCAACGTCAACAGAAATTTTTATTGCGAATCAACAATGCCTCCTAAGTAACGTTATCTAATAATTTCGTTACGAATTACAATGTAAAAGTAGTTTTTCAAGCCTCATTTTGCTACAGGGCAATTATTGAAAAACCTATTAATAGGCTTCCGGTCGGTAAAGTGTTAAAAATGGCTTCCGTGTCAGGAAGCCAAATTGCGTCGACCACCTTTAGGCGTCCTCAATCTCAGGCAACCACAAGGGGTTAAATGCGACACAGGCTTACAAAAAGCATATAATTATTCTGTTAAAATTTGTTTGAAATCATGACTTTCAGTCTAGGGTTAAAAAAGAAAATAAATTTCTATTTAGCTTGAGCCGATTGCAATTCATGTAGAAAAGTTTGATTCTTCTGGTTTTAGTGTTTTAAGTTTACCCACTCATTTTTGTCACATGTACATGTACATTATTCTAATGGAAGCAAAAAGTGGGATTATTCCTGTTTTTAAACATTTGCAGCTCTTTACAAAGTTCGCCGATTTTACTGATACTTGTATTTTGAAATAATATTAAACCGCGAAAACAAGAACCGTGACGTTAACGTCCTATTTTTCACAATGGCAAAGTTTTTAATGTATCAGGTGACTCACGAATTCGATGACTCGACTGTACTACAGTAGAACGGCACGATAAAAATTATCGACACCCTACAAACGATATCCCAATGTTAACAAAGGCAGGGATCGCAGAGATACAGATCGTTCAAAGGGATCGAACCTCGTCTACGTCGATTGAAGGTTTCATCATCTTCGAATCCAGAGATCCGGCGGTGGCATTGTCGGCGAACGAATCGGCAGAAATATCGAATATGGGTTCGGTTCGGTAAACTACGGTTCCGACTCGTTTCTCCCGTTTTGCCGCGCGGATGCGTGAGAAAAGTCTGCAATATTCCGAACTCTCGGTGAGTTATACATCATCTGCGGATGATAGCGTCGTGCCGCAAAAGTTATTCGTTTCAATGCGTGCATTCGCGGCCGCGGCTGAAAGCTTCGCATATTCTGTCTCCTTTTTCTACGCTCGGCGTTTCGCGAGCTCGCGTGCCGTTCCATCCTGCGTGTCCCTGTCGCCGCGAACTTCTTGCCAATCGAGGGGAAAAGGATCGTCGGCGGTCGTTTTATACGAATCGCCCGCGATTAAACAGCGATTAATCACAACCTCGCTATTATTTACAAACGAATCGCTTTTCTTATCCTACGCCTATCGTGACAAGTAAAGGGTGTCCCAAAATTAACGCAAGATTTGAATTTGCCGCCATTTTTTAAGTAAATTGTTGGGTACCCTGAAAAAAGAACAATTTGACAGCTGAGAGTTTAGGGATAGTAAAAATGGTGCGTTATGATACGCATACGATTTTCACGTCATTCTCCAGACGATAGTCTTGAGGACATTTCGGAGCTGCACTCATCCTACCAGTGCGGGGTGAGTGGCAAATTAAGCAACCAATCATGATGTGCAAATATTTTATCGACGAGCACAAGTATAAGTATACCTTGTCAAGACGTAAACGGATTCCTTGAAAATAGCTTCGCTTGCTTCGTAAACTGACCCGACCATTCGCATGCCAATTATTTTATTATATCTGGCAGTGATTGTTACAGGATCGCGAAATGTTGCTGACGATGAAAAACATCAGAATCGTAATGAAAAATATGAATTTTTGTTCTGTTGTGCATACGCAGCAGATACTATTTCGATGTTGTGAGAAACTGTAAATTGAGCGAGTTCTTTATAAATATGGTATTGATCGTTGGGAACGAAGAGAAGCATAGTAGAGTGGACTAATAAATAATATAATGAATAAAAATATAATATTAAATAGTATTAAACGCAGTTTATGTATTAATGTAATTAGTTTAGACACCTTCAATAATTTAAATTTTCTTTCTGTTACAGGTAAGGTGCAGGCAATGTTCTTCCCGAATCTACCGCGTACCGTCCGGCTATTGAGTACTTAAAGGTGTACTCAATGCACTCTTTAAACACGAACAGCTCGTTTCAAACTGAACCGAACGACTTGAGTATTTGTAAGACGCTGAAAGGACTAGTTTACTAGGTAATGTGTAGCAAAACTTTTCTTTTTATTGTTTTCTATTTTATTTATTATATGTGCCTATAATAAATATTTAACTGTACATACACAAAGTTTCAACATAATCGATTAAGGTTGCTACGTGACGTAAATGGTCGAAAATGTACTCTGTACATGAATGCGACTCAGGCTTACAAAAAGCATATCATTTTTCGATTAAAATTCGTTTAAAATCATGACTTTCATTTTATTCACGCTTGCGACCAACAGCAATTACAAACAAACTTTTTTACATACCAGCCAGAAAATTAATTCTTTTGAAAAAAGGAGAAAGTCGCGTGGTCCACGTATTCGTTTTTAAAAAGTGTTCACTTCAGTCTGCTCCAAATTGCAGCTGCTGATATGAACAAATTAAATATAGACCATAGCAATTTTGTTCGATTTTCATGAAACTTTGTACATGTGTATTACTTTTTTCTATCCTCTAAAAGCACATCTTCGATTTTTGTTATAGATACTGTAGCACTTTCAATAGCATTTTTTAAATTAATTCGATTTGCACCGTACCTATTAAAATAATTTTAACATCTCAGACAAGTTTCTGACATTTAATTCAATTTTAAAAAAGTTATTAGTTTTTCTAAGGTGTACATTTAATCTTATACCTTTTCTACATACATAATTTTGTATGAATCCTTCAATTCTACAGGGTGTTCCAAAAATGTCGAGAACCTCAGACAAGTTTCTGACATTTAATTCAATTTGCAATAAGCTATTAGTTTTTCTAAGGTGTACATTTAATCTTATACCTTTTCTACATACATAATTTTGTATGAACCCTTCAATTCTACAAGGGTGTTCCAAACATGTAGAGAACCTCTGAAAACGAGGGTTCTTGAAGCAATTTGACTCTTCTCAACATGTATTTCCTTAATTTTCATTAAACGAAAATAACGTTTTATATAATTGTTGATCCTAAGCGATCATTGGAGAAAGCTAGGCAAGCAGTAACTATAAATTTGTCTTTTCATTTTGTTGTTCTACAAAGGACAAAGAAAATCTAGTCATTGTCATTGCAAAATAAGTCGTAGGCCAAGGGGTTAAGGAATTATCGATTATCACAATACATACGTATAACATTATAATTAAAGAAACAATTCAAGTCGTTCGGAGCAATGTTTAAAACGTAACTTGTGCGCAAAGAGTGTACTTAAAGTAGCTGGCCATCACCGTATACACGGTAACAGGATTTGGCTTTGGCAGTAAGTAAAGCTGATAGGTTTTTACTTTCTGTCGCCGGTTACGGCGAGACCGGCGAGACTTCTTCAATCTGGTTTTCTTCGTCCCGCCTCCGCCGAGCGTGAATAACTTTAATAGAAGCTGATCGTCGTCGCATGATACACTACACCGCGCCCAGGGATGGCTTATACCTAATCGGATAATATCGGATCGAAAGTCGCGGCACGTTTTCCAACCGGATTGCCAGCGAGCCATTCTGATCGCCTTGATCGAGCTAGATGCGGTGAACAATGCCGACATGCGGCCATTAAACTGAAAATCCTCAAAATATCACTCCGACGCCATCGTTACAGAGCCATCGACCAGAATCACGCGACCCATACAGATAAGTTCGTTTACAACATTATAGTTTGCTTTTCTATCGTACAAACCGCGATACATTACACTTTAACCACTACCAGCGTCGTTCTTTTTCGCTTCGCTTCAAAAACGTTGCAGATGTTTCTGTATCGGCGTTTACAAAAATTCGGAGGAAATAGAAATTGATACTCAGGCTGTGAATGTGATGTATTTAAATGGGGCCAAGCAGTGCGAAATTATAATTTTACATTGGGACAATTTTGCCTGATTAAC
>CM052099.1:9292218-9305901 GCA_028453745.1 Agapostemon virescens
TGCCCGACACATTCGCGAAAATCGCGTCGACCTGCCACCTCACCCGGCCGAAAATGTCGTCGACCGCAAAGGGTTAAACAATAAAGCTATAAGCTCCCATAAGTTTCATCAAAATCGAATTTTCGCATCTGAATATGATCCCGTGTAAGCATAAAAATTTGCTAATGTATATCGTCTTGTAAAATTGACAAGATTTAATTTATTTAGATTTTCTACAAATTTTACTCGAATATATAATCCAACAAAGAGATCTATCGAATCTATTGGTATTTTGTATATTTCCTCCGTGCTAGATTGAATGAACGCAGTACGGAGCTGCTGAGATATAATGAAACGTTCTTTGGAGTTCGAAGGCGGACTCGATAACTTTGTTGCATCGCAATCTATGAATGTAATTTTATAATTTTAATAATTATGATATAAAAAATATATACGGTAACGAATGTAAAAGACCAAGTACAGAATGAAACAGACAAGATACAAATGTAAAAGGACAACAGACAAAATGTAAAGGGCTGCGTAAAATTTTAAAGAAATTAATAGCGAGCATCAGAATAAGACAAGCGAAAAAGCGCTCCTTGGCAGTTTTGGACGGAAAAACAGCAAAGACACGTGGCACTCAAGCAGTTAATGACTTTGGTTTGGGTTTGTACCCCTACGTATATATTTTAGTAACTAAGAATAAGAACGAGAAGGGGAACGGATGACTTCCGGTGCAAACTACTGGTGAAATCGTGTGAAGGTTAAGTAACGGGGATGCGTAACGTCCAAGCCAAAGAATTTGCTTCGAAAACAACTGACGCCCTTGATAATGGAACTGCTCATCCAACATTACATTTCTCCCGGAGAAATCCTAACCCAATTTCGAAATTTAAAGTATCGCTACTCTACAATAGATTAAAAAATAGCCGAAATCGCCGCTTGTAAAAATTCCTCAAAAATAGCGGCCATAGGTCGCCCGCGTCTTAAACATTCCTGCACCTGTTCAAAACCATTGTCTGCGTCTTAACGCCTAGCATTGTAAAAAGAAATTTCAAGATGGCTTCTTTATCCTGCGATCGGTGCAAATATTTTTCCATGTGACGCAAAGATCTACAGTTCAGTTGTAGATCTTTATTGTAATAAACAATACACTTTCTGTCCTCTTTCCGTGGCAATCGACACTGTCTTCGCGGATCACCGTGGTTACAGTTCACAGGTGTTAGAAGCAGGTGTACCGTTGTGGTCACAGAAGGTTTAACAGGGATTATATGCGTAGCATTAATATGCAAATCGGTTTCCACTTTGTGAAATTTAGTTTGGTGGCACGAGCTACACTGTGTAGGGAATAATAATCTGTTGTTACCTGCGACACTGTGTACCTAGACACAGCGCAAATAACATTTCCATCTGTTCAACGAATTTCGGCGAGTTCCAGTCGAATAATACGTTTCCAAGTTTTTTTCCCCCCGTGTCCACCTGTAGGTACAGGTAACCCAATAATTCCGGACAGCGGGACCCGCACGTAGGGTTTTGAAAGTCGTTGAAATACCGTTCGGTCGCGATCTATTCGGGCGCAGTTCGCAGTTTTCGTGTCAACAGAGTCTCGTCCTGGCAAATCGGAATTTCTTTTTTTTTTTTTATCGAATTTCGAATGGCGTTTGAGAGGGCGGATCGATGGCGAGCTCGATTGGGCCCGTTCTACTTGACCGGCAGTGACTTCCTCGACAATGTTTACGTCGACGGATATTTCCCCAATATGCAATGTTGGCTCCGGAATATTAGCTTTAGGCCCCTGTACGTTAGCATCCGGTGGTTTGGTTTTCGCCGTGTGCACCGTAACGATGTGCCGCTTTATTCCAGTTCACGAAATAGAGGACAAAATAGCCATTTTACAAAATTAATGACGGTAAAGAGAAGTGAAATGAAGGACTATGTCCGTCGGTTTCGCAACATCAGTTTTGGGGCTTGTACGTTAGTCTTCGTAACGCAAGTCGATTGCTTTGTTGCGAATATCATAAATCAGTCGAAGTAAATTGTTCAGGCTAGGAGCCTAGAGATTGGGGAATTGCAAACGTGCACGTCTTCAGCGCCCCAGTGTTTCAGTTGTAAAATTGTAAAACATAGTCATCGGCAATACCTAATAGCGCCCGTCTGCGAACTACCCCAAATATCTACTCTATGTACTAATAGGACGCTTTTAGTCTTTGTACTTCAACAGTTTTATTCTTTAACCTTTGATTGCCAACGTGGAGTTTTGAATCATTTATAGATGTTCCTAATATTTCCATATAACAGAACTTTGAAGTCATGCATTTGTGCCCATAATTATGAAAGTGATCTAAGTCAAAATTAAAACAAAAAGAGTTTATCAGTTATTTCACACCACATTATTTTAAACTAAATTTATTCAATGTAATTGTTACGATATCGTAAAAAATGAACCATTAGATAGTGGTTGTAATTTCAACATTATATGGAATTCATTTAGTGCTAATTATGAAAGTGGTCTAAGTAAAAAATTTAAAGAAATTATATAAACATATCTTGAAAATGGCGCGTGGCCCTCTGTATATGGAGGGTATAACTACTCAAAAACACGTAATAGCTTACAGCGATGCTTGTTCAAGCCAAAATAGTAACATTAAAGTAGCATTGACATGGATGAAAATTGTTCAGTCATCGAATAATAATATTGAAACAATAGACCACAAATTTTTGGTATCGGGTCATTCCTTTCTACCGAATGACCGTGATTTTGGGTTGATAGAAATGAAAATAAAAAAAGCAAATTACTTATACAACCCTGAGCATTATTATTAATTAATAGAAAAGTGTAGAAGAAGAAATACATTTTCGATAAAACGAATGTCGTAGCCGGATTTTATTTCAACGAAATCACTAGAAGAGTTAATAACAAGAAGAGTAAAACTTACCGCGGGCGAATCTATCTCTTGGCTGCAAATTCAATGGATGAGATTCTTGGAAAATGAACCTTATAAAATGTTCTATAAAACTTCTTTAGATGATTCTAAATTCCACGTTTTGAATCATTCACCTAAAACAGGAAGACCAAAAATATACGGAAATATTAAATTACTTCCATTATACACCACCACTAGACCAGTAACGGAAGAAGAACATAAAGATATTATGTGTTTACTACCATACATCCCTCCAGTTTTTCAGGAACATTTTAAGAATCTTAAAAACTCGAAATGATAAAAATGGATTACTTTTTAAAAATAATTAATAAATGTTCATGAATTACTTCATTAAAGTTATTGTTTCAAATAAAACTCATAGTTCTTTATTGCTTTAAGTCATTTATAGGACATTCAGTTAATTTTGAAAATGGTCTAAGTCAGTTCAAACTTTAAAAACAACATTTTCGTATGAAATTCACACAAAATTTTATATTCATAATAAATTTCCATTAATCAAGACTAATAAAATTATAAATTAAAATGTCGCATAATGTAAAAATATTTTTTAATTTATTCAAATGCAATTCATTAAATATCTCGAAACAAGAAATATATGACTTAGACCACTTTCATAATTATGGACACATTTATTGGGCTTCAGCGACACTTAATCGCGTTCGTCCGCGAATCTTACTATTCCTGTGTAACTTGGTGAAAACCCGGAAGGTTTCCAAAGAGAAAATGATCTGATGTAGTATTCGGCTGCTTATTTTGTTTTGTAGATAATGATTGGAACGATTCTGACTTTTCTCCATAACAAAATTGCCCAAGTCACCACGGGCCCGGTTACCTTTCCTACTCTCCTTTCTGCGCGTGAAGGGCGGGAGTACGGACATTTTCGCCTTCCCACACGTGGTAGATGGCAAATCTGATACTGTAACGAGTGACTCCAGGTTCAAAGTCCATGGGTGTCCAAGAACCGCTACCTTCTTTCCAAGGAGTTACTCATCGAGACTAGGGTTTATGACACTTTCCAATTAGGGCGTTTTATTGGCCCAAGCGATCTCACACAAACACCAATCGGCCCAAGGAATAATGAGACGTATGCAAAGCGAAGAAGATAGTACAAAGCGGTAACCTCTCCGTAAACACGGGAAACCTAGTAGGATGCAGCGTGTGACGCGAACAGCCTAAGAAGTGGTTAACCACTTAGATAGATGGGCCTAACGATAGACCCCTCTTGTCCCTGTGCTTCCTCGGGGACCACCTTGTCATCGCGGTACAGTACCTATACTGTACCGAGGCAATAACGCTGATGTAGACATTATCGAGGAAGTGACTGTCGGTCAAGTAGAACGTACCGTTCGATTCGGTTTAATCCGCGGCGAAGGCGAGAGAAAATGGATAGCCGTGTCCCGGGGTGCATCGGGCCATCAGTCAGAAGTACGCTAATTAATGACCAAAGTCCTGTTAGGGTAGGGGCAAACGGGCCGGGGGTGTCCGGCCCGAAGGCGCTGAGGGAACAATCACAGTCGCCGAAGTTTACGCTAATCACGTTGCATAGTTTACAGGCCGGTGGCAAAGCGACAACGCTGGCAACCCCTTGGCAAACTTTGGGCCCCGACTAATTCGCACCGCAGATTGAAAATTCGCGATCCGCAGCTCTCTCTCTTCCTCTCTCACACTTTTCTCTCTCTCTCTCTCTCCCTCTCTCTCTCTCGTTTGGCACCATTGGTATCCGCAGGCTCTTTTCTTCGAGCGGCGAGCAGCTCCCGTTTCAAAATCGTTCTGCACGCTCTCTCCGGCAACTTTGGCCCACGTCGGCGAAGTTTAACCGATTTTCCTGATAGAAATCCTTAGTTCCGAACTGCTCCCCGCTCGAACTTAACTATTCGAGTCCACCAACAATATGCGGGCGGTGGAAGGGCTGCCATTTGAACCGAGCTTTTCAAAAATCCGACGATAGGAACAGGGAATCACTTGAAATTGCACGGCGTATGCCAAACGCAGTGTTACTTCACACCGGAAACTGCCGGGCCAGTGAAACTTACCGTTTCTTGTGTGATTATTAAAATTGTTAACGCGTTGCGGACGCATAATATTCGGATAATGCGATAACTTGTTTGATATTAAATTTTCTTGAGAAATTCGAACAATTAATTCATAACCGTTTCGAACGTTTGTTCCGTCCAAAGTTTATCTCTAGCTTATGACAGTAAGTAACAATTTATTTCACACTCGCAAAATACGTTTATTGTTTGAAAAATTTCACAAATCCAGCATACGTTCGTGGTCTAATTATATTAACCCTTAGCAATCCAATGGCTCTTCTGAGGCGACACTGGAAATTGTCAGACTATTGTTTAAAACAATTTGTACATTACAGATGCTTGTAATTAAGAAGTTAGTAAAAATTCAAATGTTGTCTTACGATTAACAGCAACAAATTTAATATGCACGAAAGGAAATGAACCACGTGTAATAAAATTATTCTAGGACAGAAAGATGTCTCGAGTTAGGAATTAAAATTTCTTGGGGTGCAAAGGGTTAACACTTCAGCGACCGGCGATTATTTCAGAACTTTTTAAAGTTCACGATCCATGACTCAAAACTTCTTAACACTTTAACTGCCCAACTAACAGCCTAAAAAATTCCACAAAATCAAAGTAACGTAATTAATGCAACAACAATTGAAAACTTAAAATGTCTGACACATAGTTATTTTTTAACCTTCTTGTAGTCTCCAAATATGAACTAAATTGAATTCAACAAATCTATTAGTGTATAAATTTATTTTTAAACATGGATAAATAATTCTGTTACCCATATATGGGTGACATGGTAGTCAAAGTGTTAATGGATCTCTCAACGCTAACGATAATTTTTATTGTATATCATCAAGTCATCCTCAGTAACGTCATCCAATAATTTCGTGTCAAATTTAAAAGTTACAATGTAGACATCGATTTCTAACGAGGAAACATATTCAGCTGCGAAAATCCGATTTTGATGAAAATTATGGGAACTTCTAGCTTTATTGTTTGAACAAAAAACTTTTGTTAACATTTTCTTGCGCGACTACATTTCCCATTAAAAAACACATAATTTAAAAAAAAATTCAAATTTTGTCTACCTGTTGTTTCCGAAATGTCTCAAAAATACTTTGAGGGATGTTTTCACCCCTTCAAAATGGATGGTTGCTGAACTATAAGAAGTTTCATCAAAATCGGATTTTCGCATCTGAATATGTTTCTCTGCAAGCTTAATTTCGTTACAGCACAATTATTGAAAGTTCTATTAATCCTTTGCACTCGAAGCTGTTTTACCTTCGAAAACCAAATTATGTAGTATGTTTTGTTAAGACCAGTGTGTCTTCTGGTCTCGAAAATTTCATTTTACGTGATTCATTTCTTCTTATGTATATTTAGGTTTTTACTGTTGTTCGTCTTTACAACAGTGAAACTGTTATCGCTTTTCTAGATGCAAGCATAGTGATGTAAAAATTATTTCAAATAATGGCGTTGCAATTTTTAGTGGTGCTCCAGAGTCGCCATTCGAGGGCAAAGGGTTAATAGCCTTCCGGTCGGTAAAGTGTTAATAGTTGTTGTAGCGTGTTTCAGTGTCTAACAATAATAATAAATTCTGCACTTGATGAACGGACAATAATACAGTAAACAAATGTGAAAAAACATAGTACTAATAAATACTTCAAAAGTTATAGTGTACCAGTAGATCGTAGTACAGACCCGGGCACGATATCTAAATAATTCTAGACAACGACTCAGTGCGAATAAAAATTTTGAAAAAATTGCAATTGTTCGAAATTACGGAAGAAATATTAAGAGTTACTTTTCTCAACTTTTATACGAGGGTCTATATTGTAGGATCCGAATGGTATGCACATGTGTGCGAGCCAGAGAGCAAGAGGAAGACAGAAAACCATAGTGCAGGAGATTTAATAAGGGCTGATTGTGAAAAATGAATTCTTTCGATGCTTAATTCCACACACGTTAGAAATATGTTAATCCCAAAGTCAAACCTTCAGACACGAAAAAAATACCTTAGTAATTGGATGTAGTTTAAGAAAACTCGTAAAACTTCAGCTTTGACAAAATTTTCTTATAGAAAAATTAGATTATATCAAAATTTCGTCACGCACATTGATTTGTATGCGATACAACGAAACTAGAATTTCATTTTCCTATCATTTGTAGACTGTGTGCATTGCGTCGAAGTCAATTCGAATAACATTAATTTTCCACGAAGCGCGGTAGCCGTTTGAATGGAAAAACTCGATCAAACGTTGCCGTGCTTAAAATCTCGACTCGGCAATTTCAATTCGATGGAAAATTTATTTAGTGAATTTTGAATCGCGAATAGAGATTAAACCCGGCGCGAACAAAATTCGTGCGCGACTCAAACAATTTTCAGCGTCGATTTGTCTGAAAACGAAACCGTCGGTGCAGGAAAAAGGTTATCCGATCTATTTTTTTCGTCATTGCGAAAGTGGACGTTCCTCCGAAAACATAGAGGTTCGCGCAGAATATGCTCGGCGGTGCTCTAAAAACTAGATTCCCACAAAAGCTTTTCATAGTAACATAACGAGTTTCGAGTCGAAAGTGAACGACTATCGGAACCCGAATATTCTTGAAAAAGAGTACGTAATAGAAATTGAACAACGTTCCCTCCGCCTCTAGAGGAGCACGGCGGAAAAAAGCCCGGGCAAAACGAGTGGATAGCAATTTGAAGCAATTGTGCCCTTTTCACGAGTGTTCCGTCAAGCGTTTAACAAGCAGATACCGCCGTCAAACTCTGACGCAAGAATGTTGTTTACAAAGTTGTCCGATCGTTCATCGTTCAAGCGAACTCGCTGGGACGCTCGCTCGCTTCTTGAGGAACTCAACTAAATGTTCCAGCGATTGGACGATTGAGAAAAGAATTCTCGTTAGAAGTCACTTTTTAGACTAACAAGAGTTACATTTCTTTGCGTACACCTATATCCGTAGGTAGATCGTCTACTTTTCAAACTCCGTGTCAAACGAAACCCTGGAGACCTATTTTTCCTAAAAATTGATATAATTTAAAATCCTTGTATAGAGATTGTCAAAGAATCAGAATCTTACACATGCAGTAGCGCTACTGTATTTCAGCATTGTAGCCTTTACAAGGACACTTTCTAAATCTGTCTACGATATCTTTTTACTGTTATACAGTTAAGAGCAAAACTGAACGCACACACAGAATTTTTGCGTAAATAATATTTTATTCATTGTTTGGTTGTAGAATATAAAAGAAGCGAAATATGCAGTATTAAGTACAAAGTTTTAACTTTTAAAAAAATTTTCAACGATCTTAATATCCTTATTTCCGATCCCGTGTGCATACGTACGAATCTGTTTTCTTTTTCAATTTTTCTTTGGACCGTACTATTTCAAAATTGTGTAAAAAGAGTTGAATGTACATGCCGAGGCACGACCATGGCGATTCACGTTTTACAACTTCCACTTTCGCTCTTGCGCTGCGATTTAAAAGTTCCACCGTTCAACAGCATCGGCTAACTCGCATTACTCACGGTATTGGAGAACTAAACAGCGCGATTAACGTGCCATTAACATACTCAGCGAGTTCTCGAAATGGAAGACGAGAATTATTTATCCAGATTCAACTCTTCGTGCTTGTGGCAATTTTGACTCTGTAATTCGGCAACCATTCAATTGTTCTTTCTTTTTCAAGGAAAATCGACTTACCGATTTACAATATGTATCCGAACTACGTTTTACTTGGTGATACGGAGCGGCCATTTTGATACGTAAACCTTCGCCATCTTCTTGGCAATTTGGTGATCCCACATTTGGTAAAGTAAGCTAAAGCGTATGGAGTTTAGAGAATAAATATTCATCAGACTTTTGCAGTTTATTAATTCTCTAACCTTTGACTGACAACGTGGAGTTTTAAAGCGTCTCTAGAAGTTCGCAATCTTTTAATCTCCTATAACCAAACTTTGAAGTTATGCATTTATGATTTGGGGCTTTCAAAGCTGTTACGCGTGGAAAAATAAATGTAGATAATCAGATGAAAAACTCTGTACCTTAGAGGAGCACTTATATAGAGAAGACAAGCCCCAATAAAATTGCAAGGCCTCGCTAAAATACTAATTAAAACATCTGACAGTAAAGTGTTAACAATCCTAGATACAGATGCCAGATGAAAGATGAAACTCCGAACCATGTTTTATGTCACTTATCAAAGATTAAACTGTTCGATTCACAGAATTTTAAATACTATAAAATCGCAATTTACACAGAATTTTTGCATAAACACTGTTTCGACTTGCACGAAATTTGTATAAAACAGCTTACCGATTCAGTTTCGACTTGTATAAATTGTAGTCGTCACTTATTCACGCATTTACCGTCGCTATGTAATATTATCAAATTAACCCTCTATGGGCCCGTGTAACTTTCAGGTCACATTTTAATTTATCGACATTTTACCAAATAATTATAGCTTTTTTCATGAGATGGCGCATAAATCTTAATTCTATAACGTTGCCAAGACAACCAATATTAATATTTATGACCGTTGCTAGGCTCATCAACCTGAAATAACAAAATAAGTGCTGTGCAAACTGTCTGCAATAAAAATAAGCGAAACCATTTGATCCAATTGATATTATTTGTGCTTTTGTCAGTGATTACCAAACTAAAAATAGTGCACATAATAGCTCTGGATTCGTATATCAATAACAACCTATTTGTTTGCATTTCAATTTTCAATTTGTTACTGTTTTTTTATGATACAGTTTTGTAACATTGAGGTTATAGTGGGCTATTATGGCAGATTTCGGTACATTTAGGATAAAGCTTGTGCTTTCTCCTGTTTTCAGATTTATACATCATATACCCAAAATATGAATACAAAATCGGATAGAAATAACAGAAGAATTAGAATTAGACACATTAGCGGTAATAGATCCGATGATTCCTTATTAGATTCCGAGTCCGATGAAGATGTAATAGTATTTCCCCGACGACGGATAAATGTCATTGACAGTGACGAAGAATTTAGTACTCGATCCTCGTCAGATGAGGAAGATTCAGGACCACAAAGAATTGCTTGGCAACCACTATCCCAGACGAATAATAATAGTTGTTATCGCCCTTGGAAAGGAGATTGCCCTAATGTCCTCGAAGCAACCCATTCTCCTGTGACCTATTTTCGAAAACTATTTGACAAGGAAATTATAAGCAATATAGTTGATTATACCAATATGTATGCACTGCAATGTGATCCAACAAAGAGATTTCAAAAATAAAATGTTTAACGTCAAGTGCAAATTGTTTTATGGAATTTCACGCTTAAGCTTTTATGCACAGAAGTGCAAACTTTGTAGGCCGTTGTTACCTGAAAGTTACATAGTGAATATATTGCAATAAAGTTGTTCAAACGGAAAAATTTGTTTTCATTTGCATATATAGGTTTATAATTTCTGATTTTTCGTTCCCCTAATATTTTTGGATTAAAAACAAAAATTCGGCCCATAGAGGGTTAATAAGATGTAAAAGTAACTTTTACTTTTCGAGATGGCTTAAAATATATCCCATCGTGCATAAAAAGCTAAACAAAAGGCGATTCAGTTTTCGACCCACCGAACCGCAAAGTGTTAACGAAGCTGCGGTACACCGTTTCGACAATTTCAATGTTGAATTTCAAATTTTGGCCGTTGTCCAAGGAAATCGTTGTTCCGTTGCGCTGTGCGGCGCCGTCGGCCGACTAACAATTAATTAAGAGACGCTTGGGCCTGGATGATTGGGGCTGTTGATCGCGTTATCGGTATCGCGGCATAATCATCCGAACGCATCAGGCTTCGATGCGTACGAATGAACGCGGCATTATCCCGGCTAATGGGAATAAAATTGTTGTTCCTGGGAGTCGGCGAAACCCTGCGAGGCTGCCCTACTAAACAGCTAACCCTCTGACAAAGCCGAGAGTTTGTCATTCGGTATCGTGGATCTGCGCATTTCGATGCCCCCGATAATCGCCGCGCTGCTGCGGTGTCGGTTTGTTCTTTGTTTGCTTCGAAACACGCTTTCGGGGTTTCGATAATGGGATATCCTGATGCTTTTAGTTACAACCGGTGGCCATTTTAAATCCTGCCCGGATCCGCCGCCGTTTATTTTGTCGCGCTCTGCGTTGTTTATTCCCCCCGCCCCTCCCCTCTGGCTCTTCTCGCCCCTGTAATCGCATTAAAATGCATTTAGGACTTCATTTTTAACTCTTCGATGAACACCGAGATCGATGCCACGCTCCTTCTACAAACGTCGATACTTTGTACCGGGGGTTGAAAGCGGTTATGTTATCGGTCCCGATTCTTCGGACATATGGCTTCTTTTTTTATTTAGAGGAAATCTCTATGTCAATAATTTACAGGATCTAATGCAGATAAGAATAACGAAGAAGTTTAAAATGAGTCTAAATTTATGATTGTACTATTTTTGTTAACGAAATTATTATAATTTAAATGTTTAAAATTTCATTTTAAATTTAAATGTTTAAACAAAATTATAGTTGAGAACTATTTTGTTTTCTTGTTTTTTGGACTGCCACCTTGGACTATTGATAAGAAAATTTATCGTCTGTTATTTAGTTTCGGTTTTCATTTCAATTTAAAAATGGAAGAACAAAACGCGCATTTCCGACATACTTTATTGTATTATTTTCGAAAAGGCAGGAACACATTGCAAACATATGTAGAAGAAGTTAGGTTCCGTGTATGGAAATGTAGTATTGAAAGGAAGGCAGTGTTAAGATTGCTGTGTCAAATTTCGTTCTGGTAATTTGTCACTGAAAAATGTGCAACGATCTGGCCGTCCAGTTAAAGTTGACAAGACCATATTAAGGCGCTTATCGATTCAAATCGTCATACCAAAACTCCGTGAGATTGCATAGAAGCTCGCTGTATCGCAAGCATGCATTAAAAACAAATTAAAACAACTTGGCTATGTTAAGAAACTTGATTTATGGGTGCCTCGTCAGCTTAAGCAAATTCATTCAACGCAACGCATGATAATGCGAAGCCTCTTACATCTTTGGTCACTCGCCAAAAATTATTATAGCTAGCTTGGGATATGTTGTCGCATCCACCATATAGCCCCGACTATGCTCCTTCGGATTTTCATTTATTTCGTTCCATGCGGAACTCCTTAAATGGAAAAATTTTCAATGACGCCTTTGATGTAAAATCTCATTTAATTCAGTTTTTCACTGGCAAATATCAGAAGTTTTATGAACATAGAATTATGACAAAGCCTGCCAGCTGGCAAAAGGTAGTCGACAAAAAACGAACGATACCTAATTGAATAATGTCATATTTTCAAGTAAAGAATTTTGAATATCCGTTCTTATTTAAAATCTGCAATCACTTAGTTGTCGACCCACGTATTTAACTGCATATCTGTAGAAGTAAAGCTCCTAGAATTTTAATACCAAGATCAAATAGAAAAACAGTTTTTTCTTTAACATAGTACATACGGTCAGCCAACTGTTAATTCAGATATTTACACTGTTTTACATTCGCCTTGCACATTTTGACTACGGATGCGTAAAATCCGCTGTCTAATGATCACAGATGCAGAAAACTCGCAGTCTTGTAATTACCATTACCATAGTAATTACCATTCTCAGCTACTATCGCGCTTGTTAATTGGGATTTTAATGAATTTCTATTCAACGATACGCGACGCAATCGGTAAGTCGACGCATCATTCAACGGTTTTTCGATGGAAACGACGGAAACTGTTCATGAATCGAGTCGCATATCGCGCTGTTGTTTTCGCTCTTCGCGACGATAAAATATTTTCGAACGGTATCGCGTAATTCCGTCGTACTTCTCAATGAACAATAGGGATAGATAACCGTGCTAAAGATGTCAGCGCGACGCGATACCGGAGATGAAATACAATAAACATCGTCGAGATTCAATTATGAAATGGACGACAAAGCGACGATTATTTTCGTGCTCTTTCCGTTCCGAGGTCGCAGTTATGGCCGCATTGTCACGCCATAAAGGTATATCAAATTCAAATTTTCCCAATTCCACGGCAGCTTCGCTAGGATCATAATCGTCGATCTGCGACTAAAGCTTTCAGTGTAGACGCGTCCGGTACTGCCGCTTTGTAAATTATACTCTCGGCTCGTTAAATTCGCGATGCTGGTTAGGTCGCCGGTGAACGATAGCCGGTTTATGGTGTACAGAGTATCCCATGAAATAATAACGTGTAGGGAAATTTTGGTTTCGTCGAATAATCGGCTGGAAACCCATTTTTTGTTGTAAGTGTTTCTAGAGCTGCTCATACAAAATCTTACGAATAAAATACGAAGCAAATCCACAAGCAGTGCTGGATTTACTAATATGCAAAGTGTGGAAATACTAATAATAATTCGAATTTCACATAATTTACATAGTAATAAGGTGGCTAAGAGGGACATTCTAACTTTTGATAACTTCTTTCAGTTACGATCTTACTTGCATCATTTTGCAAAAATTTATATAACTTTTAAAATGTCAAAGAGTTTCTTATAGATATTAACCACTTAGGCACGATGCGCCACTATAGTGACTTTCCGGATGCCATCTTGTATTACGATGCGTTACTATAATGGCTCAAGCACACTCAATTGCATTATTAATTATTTACACGTTAAGCGCCACGCCGGTTCCTGGAGACCGGCGCTGGACTTTCCGTTCAGGCCTCGTCGGTCCCTACGGACCGGCGAC
>CM052099.1:9338349-9359869 GCA_028453745.1 Agapostemon virescens
AAGCTTTGGCAAAAATACTAATTAAAACATCTGGCATTTCAGGTGGATGGTTCCTCAAAAATAGCGGAACACAAGCGTCCGTACCATAAATCATATCATTCATTTAAAAATATTCTTAAGGCACTATTCGTGTCCTAATCATTAGAATATACTATCTTTACAATTTAACCATCGATCGAAGTCCATGAAGACACTCTCCTCAGATCCTTTACTAAACACATTTACATTTCAGAAGCTTGAGCATTGGATTTATGAATATATCAGGAGTACTCATAAGTAGTAAGTTATTTTGAAATCTAAAACAAGCTCTGTAGAAATCAAGTTTTTGTTTATAATTTATTGTATAATCTCCATCATTATCAAGAACAGTTTGTCATCTTTCCTGCAAGTTTTCAATCCTTTTCTTAGTTTTACTTTAAGTCAAGAATAACAAATTGACGATAAAAATATTTTTAAATCGCTATTCACGTCTTAACACTAAAGTCAATTATTCTCAAGCTAGGTGGAAGACCCTGGCCAGAAAATTTGAAATTGCTTTAGATCGCGATATATCCCCCCGATGAAATTATACAAGTCTAAAGACCTCGGGACTGTGATAACTCTTTATTGCGTTTCCTTTGACGCAGGCTATCGAATTTTCTTTCTGTACCGGTTCGATGCTGCTCGATTCTGATTCAGTAAAGTCGGGCAGCATGCGCGGCTTCAAAGGAGCCCAGGCAGTAGCTCGTTTACGAGCGTTCGTCGCTAATACCACACGAAAACGTTGTTGTCCGATGGGAACATATCGCCGTTACCGTTTTATGTTCAAATACACGGCGCGGTACGTCTCTGAGACATCGAGATCACTTTCGTTCCAATTTATAGATCACGCACGAATGAAACGAGAGACAGTCCACCGGGCTATTGGCAGATCCGACGTATTCATGTTTTCCATCGTTTCCCGTGATCGTTCCTCTGTGAACGGTATTTCTGCGCAGGATCAGGGGGGTCGGCGATATCTCACGTCGATTTCGCGTTCTACGAACGTCGGAATTCGATCGAGATAACGTTTATCTATTATCTCGTTACTCTTCCCGGCCCGGAAATTAATTCTCCCGTTTCCTCTACTTCCATTCGCGTTCTCCCTTTCGACTTGTGTTTATGGTCGTTTTTCTACGCGAGAAATGTGCATCGAAAAGTTCTGGCTACAAAGACTTTCAATTGTCCGAGCACGGAGGAATGTTTTCGTTACAGGTGACTGAATTTGCGCGAACACCGCTGAGATACAGTCTCTGCGATCCTTTTGCATTGTTCACGAAAACTGCGATGTTTGTATTTTTGAGGATTAAATTGTGCCACGGTCGGTATTCGATTGTAGAGAGCCCGCAGAAGGGGGCATTCAGTGTAACGTACAGTTTTGTTTTCGCCGTAACTGATTTTCATGCTCGGTAGACTTAGTGTAGTAGATTCTCAGAGAATCAGGACATCGAGCACGTTCGTTTCAGTAGACGCATAAATAATGATTTTCTGCCAAAATCGTTTCGTTCGTTCTATTTTATTGCTCGCTGCATTAAAGACATGGCTCCTGTCATCGCATTATTAGCTTCTGTCGGTTCGAAGCAACGAGACATTCGTCGAGGGATGGGAACCGGGACTGTCTCGAGCAAATAACAGCGGATAATAGTTCTCCAGCGTGCGATCGTGCCGCTCAGGCAGAGAATAAGAGGCGTCGTCGTTCGCGAAGATAGAGAAAGTAGTTTTCTTCGAGAAAAGCACCGTGTTTGACATGCCAGATTTAAGGTACCCACGGGCGACACTTTCAGAATAATAAGATATCCTCGGCACCGAGCTTACGAGGATACACGGACCTGGTAAAACCGTGGAAATAGCTATTTCCGCTCCGATTTTTATAAATTTCGAATACGCTGTAAAACTCAACATTTTTAACAAATTTACCCTATTATACGTGCGAGGCGTGCAGGCTCGCTCAGTTGCGACGATATTTGCAAAAATCTGCACGCATTAGCCTATGGAATTAACCCTCTGCTCTACGATGACGCGAGTCAGACTCGTGATCAAGATTTCTAACAGAATATTTTAAACATGTGTTTCTTTAACCTCTTAGGCACGGCTGAATTTTGCGCGGGACTGTTTCTCTGTACGGCAGAGTTCAACGCGAATTACGTGTAAATGATACAGCACTACAATGTGTTCATATTATTTTCTATTTCCGAGTCGCTTCCGGAATTGTAATAAATTGCTCTTCGTTTTCTATCTTGAAGCGGCATTTTAAGGTTAAGGCATTTAAACGGTGAGCGAGTATGCTAGTAGAGTGCGCCACTATAGTGAAAGCCGGAAGTCCGAAAGCTTGAACGATTTTGTATCTATTAAATTGTACATGACGAATATTCAATCAAAATATACTATTTTACGAAACTGTATAAGGTTTTAAATATTGTCTTTAGCTACCCGTTGTCCAGAAACAAGCAAATGAGCTCACAATTAATGAAATGGCTACATTTACTCTATGGCTACATGTACTCTACACGAGTACATTGAAATGAAGTGTTTGATCGTAAAATTATAATTTTTCTTAAACATATGACACACGTATGTTGACTTTAACAATTTACTTTAATAATTAATGATACAATTGAGTATGGTACGTCGTTCAGAGAGATGGCATCCACGAAAGCCACTATAGTGGCGCAACGTGCCTAACAGGTTAAACTCTGATCGCATAAAATCGGTGGAGAATAGCTACGCACGCAATAACTACAAATTTGACTTTTCTTTTTGTCGTTTTGAGGAGGATGAAAAAAGTCTAGTCACTGTTATCAGAAAATAAATCGTAGGCCAAGGGGATGAACCCCTAATCGAAGCCCAAAGCTGTGCACAGAGCTCGGTAAAATACTATTTAAAATAATTAATACTAATTATAAATATTTCGATGTTGGATCTTATTGGGTTGTTCGGAAAGTAATTTCGTATTTTTTGGGCAAATGAAAGACATTTTTCGTATAATGGACAAATATTTTATTAAATTATATATTGGCCATTCTGGTCCAATACCTTTTGCCATCTTTCTGGTAGTAGCATGATTTCACGCGCATAATATTTTTGGTCTTTTCTGGCAAAAAACAGATCGAGGTGGTTTTTGACCTCCTCATTTGAAGTGAAGGTTTTACCGTCTAAAAAATTTTGCAGTGACCGGAACAAATAATAATTCGAAGGTGCCAGATATGGAGAATATGGTGGGTGTGGCATTGTATTCCATTCAAGCTGTAAAAGCTTTTGGCGAGTGACCAAACTTGTATGAGGTGTCGCATTATCTTGGTGGATCACTACACCTTTTCTGTTGAAGTGCATCATTCAGTTTGTCCAGCTGATGACAGTAGACTTCCGAATTAATTGTTGTGTTATCCGGTAAAAGCTAAAAAAAAACGATTTCTTTAAAATCCCACCAAACAGACCCCATCACCTTTTTTTGATGGATATTGGCTTTGGAAATGCTTTGAGCCGGTTCATCTTTTTTGCTCCATGATCTCTTGCGTTTGACATTGTTATATACAACCCATTTTTCGTCCCCAGTAATGATGCGCTTCAAAAATGGATCGTTTTCGTGATGTTTCAGAAGCGAATCACAGACGTCAACGCGACGATACAAATTTCTCTCCGTGAGAACATGGGAAACCCATATATCGAGCTTCGAAGTTAAACCCAGGCCTTTCAAATGGTCATAGACAATTGAATTTGATAAATTTAACCTCTCACCAATCTCACGTGTTGTTATTCGCCGGTTTGCACCAACTAATGCCTTTATCGTGTCTTTATCAGCTTCAACCGGTCTTCCAAAACGTGGTACATCTTCGACATCAAAATTGCCGGATCGAAATTTTCCAAACCAGTTCCGGCACTGGCGTACTGTCAACACATCTTCTCCATACACATCGATTAATTTCTTTCTGACTTGAACAGCATTTTTACCTTTTCTATAGTAAAAAAGTAAAATATGACGAAAATGCTGCTTATTGCTCTCCATATTTAAAAGGGCACCATCCAAAAACTACTGCGTAGAATCAATTGGACTTTTTCACACACAAGCTTTGCTATATCAGCTCTCTAAACATATAATGATTATGCGGCTTAAGTGTGAAGTTGAGTGCAAAAAAATACACTTAAATCCTCTGTCGGGAAAAAACAAAATTACTTTCCGAACAACCCAATATAAAAGAACGTGGATTGCTAAAAATGCGCTGAAAATCGAACAATTTGTACACAGTTGACTTGGAACAGTAGTACGTTCCAAGTCAACGGTAAACAGACGTCAAGAATAATAAATTGACGATTTCTGCAGTTCTAAACATATTTATAATACACTAACAGTTTCATAAATTCTGTACTCCATTTCTAGTATGGTATACAAAATTCGTAATTATGTACATCTATTATGGACCCTCGCATGTGCGAGTTCTATTTTGTAAAATTATCTAACTGCTTGTTATTTAATATTTAAATGCAAGTTTAACTCGCCTACGTAAGAAAGCTGTAATTAACACAAGAAAAGGTTCGAAAATAGCAATTTATTTACAGGATTCTCAAAGCAACGAATTGTATTCGGGAAGGCGATTCTAAAATATGTTGAAAGTATCGAATATATTTTTTGTTATTCACAAGCTTCGCGTTTGTCCACGGTTTTCATTTCGAACTGCTGTTCACTAACAGTATTCATGACACCGGTTGACGATCCAACGAATCACGATGAAACGATAAGGATGATCGAGGAGTAGTCCCAGGGTATTTCGTGGTAGCGGGCATTGATGGAAAATTGATGGGAAAATAATAACGTCGTCAGCTCGGGGCAAATTGAAGGTGGAACGGTGTAGTACGGTTTTTGTAATGCGCATGATAAATCAGGCCGTCTGCTTGCAAAAACTGCAGTCGACGTAAAACGACCCCTGGTATAAGTGGAAGTAGGCGGATTGGAAATCATTTACTAGTGTTATTAGGAACACTCCTGGGAATTTCCTAAAACGCAGCCGATGCTGACCAAAAAAGCGCAGCACTATCAACGCTGGTGCAAGAAACTTATAAACTGGCTCGATTCGATTTTTACAAAAGTCTGCTAAAGATTCATCTCGATAGCCATTCAATTCCGTAATATGACTGTCATGCAACTGGTGCAACCGGATAGGGGCGGATTATATGCCAAAAGATGCGTCGCGAATGTAGAATAAAATTTCACCCTAATTCTTTTATCAAATCCAAAGAAGGCGATACTCTCTTGAATCCTCCAGAAGATTTCTCGTGGTAAATATAAAATACTACCCCATTTACAATTGTACATCTTATAAACACATTTATATCTTCCTCGTATTTAATCTGTCAAAGTGAAAAACTGACGAAAAAGAGTTTCAGATAAAAGATGCGCACATCCGGAGGTTTGTGATTGTTCAGCGCGCACGAATGGTTTGTTGAAATCGACTCTATCGAATTAAATTCGTTCGTGCGCTTCGAGCGTTAACTTAATATTGCTCGGATATTTAGTGGCGGTGCGAATGATTTTATAAACACGCACAACCTGTTTGAAAATAAAAATTAGACTTTAATAGACCTGGGTATGAATTTCTCACTTAAGTTGAGTTTGAGTTTCTCACTGAGTTTTCTCACTTAAAATGATTGTTACAAATCTAAATACCTAAATACAAAATAATTATCTAAATATAATATGACTGCACTACTTTAACTGTAATCAATACTTTATTTTAAACTGAATTGAAAAGAATGTCTTTATCGTATCTGATTGAAAGATTTGTTATTCAGAGACTGAACACGTATTAACACTTTACCGACCGGAAGTCTATTAATAGGACTATCAATAATTGCGTTTAACAGAATGAAATTTAAAAAACTACGTCTACATTGTCTAGTTTATGACGAAATAATTAGATAACGTTATTGAGGATGCTTCGTGGATACCCGATAAAAATTGCTGCCAGCGTTGAACGATTCGTTAAAAAGTTTTCAGTCATGGACTGTGGACCTTAAAAAATTCTGAAACAATCATCGGTCGGTAAAATGTTAACACAGAAATTACATGAAATCGGAATAAATGCAATCTTGTCATTATTACAAAGCAATTAGTCTAGTTTGGTGCTCGATAGTTCCAGTGTTAACCTCTTAGGTGCAATGTGCCAGTATAGTGGCTTTCGCGGACGCCATCTTATATTGCGATGTGCATTATAGTGGCTTCCGCGGATGTCCGTGCATTAAAATATATGTCTGTGGACGAGAAATACTATCTTTATTCTTCTGTGACTAGGTTGAGACCGTCGCATGTGATTAAAATTGTACAATATTTGTTATTCAGGGACTGAAGAACATCGTTTCCATGATAATCGTCCGTTCCAGAATTATGCGGAGATTCTGTACGGGCGTGTAACATACTTTGTCCCGTCATTGCATTAGGCTCGTCCGGCTAAAAGTTTACCGAGATTCAGCGACGAGAATGGATTCGAAGGCGTGGGCTAACGAGTCCGCCGGAATTTAATCGGCGCTAATTCCGGGAATAGCTAGTCTCAGCTAGTCTCAGCGAGATAGCGAGTGAATTTTCCGGCATCTTTCGGCGTTGAACCGGCTCCACGGTGAATTAACGTAGCTTAAAATATACCGGGTGTCTAAATTAAATCTATGATAAAATGTGTGTATTTAGTTGCATATTTAAATGTTGTTTTTCCATGTAACAATGGTACGTCGATGGCTATCGAGCGAAAAATCAGAGTCTACGACTCTACAAGTCTACGATAGGACAACTCCTAATAAACAGCGTCCCAAAGCCTAACTAAAATACTAATTGAAACATCTGAAATGCTAGACGCGCGTCTCTTAAGAAATCCCAGAACTCGTGCGTCCGTATCGTAAATCTCTTTCTTCGTTTAAATTCTCTAAAGACTCGCGTCTTAACGCTTCTTATAATTACTCTGTATCGTACACAGCAGCCTGGCAACGAACGCGACAAATGAACCTCTCGCAGCTCCTCGTTAACAGACAGCCATTAATTCCACAATAAATTAATGAGCCCAGTAAAACGAGAACTAAGTTGCGATCGCCGGTTAAAAATCATAATTCTAGTCGCACGCAGCGTGCGTGACTGAACGCGGTAAATCTCGCAGCACATCATTTGTGGAGGACGAGCAAACGAGACGCGCTCGTGCAAACCGGAGTTACGTTTTAATAGCGAGCGAGAAAAACAAATTCCGAGACACGAAGCAGTTCGCGCAGAGCCTTTGGCAAAAATCTGTGGCGTCGCTCAGCGAAAAGGTCAAGTGTCCAATGTATTTCTCCGGGGAATCGCGGGCAAGGTTGCGGTTGTAAAATTCAATAAAGCATTGCCGGGTCTCTCGTTTCACGAGATCTCTGCCTCCGTTTCTCTCTTTTCTCTGTTTCTCTCTCTGCAATTTTTCCTCTCATTCTCTTCTCTCTCTCCCTCTCTCTCTCTCTCTCTCTCTCTCTCTCCCTCTCTCTCCTTTTCCCTTTTTCTCTCTCTCTTCCGCTCGCAACGAGTGACCGAGTTTCCGAGTGTCGCGATTGAACCGGTGTCGTTCGCTTTTGTGGCGCGGCCGAGCTTTTTCCCTGTAATTCATCTCGGTGAAATAGAGTGCACGGAAGTCTGCGGAACGCGTCGTTTACGCGATTAACGAGCAGAAGGATCCTCCTCGCATCGCGAAAGCTCGTGCAATTTTTCCTGGCGCGACGCACGCTGATCTACATTTTCGGAAACGTAAGTCGAAAACCAGTGTCCCTCGAACGTTTAAGTTATTCGCGAATGATGGGATTGAATACATCTACTAATCTTCGCGGATCACCATTCTTGTCGTTGAATGATTTAATACCCTCGTCGATCATGTTGGATTTTTCAATGAAAACCCCACCAGGCCTGCTATAATAGACTCTGAGATAACGCGAAGCATGTAAAATAGATCTTTCGTGTCTACACTTTTTGAAAATTTAATTTTGCTGTCTCGGAGGTTTGTACATGCGTGTGACTCACTTAACACTGGGTAAATGATGCGTTCTAATATTTTTTAACACTAGAACTACCGAACAATAAATCCAACGATTTATATTGCTTTGTAATAATAACAAGACTGCATCTATTAAAATTTCATAGAATTTTTATTGTAACATGTATGTCAAAACATTTTTATAATTTCAATAATTGCGAAAGGTAAAACTAAGGACCTGTCAAAGTAACTGGTTTGGTAGTTTTAGTGTTAATTTACGATTATTAGGGTTGCAAAAATGAATCCGTGAGGAAAGGATCACCAGATTTATTTCTTTGGGTATAAATTATTTTAAAAGGGACTAAAAATTTTGATAGAGCCATTCCCGTTATCTTTATTCCCGTGAAACTTCCTCGCAATACGTTTCATCCAAAACAATTACCTTCGAACATTGTAGCACTGCCAACCAAAGATTAATACTTCGACTGCCACGTCACCCATACATGACTGACAAAATTATTTGTTCATGTGTAATTTACAATAATGTAAAACAGTCGCTTTTATTACTCCGTAAAACTTTTCAGATGCACTTTATCGTTAAAGCACATGATATAAAAGTTGGGCGAATTTTAACACATTCGTGACCGCTGACGTGAATTTACGTCTTTTCAAGTTTCATTGCTGATTGACGCTGACGTGAATTCACGTCATTTTAAATTCTATTCCTGATTGCCGCTGACGCGAATCACGTCCTGCTTAGTTGATACAAGTTTGCGGCAACCAGTTTCAGAATTTCATTATTTTCGCCGGTACTCAGTATTTGAAACGGTAAAAATTTGCCTGTCGCGAATGTGTTAAATAATTGCAATTGTTCTATTGTTAAATGTGCTATTGTTAAATTTCGAGAAGGTAGAATCACGCTATGATAGTCATTACACACATGAGTCGTTTATTTTGAAAGTGGCTTAAGTCCATTTATGCTCGAATCGAGATATTGAAGGGTTTGCGTTGCATTAAATTTAAAAATATGGGCAACAGATTACATAATAAAATAATGTGTTTGGGTTTCTAAAAGTGTCAAATTTATCATCCCAATTAGCATAATTAACATTATTGAAGAAATAATATGTTTTTGATGGCTATGAATGGACTTACGCTATTTTCAAAATCAATGAAACGACGTTTTCAATTCTTAAGAAAGCACAAGTCCATAGGAAAAGTAAATTTCCCTTAAAATTAAAATAAATGTATACACTTTTATGTTATAAAATCAGAAAAATATTCAACTTTCATTCTTTGTTAAATAATTTTTACATTAAAAGTAATACAGTTTTATTAATTATTATTCAGTCTTCTCCAGTTTGTGTACGCGGGAGGGATTTAAAATAACTGCGGTGTGCAGGTGGTATATAATGTAATAAATCCATTAAGTCCTTATATTTTAGGTTTGTGAGTGGTCTCGGTTTTTTGTATAGTGATGCCAACTGGATATTATTAAAGTTTTTCGGTCTTCCCCGTTACGGTAGTAAATCCAATGTCTTGAATGGTGCATCCTCGTTCATTGTCGTTTCATAGAATAACTTATATGAATCGCTCCTCAAAAATCTCATCCAACATACTTTAAACCAATTTACTCTTTCACCGTCAGTATTTTTTAGTCTTTTAAAAATCGCATTTTCTGTGGACAGGCACTGTTCCGTTGTTTAAAACAAATTCATTGCACATTGATAATTCAACTGTTACTTTGATAATTAAACATAAAGCTGGGATCTCATAAAATTTTATTGCATAATTATTTTCCATATCCATTTGAAACTCTCACAATGGGACTTACGCCACTTTCAAAATAAACCTTTTCATCGCTTTATTAACCAGCGAATTTTCGTGTTACAAAATCTTAACGATTTTAAATATATTGGTAACAAGTTGTCTCAGAATGAAAAGATCTTGTAAAAACGTAACTATTATTGCAGTTGACTCGATCTTTTTTTTAAATGGACTTACGCCACTTTCAAAATAAACGACTCACATAGTTTCTTGACAGCCTGTGTCTTACAAATGAACGAAACACAAGAGCGGAAAAGATATCCACGATATTTAGAATGATACCCGCAGCTTCGAGTTTCTCCCGGTGTATGGTAGCATTCGAAGCTTAAAAACCAGCTAGGAAATGCACTTTGCAACGCAAACAATTTTCCGTGACGTTTCTAAAAGCACTCTTCGGATACATGGGGGAACACCGTGGTTTCGAAACGTCTTGAATCGGAACAGCATTTGTTACCCGGCAACAGCGTTAGCTTATCGAATAGGGGGGATCAAAGGCACATCCGGGAAACTGTGATCATGGGACGGAGCAATGGAACTCCTCGAACTCCTCGGAGATAAGGTGACGAGCATCTGGTTATCGAACAACGTAATTTACTGGATCGGCTTTAATTAGTCGCTATCCCCCAACAGCGAGGCGTTCGCGGAAGCGCCGACTAATTATACCGTCGGTTGAGCAGACTGTATCAAGCGAATAGCTTTCCCTTTTTCGAATTTTCTTTCTGGCAAACTGCAACGTTCAACCCTGGGTCTCGTCGCGGAATTCCGCACCGTTTATTAATGCATTTTCCGCATAAATGACTTTCCGGGCGATGCCAACGGGACCCGGCTTTGCGAAACCTCAACGCAACCTCAACCTCAATGTAAGTCGCTGTTACGTTGTAACAACGTTTAGATATACTACAAAATATACACAGTTTGCCGTAGACTTAATTGAGGCACCCGGTATAATCTTAAGTGAAGGTATTTGTATTTTTCTACTGTCATAAACTGCCGAAACCTCCCCCACATCCAATATTCTTGCAACCAAGTGCAAGGAAAGCCTAGGATAACTACCTGCGATCGCACCGCTTATCATCATTATCAAAGTCATCGTGAATCCTGATTAGTGCGCTAGTCTGCACCACAATTTGTATAAATACCACACATTTTTCTACGCTCACTGAGATTGCAAATTCAACCGTCGCTGAGACAATTTCCATTCCATTAATAGTAATTTTAGGTGTTAAACTCGTACCCTAGTTTATTAAAGTCTAACTTTTATTTTAAAACATTGTCGTATACCGCGCGAGGGGTTAATAAACGTTGCGAGGCTTTTAAAGAAAATTAATGAACTAGTTTATTAATAACGCTCTTCGATCTAACTCCGGTCGAAGTAAGGAAAATGCGCGTTAGAATATTATTTATGGAAATTCTTGATAACGATTTGTAGATAGGAATACGAATGCGAAGACGGTCTTAGTTCTGACATGGTGAAAATGTTTAATCCTTAATTTCGGGATTTTCTTAGGTTTAAGTAATAGTCCCTTAAAGGAAAAGTGAGTAAAATTAGGACAGTGTGTTACAGCGCTGACTGTAGTATTTTTATTTAAACATAAATAAACATTACTTTATTTAAACATAAGATAGTGTGGGATCAAGACTCCCAGACCAAATAGACGTTAGGAGATTAACCGTTTAGGTTAATTTTGCGCGGGGCTGTTTCTTTGTACGACAGAGTTCAACATGACACTGAACGACCTGACACTGGCAGATCAAGAAAAAACTGTATATTCTGGCTGTATATTGTTAAAACAATTATCAATCGGTGTGAAGGCAAAACAAGTGTGAAACAATATGTGAAAACGATTATTTAATTTAAACGGTGAACGAGTGTGTTGTTGTAAAGTGCGCCACTATAGTGGCGCGTCATTCAAAGAAGATGGCTTCCGCGAAAGCCACTATAGTGGCGCATTGTGCCTAAGAGGTTAAGGAAGAGCGGGGAGCTCCGTGGCTCAGGGTAAAATAGTTGGTCTTACCATAGTTGGTCACTCGACAACATGTCGTTTGTTTTCTGTAAATCCATTAGAACCACTTCTAAATATTTGATCATTATTGAGTTAATGCTTGAATAAATTTAAATCGATAGAGTCACCTTTCAACAAACTATTCGCGCGCGCTGAACTGGAGATGTTGGCGGATGACCATTAACCCGTTGCCATACCAGTTTCTTTGCCATTACAGTTACGGCAACCTCTTCGTCGCCATTCGTTTTTATTCACATTCGACTCATGCGGCTCTTATTCGGATTCGGTACTCATTGCTGGTTATCCTGTGTGGTGTACTCTTTGCGTTCTGTGTGAATTCGTTAACACGTTGAATGCCACGCGAATTTTGCATGCTTCGAACAAGTTTCATTTGTTTCATTTATAGAAATGATCAGCGTTATTGAACACAATTGTTAGTTACTGAAAACTAAAGTTTTCACCTCGTACTATAATCTGGCTAATTTTGGCAGTACTGCGTTAATGTTCAATGCTGTTAATTTACTGATAACCGTTCTTAAACGATGTAACGGTGCCGGTCACCGGTGGCATTCAACGTGTTACTAAAGGGATAATTAATTGACCCAAAAAATAATGTTCAAAAAATCCCACATATATATGAATCGAAATCAATTCTAGCGAGAAAGTCTCGTCCTACTGTCCCTCTGTCGGTGAGCGCAGGAGGTACAGCCGCCATAATGGTAAACGAAACGAAAAATCAAGCTATGCAAAAATTGTTCGAAATCAGAAAATGCATCGAAGCGATTGGGAATACGAGTGCGCTTACTAATTCTAAATAAAGTAAAATACACGTACCAAAATTGAATATTTGAAATAATACTGTAGGAAAAGGGTTAAACTAGAATATCCGCCACCGAGTATGCGACAGGACGAGAATACACGCTACGCGACTAAAAAACAGTAGCTGAAAAATAACATCGGCATGACGAATTCAACATATTCAGCGTTAACAAAAAAAAAAAAGAGCTGAAACACAGATGTAAGTATCGACATAAAAAATTGTTCCGCGTCCGAGCGGTGTCACATCGGAAATGCCATTTCGAGCGTGCGAAAGTTTTCCGGTGTCACGGGTTTCAATTAAAACGTCGCCGAAACGGAAAAATGTTGATATCTCGTCATTTTGTTCAATGGCAATTGCGCGGCGACCGACGCGGCCTGGCACGCACAGGGATGAAATAGAATTTCCCAGCCCTCGGCAGAGCAGAAAATTATATTTTTTCCGAAAACGGTCGCGCGTTCGCTCGCTCGCCACCCCGGGTATAGTAAAAATTACAATTTAATCACAAAACGCCCGCTGTCGCGTCGATTCCAACCCGCGTCACTTTCACGATATTTCGCGCACTACAGCGGAGAGACGGTGTTTAACACTCAACCAGTGTATAAACCGAAAAGTAAACTACATTAGAGTAAAATAAATAACTAAATCTTTAGACAAACAATTTTTAAGAACCGTGAAGACATATAAACACATCTTAACATTACTGTTTCCGCAGTTGTTGAAAAAATTCGTAATTAACCCTTTGCACTCGAAGCTGTTTTAATTCCATTCCTTCTGACCCAAGATATTTCCATTGTAGATGATTTATTTCCGCTGGTGCATCCAGAAATTATTATTGTTATTTCCCCGTATAGCAGTTAAATTTTTGTCAATTCCTTCGATACGAACAAAGCGATGTAAAAATTGTTTTATATCTAGCAAATAAATGTATCCAACACCTTTACATTGCCCGTTTCGAAGAAGAGTATGGTGATCAGCTGTGGGTCGAAATGAAGTAATGAAGAAAAGAAATGAAGTGCTTAACACTTTACCGACCGGATGTCTACTAATAGGATTTTCAATAATTGTAATGTATCTAAACAAAGATTAAAAACTTCTTTTACATTGCAATTTGTAATGAAATTATTAACTAACATTACTGAGGATGCCTTGTTGGTTTACAATAAAAATTGCTGCCAGCGTTGAATGACCCATTAAAAACTTTTCGGTAATGGATCATGAACTTTGATTTTGAAATAATCGCCGGTCGGTAAAGTGTTAATATTCTAAGGGAAGAAATGGCTTTTTGGAGAAACTGCCTGCTACGACAAGGTTCGTATTGTCTGATGTGCTTACCGGACAAATAAAATCGATAAACTAAACAGTGTTAGCTGAAAGAAAATGAGTTTCGTCGACATTCTAGATTTTCTATAGGCTTTAACGCTGAACAACCCCTGACTCCGTAAATCCCACGTATAGAGCACGACCGTGGCCGGTGCAGAAAGGGATGGACCTTTCCAGAAGCCATAAATCAGAATGATAGGCGCAGGAATTTATTTTGCAACGAAAATGTAAACAGGCTGATATATTAAAGCGGCAACAATGAGCGAAGTTTGTGGTTTATTTGATGGATGGCGGTGTACTATGTTTCCGAGCGTTAATGCGCGCACTCAAACGTGGTAAAAATTTCACGTGACCCGGGATTGACTGTTCCACCGGAAGCGGACGGTGGACGTTCAAAGTTATAGCCCGGCACGGAAAATGGTGTCGCCCGTGAATCCCGCGGTCTCCTGGAAAAATAAAATGCGGAACGTGTAAGAAAAGGACGGGGAGGGACGGTATGAAAAAAGACGGAACGAATCCAGTTCTCGCGGCAATGCGATTCGTAATTGCGACGCGTTTCTCTGCTTTCTCCTTTTCCTGCGCACGGCCGCAGCCGGTTCAAAAAGAAACCGAGAACCTGGCCGCGGCGCATGCCTGACCTTTCGTACGCGTCCGTATACGCGGCTAGATAATTTGTAACGCGGTTTTGCCGGTCGGACACGGCAAAAACCAACCACCGGAGAGCAAACGGGCAGGCTGAGGGGCCGAGGGAATAGCTGGTCATCTTTTTCTTCCGTTTGACCGGCTTTGCACGTACGGAAAGCTGCGGCAGGTTACCTCCGCGACGCGGCGCACCTTCGGCGTCGTCCATTTTAATCTCGCGCACGATGTGTTTATCGTTTGCTCACAAGCGTCGCTAACTTCCACGTTGTCGTCGACCCAGTCGACAAAGTTATCGGGTTGTCTTCTGCGAATGCTCGATAATTAACATTTAAACGATTACAACTTTCAATGAATATCCAGAAAGGGAAACTAATGATTTTTATGAGCTCGAAGTATAGGAAGTCTTTTTAAATAGAAGTACATGCTATTTTTAATTTTATTGGTTTCTTTTTAACACTAGAACATTACATTGCTTTGTAATAATAACGAGACTGCATCTATTAAAACGTCATACAATTCTTATTTTAAGGTATACGTCGTTAACCCCTTGCCATATCATTTTCTTTGCAACTAAAATTATTATATCATCTTTATCGCTAAAAATGTGACAGAAGAGAAAAGACAATTTATGTCTTCTATACTGCTACATATACTTCAATGGGTAAATATTTATTACAAATGAGCAACATTTAATTTCTTCCAGAAAGAAAGGCATAATATTTAGATTTGTTAGACTTTATTTAAAATTCTCAATACGAGTCTGACTCGTCATAATATGGCAAGGGGTTAAAGAAGTACATCCGAAAATTTCGAATGGAACATTTTGCTAACTTCAATAATTCTGAAAGAGAAAACTAGGGACCAGTCAAAATGATTGGTTTGGTAGTTCTGGTGCTAAAAACCTGACCATTTGCACGCCAAATATTTTTATTGTACGCATCGATGGTCGCTAGAGTACGACCATATATTTTTAACATAAATATTCTAACGAATATATTAGCGAAAGTTGCTCTCAGGAGGATCGCACAAAATTATCTTACCAAAATATAACGAAGAAACCAAAATTCTTTATACAGCTCCGCCACAAAGGAACGCCGGCAGATTGGCGTAAAAATTGGCAATGGTTGCTCGAATTCGTGGCAGCCGAATAAATGGAGGACTCGTTAGCGACAGATAGAGTCTGTAGAGCGCTTTTGCCTTGACATAATCGCCCTGCGGCTTTTTCGAATTTTACACATTCCCTGGCAAAGAAAACAGACTATTGTTTCGTCGAGGCCGGAAAACACTTTCGGGCACGATATTGCGTTACCAATACCGGCGCAACGATTCTACTCCCACGTGGTACGCTGGTTTGCTTTACGAATTGTTATACGATTCGAATTCGAGCCGCACGCGAACCTAAATTTGCATTTTCCGCCTCCACACGCGGAAAATGTTTTCGATGGTCGCGGGATCTCAAGATCGTTCGTGGCTATATTTGTCGAGGAACCATTCACTAAATGTCTAATAAATTGCTCGAGAATCACTATGGATAAACTCGCTCGATAGATTGGTCAATAATTGCATTGTTCCGTAACGCTTTCTTCCTTGAAAGAAATATCCTAACGTTGTGACCTCTTCATGATTAACATGTAAAATTGTTTTACAATGGGGATCTTTTTCTTTTTTTAATACTTATGGTTTATATAATTGATTTACGATTTATGATTTATATAATTGTCTTGACTTTTCTTGAGCAATTAATTGCATTGATTTAATAAACGATATGCACAATGAATTTTGAAAATATTGGAATCGGTATAAAAATAAAAAAGGAACTTTTTAAATAATTTTTCTTTGAGCCACGTACAAAATTTTTAAAGACGCATCTGGTAGATTTATGATAGTTATTCGCATGCAGAACAGTTCATTAAAATCGATTGGCATACACACGAGCCACTACACACTATATGTCATAAAAAATGGTAAAAATCGCAATTTTTCACAATTCTTCGTCAGTTTCTGCTTAAACTCCACAAATTCTTACATCTTTCTATGCGTGTCATTTTTTCCCGTGTCAATCGATTTCGGTGAAATTTGCAGCATGTGTATAACTAACACAGAAAATCGCATATTTTAAATTTTCATTACGAGTTGAGATAAAAATGTTTTAAAAAATGTCTTTTCTACTAATTGGAATTATTTCAAAATTATTTTCGCATATCATTTAGTAAATCAACGCTTCTAGTTGCTCCAGAAAAATCAAGTCGTTGAAAAAGTTAATTAGATTTAAAGAGTGTCCGAATACTTTCGTGAGCCGCTGTAGTTTCTGAATAAGTTTCTCTGGATTTCGACCGTTGCCGTAACGGCCAATTCTTTCACGTGGATCAGGGGAAAATGTCGCGGCCGTTTGCCGGCTAGAACAAAAGGTCGTAGAACTGACGTGCGTACCGTAAACCCGCGGCGAGGTCGACCATCGAAAAATGAACCCGAGGCACACCGAGAGGCGGGTAGTCAGCAAATCGGTCGGGTCCGAGCGTTCCTCGTGACTCGACACGTTTCGCCGGGTAGCCGGCGCGGCGAGCTGACCGCGAGACGATATTGAAATTATGCGCGCAATGCCCGGGGCGGCAGCGCACAAAAGGCACCGGGCTCCTTGGGCATAAATCGCCGGGTCGAAATTCCTGGGGGCACCGACCAGTCGGCGATACACACGCCTCGGAGTCCTGGAAACGCGCGAGGGCCTCCGAAGGATTGCGGCTTCCTCCGCAGCCTGAGGACCGGTGAGATCGCAGACCGGCAGAACGGCTGAGAATCAAGATTACAAATTTATGGGGGAGCCTCTTAGCGCTCTCCGAGCCCTCACCCTTTGCTCCGCGTTCAGAGAAGACCGGCTACGTGGGCCCTATGACGGCCAGCAACTGCTCCGACGCGTTCTCAGTAGCGGATTTACTGGTTGCTTGACGAGGCTCCAACGAAATCAGAAGGGCGATTATTGAAAATTACAAATTTCTTCCGGGCAACATTTATGGGCGGTTCAACTGACCAGGAAAGTTTGCGTGTCCGTCGGTACAAAATGTTGTGCGAAGGTGTCACCGACGGTGATTGTTACGTCGTAACATTATATATAAACGCTTATGAATTTTGCGACACTATACAAGTTGAGCACCCGGTATATTCCCACAAGACAACGCATTGGAAATCGCCAGCAATAAACCACCCCTACGTCCAACATCTTGCCTGCGATCGCGCTGCTTGACTAAGCCATCATCGACTCTGATTGGTGCGCTTAGACGAACCATTTTTTGTATAAATACTGTACACTTTTCGTACTCGAGCGATTCACATTTCAAACGTCACTGAAACAACTACAACTCAACTAAATCGCTCGTTCGTAAAAACCAGTACATCGAAATTAACCCTTTGCAGCCGAAGCACATTCATTCCAAAATCGATACAATATTTTTAACTATAATAGTTACATTGTACACAATTTATTTCCTTTCATACATATGAAATTAATTACTATTGCTCGTACTTAGAACATTAAAACTGTTATCGATGTTTTCGCTGCTAACTTTCGCTTTAAATAGTAGTACAACAATTTTTAATGGCGCCTTAGAGGCGCCATTCGAGTACGAAGGGTTAATGAACTCAGTTCTGCGTACTAACAAGTCGTGTGTCTTTATAATATTATTTGCACCACCCCTAAATATCGAGCCTTGTTAAGTTAAGCGCTCGAAGTGCAAGGATAGATATAAAATGGTCTCGCAAAACGATTTATTATCCGTACGCCTCAAAACAGTGATTTTGGTGCTCAATTTTTCTCAAGAACGTCGCAGAAATGGGGGAGAAAACAATTTTCTACGTCGGAGTAGGGTGCCGTTGGACGAGACGGTAGAAAGACATGCAGAGACAGTTCTTGACGTATCGGCGACGTCAAAGTCTACAATGGCACATGAAATGGATGACGTCTAACGGACGTTATTGTATGTCAAGGGGTTAAGGGTTGTCTTAGTCCTTCACATTGAATCTGCCAAGCATAAATATTAACTAGTATATATTATCTTATAAATGTAGGAAAATTTTATTTATTTGGATTTGGTGCCATTTTTATTACAATAATCAATTGAATAAAAAAGATCCATCAGACCGTGATGTCACAAGGAATCGTTTAGTAGGTAATGCGTAAATTATTGTTTCTTAATATACAGGAATATAGTAGAATATATTAGAATACATACTAGAATATACTGCATTATAAATGCACAAAGTTTAATCGAAATTAGTCGACGCGTATAAGAGCTGCAAGCATTTTAAGTTGCGAAAGTTCTTCAATTTAGTGCTTTTGATTAATTTAAATACAGTTTCTTACGATTTTTACCATTTTTAGTTAGCCATAGCTTATAATAATCTTAATCGATTTCGACAAAACTTTGTGCGTGCACAAAAGTGCACCTTTTAAATATTCATTTCCGGCACATATGAAACCGATAGAAATTGTGATCATTAGTACTTTCTTCGCAATTCCAATTAATTAAGAACTCGAAGATAAACTATTTATATATTACCTACAAAATAAATCCCTGCCATATTTACAAAAAGATTCGAGTAATTCGGTCCGATTTTAAAAAATTATTCGATTTTAAGTGTTGTACAAATGCTTTATTTACCCACCGTATATATTTGCCAGTTTAACACTAGAACTACTAAACTAGTCATTTTGACTGGTCTCTAGATTTTTCTTTCGCAATTATTGAAGTTATAAAATTGTTTTCATCAAAAACTGCCGAAGAACTCTTGCTTAACACTAAAACTAACTATTTTGCATGACTTCATAAGAATATCAAGAATATGTCTATGCAAATTTATGATGATTTACCATTTTAGCCATTTCTAGTCTCAAGACAGTTACTTACCACCGCATTATAATTTTTGTAATTTTTATGAAAGAAAAAACATTGTTAACTCGAAACCACCTTGCAGAACTCGTACGCGTCCCGTTATATGAAGACAGTTTCGGCGTTGGCCGACTATGGCAGTTTCCCCAAGCCATTACCATACGCTGTAGCAGTTGCCGAAAGATGTCTATCAACATCTGTCGGTCGTTTTCGACGGATAGAACAATGATGGCCCTCCGGCTGCGCTTCTCTCCTCGGCTGACCTAATGGCGGAGGAAATTGTTGGTTTCTACCGTTGAATGGCAATGTTCCCGCGTAGTTGTTACAACCGTATCGCACCTAGGGCTGACACCTATTGTGGTGGTACGGAATGATGGATGGGCGTCAGTAATTTTGTTAAACCGGCAGAATAGATGGGAGTTCGAAGACTATCATTGTGACGACACGCGGTGCCACCCGCGTGTTCGCCGACCAACTGGTTTCTCGTTCGCTTTTAAAAGGTCGGGGGAACTTCGGAAATTATATTCGTCTTTGTTGAGACCGCGTATGTAGAATTCACGAGCAAGAATTCTGTACAGTTCGCCGACGTTCGGTCGGTCCTTTGAGCGATTCTGTGCAGCAGCTGATGTGGTGGGTCGTTGAAAATTTCAGTGACCCTTTTGTAGGATTTCCCGTCGCGCTACATTCCGCTGCACGAAGTCCTTTCGCGGAAATGGAATCGCTCGTCCCTACAACATTCTATTCCGCGGCTTTTAATTCAGACAGAATAAGCCAATGTTCATGATTAACCGAACTATTTGGTACTCGCCCCCGGGAGAGATCGCGAAGCTACATGTAACTTGCTTCGGTTTGGATGAAGCTGACGGCATGATTCTCGCAACCACGCACACTGCGGCATGCTGCGAACAAAAATCGAATTTACTGTATTTCAATTTTCCAATTGTTCGTTTTCGGTGTGGATGAAAAGGTGAGGTGGTGGGGGAAGTGAGCGTTTCGTCCTGGGCCTGCTAAAGGAGGGGGAGGAAGGCCCCTGCCTTGGACGCTAGGATATACGAAGGCGGTTAATGCTAGAACTACGGAGGATTAAACTAAATTAGTAAACACTGCTTTATAAGAACGACAAGATTGCAATTATTCAAATTTCCCGCAACTTCCATGTTAATATGTGCATTGATGAAAAAGATTTCGGGAAACATTCTTAGAATATTAACGCTAGAACTACCGAACAATAAATTCAACGATATACATTGCATTGTAATACTAACAAGATTGCATCAATTAAAACATTCATACAATACTTGAGCCGTTTATTTTGATAGTGACGTAAGTCCATTTAAAAAAAATCGAGTCAACTACAATAATAGTTACATTTTTACAAGATCTTTTCATTCTGAGACAACTTGTTATTAATATATTTAAAATCGTTAAGATTTTGTAACACGAAAATTTGCTGGTTAATAAAGCGATGAAAAGGTTTATTTTGAAAGCGGCGTAAGTTCCATTGTGAGAGTTTCAAATGGATGTGGAAAATAATTATGCAAGAAAATTTTATGAGATCTGAGCTTTATGTTTAATTGTCAAAGTAACAGTTGAATTATCAATGTGCACTGAATTTGTTTGAAACAACGGAACAGTGCCTGTCCACAGAAAATGCGATTTTTAAAAGACTAAAAAATACTGACGGTGAAAGAGTAAATTGGTTTAAAGTATGTTGGAAGAGATTTTTGAGAAGCGATTCATATAAGTTATTCTATGAAACGACAATGAACGAGGATGCACCATTCAATACATTGGATTTACTACCGTAACGGGGAAGACCGAAAAACTTTAATAATGTCCAGTTGGCATGACTATACAAAAAACCGAGGCCACTCACAAACCTAAAATATAAGGACTTAATGGATTTATTACATTATATACCACCTGCACACCACAGTTATTTTAAATCCCTCCCGCGTACACAAACTGGAGAAGACTGAATAATAATTAATAAAACTGTATTAATTTTAATGTAAAAATTATTTAACAAAGAATGAAAGTTGAATA
>CM052099.1:9360269-9383810 GCA_028453745.1 Agapostemon virescens
CATCCGAAAATTTCGGATGAAAACATGTTCATAACTTTAATAATTGCGAAATAAAAAACTAGGAGCCAGTCAAAATTACTGGTTTGGTAGTTCTAATGTTAATAACTGTGAATGCAGAATTCAATGTCCAGTCATTTTCATACGTTTGGTAGTTCTAGCGTTCAAGATCATTTTTTGGCAGCGGCTAAGAAGGTAAAGGAAGAGGAGCGTTTCATCCTGGGTCTGCTAGAAGACTCGTTGGTAAAGCTGTTTAGCAGGCCTTAGACACTGGAATATCTGTAGACGGTTAAGGACAGTATATTCTGGTTTCCCTTTAAAACACGTATAAATTTTTTACTAAAGATTTCCGTGAAGCGAAACAATTGATGAGTCTGTTAGATTAGTGTGTATACATATGAATCGAAGGCGGATTAGGTACTAGCGAGAAAGTCGTCCAATTGTCCCTCTGTTGGCGAGTATCGGAGGTAGAGCGCCGCCACATTCGTCAATGTAAATTAAACATATTATATAAATGACATACATTTTTATTTAAATTTCTGTTCCTTCCTATTGAAAGTTTAATATTTTACAGAAAGATTCGTGGTCAAATCGTTGCTGTGCGTACCTAATTACGATTACGTAATCAACATTTAGCGAGGAGAATCTAAAAACCGTCGAACACAATTCATACATCTTCTTCTCTGTATAATTGATCATGTCGCAACATTGTTGAGCTAGCTCACGTTAGGACACGGAGCGCAGCATGCTGTGGACAAAAATCTCCCATGGTAGTTGACCTTCAATGACCTTGAACGATCATGAGTTACTGTACGCATAATAGAACGCCCTATTAGATACCAAAAAAAAGTTGCATCGTTCTAATTGAAAAATCAGAGTTGACCTTCGTATGTCCTTTGCGCGTTCACTTTAAAAAAAAACTAACATGAAATTACGCATTTTTTTTCCGTCACCAGCAGCAACCAAGTTATTCGGTTGGCCCATAGCGGATGCCTTACCTTGCATGGGTTTTTTTTAATTTTTGTCCCGAATACCCCAGGCAAGGGTTGCAGCTATAGCGGCGGAACTAATTTTCGCCGGGCGTGGCGGAACGTTTGAATATTGCACGCACTTTCGGTGGAACTTTATCGCCCGGATCGATGCGATTTCAGCACGGAAGCGCGAAAACCCCGGCAATTCCCCGGTAATACAAATCAGCCGAGTTATCGTTACGCGCCGAGACTAATGGAGCCCCGGGCGATTCTAATGTAACGACAGGAGGGAGGAGGCGGCTTTCTCGTTGTTTTCGGAATCGCCCGGAAGCGTATATTTTTCAGCCGAAACACGAGCACGTTCCATCGCTGCGTCACGTCGCGTCGAGTCGGTCTCTCTGGCTGTTCGCAGTTGACTGGAATCCAAAACCGGAACCAATTAAAACAGTTCTGGCCGCGTCACGCGAAGTTTCACTGTTTCAGCGGCGCCGGAACGATGGCCAACCGCGCGCAGCTCCCTCTATTTGCATACCGTTCGCACCGCTCGCGAATATTTTCCGGTATTTCCACGCCGGGCGATAATCCGTGAACAATTACACCAGTTTATGTTTTGTTTGTCCGGCGCGATAAGCCCCGCGAGCAAATAGACTTGGTGCCGACTGAAATAAGTTTCTGATAGTCTGTCGCGACTCGCGTTTCTGCTCGTTCGTATACCGATCCCGAAGAAATATTTACACCATGGCCGACCGAGGGAGCGAAACATCGTGTTTACTGAATTCCACAAATATGATACTGTACTGGAACTCAGGGAAAAAAGAGAGAACCGTACCGGAAATCGAGCCCCGGGACTTTTTGGCGGTAGCCGGTCGACTAATATCCTCTACTCTGTTACGAAATGACTCTATTACTCTCTACGAAATATTTCGTCATACCCAGTTAACAGGTTAATTATTAAAGTAAATTATTAGATTTGAAGTATATGCATCGTATATTTAAGAAAAATTATAATTTATTTATCAAAAACTTAATTCCAATTTGCTCTGCCGTACGGAGAAACAATTCCGTTCAAAATTCAGCCGTGCCTAAAAGGTTAAAGATAGTACGTAGGTGAATCGGAGGCGGATCAGGTACTAGCGGGAAAGTCTCGTCCTATTGTTCATCTGTCGGTGAGCGCGGGAGATAGAGTCGCCATTGCCTGTTCCTACATCGATGTCGTCGTTAGCGACACTATGATGGCGATCCGTGTTCCCATTTCTGACAGCAGTTTGTAGGAACTTTGGAAAAAAGGAGGAACCGGACCGGAAATAGAGCCGGGACTTTCTGGTCGTAGCCAATCGACTACCTCACCCGACCCATTGAGTCCTCCCCTTTCTCCTAATATCCTCTACTCTGTTCTGATATAGGGAGTCCTGATTCGTCCTCGAATGTCCATCACAGCGTCGTCTTTTTATTTTGCGGTCACTGTGTCATCATCGACACACTGCGCTATAAGACTCTCTTTGTTTGGTTACATCATTCCCATTATGCTACGCTGCACTATTGTTCTCTCTTAGCAGTTTTCCTCACTTTTTGGGTTGTGCTCTATTGACAGTTGAAAAGCGTAAGGCAGGGAGGGGGGAGAAAAGGAATGGAGTGTTTTTTCCTCGGCCTGCCTACAATATAATCATGTTTTTCGTTATGTGTCTTGACAAGGTTAGCGAGCTTGCGTCTTCGTATTTGTTTCTCCAAAAATTGATAGAAATTTAATAGCGGAAGTTCGTCCTCTGCGACTACTTTTGCATCCGTACAGTCGTAAACCCATAAATTGTGGATCGCTCGTCTACCGGCTCCGTCGGCCTCGGCCCTTGACGGAACGCCGATGGTTCGTCCTTTCGCCTTTTTCCCCAAACAGATGTCTACGTTTTCTGTAATTTATTGAAAAGACGATTCAGGGAACATCGGTTCGTGTTTTCTTTGGAACACGAGGAGTTACGTATTGCTAATTCAACGGAATTCCATTGCAGATGTTCAAGTTCCGATCGAGTCTTTTGCGTTTCGACGGCTTCGAGAATCCTCGGCGGTCCTTGGTGTTTGAAGGGCTATCTCGAGGTAGTCGGTAGTCTTTTAAAATGGCAATTAATAATTTTCCCGGGCAGGTAGCCGATTTCATTACGGAAGGCTGCAACCGGGAAAAGGCGCGCCGGAAAGGACGTTCGACATAAATCTTACCATTCCGATCGAAGATTCCATCCGTTGGTAATAGCGCTGCTCGCCTGACAGCGCAAACCCACGGTCGAATCAGCGAACAATCACGCTGATGGGCACGAACGAGGCGAGCGTGCACGCGACAGAGTGTTCCCGTCAGGCAAGATGGAGTCGTTAATCTACTCGAGGGGTCAAATTGAAGGTCCCGTTGTAATAGTTGTAATGACTGGCCGAATCGGGGGAGATCCGCAGAATTGTTCGGTGTGTGTGCGCGTCTTGCCGGGGTCGGGGCCTTGTTAGCTTCGCCACCGGGGTCAAAGATAAAGCAAACAGAAAAGAATCCTCGTGACAGGGGCACCGTGTAACCACGTGATTAAGCAGAGCCAAGCTGTACGGCTGACTCGACATCGACAAATCCAGCGGTACGTTTCCTCTGCATTTTATTCTTCGGAACAATTGCTGGAAAAAATCATTCGGAACTTGTAAACACGAACGCGCATCGTCGAGAACCGCCGATAAGTTCAACAAGCGTAGTCCGAAAACCTCTGCGAGACAATGGTTGGTTTATTTCTAGATTTCCTTACGCTGAGCTGCGAGAACCTTTATGAGCGAAATTATTGCTACACCAACTCGAACTATGATCAGCCATTTGAACTTTTAATCTGATGAACATTAAAGCGGTCAATTTACGTCACTTCATGAAACGGCACAATTGAATTTATTTAGATTTTGGAATCACCAGAATTTTAGCAGTCGTTTAGACGCGGCGTATTTTAGACGATTTAGTATGAATTTCGACCATGACTTGCAGATCAGGCCAGGTTAGAAATTTAGTGAAGGATGACGGACGAAGGAGTGATTTTAATCTCGACTCTTGAGATTCAACTGAACCTCCTTTTCCACGCATTCTTGCAGTCGCATAGCTTTTTGTAACAGTTTTCATACTTCCGTTTCTGCATCATTTTCACCAGTTCTGATGTTAAGACAAGGAAGTCTGAACATATTAGACCGTTCACGTTTTACCTGCCGACCCCCGTCGCCGAGCTACGTCACCACCGATCGGGAAAACCCGTGCTCCCACTACCCTTAACGCTCCAAACAAACGACGAAAATCCAGCGCCGCCATTGGCCAATACTTGGTTACGAAAGTAGTACATAAGCAGCAAAATGTATCCATACAAATCAGATTCGATCAAACAACTTGTACAGTACAGAACGCAGAATAAACTTCAACCAAAACCCACAAATTGATCGTCTCTCACGAGTTAACCTCGTTCAGTCCCACACCAGTGGGTGGTCCTTCGAAGTCAGTAGGCACCAAGTGCTATTCCGAGGATATTAACACCTGACCACTATTTATTAATTAGCTAATTGCTCTTCTCAAAATTCTTTCTACTCTTTCTTTTCACCTCCACCACCAAAACCACGCTTCTACAATTTAACCCTCTATGGGCCCGTATAACTTTCAGGTCACATTTTAATTTATCGAGATTTTACCAAATAATTATAGCTTTTTTCATGAGGTGGCGCATAAATCTTAATTCTATAACGTTGCCAAGACAACCAATATTAATATTTATGACCGTTGCTAGGCTCATCAACCTGAAATAGCAAAATAAATGCTGTGCAAACTGTCTGCAGTAAAAATAAGCGAAACCATTTGATTCAGTTAATATTATTTGTGTTTTTTCCAGTGATTATCAGACTAAAAATAGGTTCGTATATCAATAACAACCTATTTGTTTGCATTTCAATTTTCAATTTGTTACTGTTTTTTTATGATACAGTTTTGTAACTTTGAGGTTATAGTGAGCTATTATGGCAGATTTTGGTACATTTAGGATAAAGCTTGTGCTTTCTCCTGTTTCCAGATTTATACATCATATACCCAAAATATGAATACAAAATCAGATAGAAATAACAGAGGAATTAGAATTAGACGCATTAGCGGTAATAGATCCGATGATTCCTTATTAGATTCCGAGTCCGATGAAGATGTAATAGTATTTCCCCGACGACGGATAAATGTCATTGACAGTGACGAAGAATTTAGTACTCGATCCTCGACAGATGAGGAAGATGCAGGACCACAAAGAATTGTTTGGCAACCATTATCCCAGACGAATAATAATAGTTGTTATCGCCCTTGGAAAGGAGAGTGCCCTAATGTCCCCGAAACACCCCATTCTCCTGTGACCTATTTTCGAAAATTATTTGACAAGGAAATTATAAGCAATATAGTTGACTATACCAATATGTATGCACTGAAATGTGATCCAACAAAGAGATTTCAAAAATAAAATGTTTAACGTCAAGTGCAAATTGTTTTATGGAATTTCACGCTTAAGCTTTTATGCACAGAAGTGCAAACTTTATAGGTCGTTGTTACCTGAAAGTCACATAGTGAATATATTGCACTAAAATTGTTTAAACGGAAACATTTTTTTTATTTGCATATATAGGTTTATAATTTCTGATTTTTCGTTCCCCCAATTTTTTTGGATTAAAAACAAAAATTCGGCCCATAGAGGGTTAAGAAAGACTTGGAAGCGTTCAGGGAACGAGCGAGTGTCACTTTTCTTACAATTTTCATCTAGTAAACGTCAGTCAGCATGTACATAGTCGCTCAGGTTTTAAATGTATGGTATTCTTCGCTACTACAGCCGGCGTAAATTATGTAATCATTAAACATCAAGCATCGGATAGCAATTTAATTAATCGCACATGAAGCGACTGATGCAGAAAGGTTCAACTCTACCGACCTTTCCGTCCTCGCACGTATTGCGAAACGAAGAATCTGAAAACTGTGACCGCGTGTTGCAGGTTTAATGTTAAATCGGAATAATTTCTTTTAAATTGTGATTCGACTTTTTTTTAAACAATTAGAAGCAACGATTTACTGAATGGTGTCGAAAAGGATTAGGAATTTAACACGTGGCTAAAATTGGACACATTTAACATTTTTTAACACGTAGTGATAATGTATAGTGCGTTTTTATGTATAGATGATGAAAATTGCATCGCTTGTGTTCTTGCATCAACAGTATTCACTGACAAATTTTAATCGACATTTACCCTAATGGTTAGTCTATTTAAAACAGCTGTACTAAATGGTGTTTAAAAAGGATTTGAAAAAAAACATAATTAGTGGGAATTGCATGAGAAAATAAAGAGGTCACATTTAATATTTTTTAATTTGAATTCGTACTGCAAATGTATAAAGCGTTTCTATGTACAGATACTGAAGATTGCATCGATTATATTTACTGACAAATTTTAATCGACGATTTGCTGAATGGTTAGTCTATTTAAAACAGCTGTACTAAATGGTGTTTAAAAAGGATTTGAAAAAAACGTAATTAGTGGGAATTGCATGACTAAATAAAGAGGTCACATTTAATACTTTTTCATTTCAATTCGTACTGCAAATGTGTAAAGCATTTACATATACAGATGTTAAAAACTGCATCGCTTGCAATCTTGCATCAATTATATGCACTGACAAATTTTAATCGACACTTACCCGAATGGGTAGTCTATTAAAATAGTTGTACTAAATGGTGTCCAAAAGGAATTCGAAAAAAATTATAATTAGTAGGAATTGCATGAGAAAATAAAAAGGCCACATTTAATAATCTTTAATTTGAATTTGTACTGCAAATGTGTAAAGCGTTTCTGTACACAGATACTGAAGATCGTATCGATCATATTCACTGACAAGTTCTAATCGACAATTTGCTGAACAGCTAGTCTACTTAGACCCGAATTGTCTAAAACATAGTCAATGCGGCAATTCGAACGGGTAATTCAAAAAACGTTGTAGAACCATTCGGACAGTAACGAGAGAAACTTTCCGGGGCGAACTTCCCCGTTATGCGGAGAACGATTTATGTGTTCCTGTGCATGAACGGTGCCCGCGTGGCCGCCTAATATCTATGAACAGTGTTGATTTCGGCTAACTTTCTGGAATCCTAGATAGTTAGCAAGAGTTTCCGATGCACGAGAGGCACGTTATTCACCGATCCAACGGTGAATTCGGGGTCGGTGCATCAAAAACAGACTCCATCCACCGTGGCGTGCTGCGGCAACCAGTTTATGAATTTTTGAAAGCGACCCATTCCTCCGACTCTTTCCCCCACCTCTGTCATCCATCCTTCTCCCTCTCGCTCTGCCCACGAGACATTTCGCGGGGGACTCTGAAAAATTATGAATTATTCATGGAGCTTTATTATAGTTACAGAGCCTCTGTTTCCAGAGTAACTCTATACCGTGCGCGTCCCGGACATGGCCGCGACGCCCGGCTTCCTTCAAATTCAATATGGATTTTGTTCTCCGGTGACGTAGCCGGTCTAAGGTTTCGCTCTGCCTCGGATCTTCTTATTCCTCATGAGCCTCGCTCCCTATAGTCGTCGCAGCCTGAGACCGCTCGCTCTCAGCCCGCGAAATCCAATCGAAATTTTGCGATTATACCGGTTGTTCCTCTTAAATCGATTAAATTAACCCTTTGCACTCGAAGCTGTTTTACCTTCGAAAACCAAAGCATGTCTTCTGGTCTCGAAAATTTCACTTTACGTGATTTATTTCCTCTTATGCACATTCAGGTTTTAACTATTATTCGTCTTTACAACAGTGGAACTGTTATCACTTTCCTAGATGCAAGCACAGTGATGTAAAAATTATTTTAAATAATGGCGTTGCAATGTTTAGTGGTGTCCCAGAGTTACCAGTCGAGTGCAAAGGGTTAATTCCCTCGTATACAGAATGCCCTGTTTAACCTGAGCATCTTCGATATCTCGCTTCTTCTTGATAATACAGAAACATGTCACAGGGAAACTGTGAAAAGGATAAAACAAATGCTACAGAAAACAATTTCTAAATATAAATAAAATTAAATATATATAATAAATTCTGTGTGTTGTAAAACATAATAATTTATTTCAAGTTGAAAACAATCGTTATTGGAGTTCTTTATAGTTTCCAAGTTGGGAAATGTAGAATAGAATTGCTAATATGCATTTCACAATGTTAAAGTTTAAATTGTGAAATTTGACGGCGGCTGAGAAGATGAAGGTACGGGGAGAAAAGGAAAGGAGCGTTTCGTCTTGGGCCTGCTAGATGACTTGTTGGTAAGATTGTTTAGCAGGCCCTGTCTTAGACGCTAGAATATCGGAAGGCAGTTTGGGACGGGACATATATGAATAGAATCACGTACTAGCGAGAAAGTCGTTCTATTGTCCCTCTGGTGGCGAGCGCAGGAGGTAAAACTGCCATAACATCAATTTCTGTGTCATTTCCAATAATAACTTATTTCAACTTGGTTTACCAATTATATCTCAAGTCTGATACCTTAATTTGATATTTATATACTTTAATATTAGTAAGCTTTAGTCTAACACAGTCAAAATAATTTGTCCGTAACTTTTTCTTCCACGATTCAAGAAATTATAAAAATATCTTCATCAAGAAACTTCGAATGAATTTCTCCATTGAAGCAGACATTGTAATATAAATGGGACAAGGTCTGAATAGATGCAGTCTTGTCGTTATTGCCAGACAATATACATCAGTCTATTTTAGTGTTAATAAATATATACACTCCTGACTAGACCGTTACCGTATGTTACAATGTTATTTTAACACTTTAGCTGCCATGTCATCCATGTATGGGTGACAGAATTATTTGTCCATATTTAAAAGTCAATTTGAATGTTAATATATTCGTTGCGCATAATTTAGTTTATATCTGAAGAATGCAAAAAGGACGAAGTATAACTATGTGTCATACGTTTTAAGTTTCCAATTGTTGCTTCATCAAATAAATTACTTTGAATTTATGGAATTTTTGAGATTTTTAGTTAAAGTGTTAAATTAAAGTGTCAAAGAGACAGCGTAGAACGTAAAATAAAACAGTCATTAAAATAAAAATGAAGAAACAGCCTTTAAAAATTAAATGGAAAAAACTGCCTTTAAAATAGTATTTAGAAAATGGCCGCATACTTATACTAGTGTTCATCGATGGGGCGTAAATATCCACCACCAATGAGCACATACAAAAATATATGTGTAAATCCTGATTGGCTTCTTAACACGTTAAGTGCCCAACTGACGACCTTAAAAATTTCATAAAATCAAATTAATTCATTTAATGAAGCAGCGATTGAAAACTTTAAATGTATGGCATATAATTATCTATCAACCTTCCTGTATTCTTCAGGTATCAATTAAATTGAATGCAACGAATATATTAACGTTCATATTTATTTTTAAGCATGGACTAATAATTCTGTCACCCATATATGTGTGATACGGCAGTCAAAGTGTTAATTTGCCGCCATTTGGAGGGCAGTATTTAGTATTTAGGCAGTTAACGCACCAATCGGCGTCGATTGTGCCTTCGTGGAATGATGTGTCGCAGGTAGCTGCTGTAAGTTGTCGACGCACCTGGTCTTAAGGTGCTGATCAATTCTGAATGTTTCTTTGTTTCGCTAAATTAATTTTAAGGAAAAATGTATAATATGTAAGGAGTATCAAGGCTGGTCATGCGCTCGCTGATACTTGGCATTAGTTATTGAGCGCAAAAGTCAAAGTCTCGGAGGCGCACGTGTCTACAAAGAACAACCCCTAATAAATCTGCGTCGCAAGTTCTGGCAAAAATACTAATTAAAATATCTAGCATTTCAGACGGACGGTTCCTCAAAAATAGCGGAACTCAGGCGTCCGTGCCATAAACCTTTTCACTCATTTAAAATATTCTTAAGACGATATTCGCGTTTTAACGTAAATCTTTCTAGAACATTTTCTAGACCAGTAATTCTCAGGCCCAACGAGGACCGGCGTTTAAAAAGTCGCAGTTTCGCTTGCTTCGCTAGTGCCATTTCCCTTGTCCGAGCAGCTACGTTGATCGCGCAATTTGCACGTTGCAGGAATCAGCAATGATCGCTGGTTCTGCGAAGAGTGCAAGGCGCACGCGCTCGAATAAATCGCGCGATGCGATGCGGAAGGTGCGGCGCGTTAATTACGAGTGGTCGTATCTTAGATTTACACCGAAAGAATAAGCCATCATCGGGCTTGGGTGCTTAACGGATACGTGCCGAATGAAATGGGTACATCGTTTCAGTATTTCGTGGCGATAAATCATTTGGCCCGATATAAACTACGCGCGCGCGCGGGAGACGTAGCTCGGGTTTACGCTGAAAAATTGCCCACTCTTAATTCCCACCGACATTTAAAGGAACCCACTTAATTTCTTGTAATGGCCGATCGTGGTTATTTATACGCACATTTATGCGCGGGCCATCCGATGGAGAAGTCATAAATGACCGTCGCCGACGAATGCGAACGTACGAAATTTTCATTCCGCCGCCGGCCCCGAGCGCCTTCTCGCGATCAATAGTTAATATAAATGCGCCGTAATGAATAAAACTGGCCGGCCCAGCGGTGCCGGGGGGGGATCCAGCCGCTTGATCAAAGTGAGTAATTAACCATTTCGGCGTATCCACGGCTCGATGAAACACCGGGAACCTAATTAAGTGCCGGCCGTTCGCGTCTCGAAAGAACGCTCGGCTTTCTACCTGAATTTCCTGTCCGCCTCTCTCATCTATGAATCGATTAATTGCACGCGACAGGTGACAACTTCGGATTTTCACAGTTGAAAAGCCCTTTGCTATCCGAGACGCTTTAACTCCTCGCGCCGTGAGTTGTTTTACGGTTATTGTGACTTAGACTACTTTATCGTTGAAGGACAGAGGCTTTTAAATTATTACATATTTTGTGATAAATTTAATATATTTATTATAATTAATTGTAATGGAACGATACATAAAAGACGTCAGAACAGATGGCGAAATAAATCAATGCAACACTGAAAATTAATATCCAGTATGCATCATATGTTTAAGAAACATTATAATTTAATTATCGAAAACTTCATTTAAAAATTATTAAAGCTACAATGTATTAAAGCTGAATTATCGAAAACTTTATTTCAAAATTATTAAAGCTGAAATGTATACATCACATTTGTAAGAAAAATTATAATTTAGTTATCAAGAACTTTATTCCAATGTGCTCTGCTGTACAGAGAAATAGCCCCGCGCAGAATTCATCCGTGCCTAAGTGGTTAATGAATTGCTCCAATATCTTTCTTGAATATTCAAGGAAGATCCGATATTTGCTTCATGGTAATATATATATGTATATAAAAATACAAAATACAAAATATATATAAAAATACATAATAATGACAATTAAAATGATGAATTAAAATGATAATTAGAATGATAAAATAAAATACATAATAAAAATAAAATGTATATCGATAGAAGAAAATTTGAAGCGTAGCTGAATGTTGTCAAGGAATATCAATCGCCCTATCAAAGTTATTTCTAACGGCGAAAACTCTTGGAAGTCTGGCAACGAAGCAGAGCAATTGACTCCTCTGCTCTGCTAGAACAACGATCCGAAATGTTCCCCGAGCGTTATGGTTCTCTCGAAGTTGGAAATCGTTTACGACGCTTAATTCGCATGTCCACTGGAGGGACCGTTAACTCCGGCGCTGGATCGGGTCAGGTTTCTCTTTAATTTCCAATTTTCATATCGCCGTTGCGGATCGCGGGCCTCGTAAGAAACCGAGCACCGACCGAAAAAAGATAGTGGGCGGTAGGTGGATACTTGCGAGATTCAATATCGATGCCCTGAACGCTGTTTGGCAATCGGAGAACGGTATTCGGGGGTCACCGGTGAGTGGGACTAAGTCACCATGGAAAAACCGGGTCGAATATGCAATTATCGAGATTGTGGGCACGCGAAATGGGTAATAAATGGCGATCCGATTACGTCGAAAGTGGTTTGTCACGTGATCGAAATTTCTTATGCGATTATATGGAATTTTCATAGAAACCGGAGCTTTTTACGCTCAGCTCGCGAAGTTCGCCATTCATTTTCATTCGTTTTTAACTCCTGAAACATGAAAATTATGCTGTATATAGATACAGAATTAATGTACGAGCAAATTCAATTCCGAATGGAGAAAACATTATGTATTCTTCCAGCAGAGAATCCTATTCGAAACATTTAACGGACGGCTGACTTTTTCTCTAGTACAAAAATTAACGTTCTCATATTTCGTTGCATGGGCCATTTTTATTATATATTTGAAGACTTTTCTGAGTAACATGAAATGTTTAAAAAACATTTTTTATGGATTAAGATTTTATAGATTCTAGTAGAGAATTAATCTTCTAGTCGCTGATCTCTTTCGTCATTTGATCATTTCAAGGGACGTATATCGACACTTACGTCAGTACAGAGAAACTGCCCCGCACAGAATTCAACCGTGCCTAAGAGATACATGGTAAGTGGCGCACCTGTGTTTGTCGCGAAAATCAAGAGTTCTAGCCATTATTTATAATTTTCATTTGTTCGTTTTATATCGTCTTGACCTCCAAATATTTTAGACGTATTGAAATTTACGAATACATTTTAGTTTTCGCTAAAATTACAATTTAAACAACTAACGGTAATTAAATTTCACGCATGACGAGTATACTCGTCATGACACGAAATATTGCCAATTCTCCTTGACGAGTATACTAATCAAACACAGCTAACTGGTTAAACAGATTAGGAATGTTTACGACGCGAGCGAACGAACTCCGCTATTTTTCAATGATATTTACAAGCGACAATTTTCACTGTCTTTTTATTTGTTTTAGAGTCGAGATACTTCGAGATTAGATATTAGATTACTGTTGCGTCGAGTTCGCGAGCGCAATCGCCGCGGTTGTCTCAAACTGCAGGTGAAAACGATGCGCTGACGTTGCCAACGATAACTTTGCTTTATTGTTGAATAGTGTCGATGACATGCTTGTTTGTGAGTCGAGTTTGGAACGGTATGACGTTCCAGTGAAGCGTATGACGTTCGTGTATCGAATGTATTTCAGGTGAAAAAATATGTTGTATTTTTACTATTTTACTGATTATGGGTTCGGAGTAACGCGGTCGCAGGTTAGATCCAAAATGCGTGGAATAAATGTACGAATAATAAAGGTTCGTATAAGTTTGTGATTACTCATGCAATCCTAACAGATTTAATTCACTTCTATTAAGTCTGTCAAGATTACAATTCTTTTCGAACTAATCGTCTTTTGACCTCTTAGGCACGGCTGAATTTTGCACGGGACTGTTTCTCTGTACGGCAGAGCACATTGGAATTAAGTTTTTGATAAATAAATTATAATTTTTCTTAAAGATATGATGCATATACTTTAACTCTAATAATTTAGTTTAATAATTAACACTTTACCGACCGGCGATTATTTCAGAATTTTTGTAAGGCCCATGATCCATGACTGAAAACTTTTTAATGGGTCTTTCAACGCTGACAGCAATTTTTATTGCGGATCAACAATGCATTCCCAATAATATTGTCTAATAATGTTGTTACAAATTGGAATGTAAAAATAGAATTTTAAGCTTCATTTTGATACAGCGCGAATATTGAAAAGCCTACTAATAGGCTTCCGGTCGGTAAAGTGTTAATAATGCAATTGGGGGTGCTCAAGCCACTATAGTAACGCATCTTAATATAAAATGAAATCCGGGAAGCCACTATAGTGGCGCATCGCAATATAAGATGGCGTCCGCAAAAGCCACTATAGTGGCGCATTGGACCCAAGTGGTTGACACTGGAACTACCGAGCACTAAACTAGACTGATTGCTTTATAATAATGACAAGATCGCCTTTATTCCGATTTCATGTAATTTCTATGTTAATATGTGTTCAGTCCCTGAACAACAAATATTATACGATTTCACTTAGATGCAATCTTTGAAACATGTGTTTCCTTAATTTTTTTTAAACGGAAATAACATTTTATTTAATTGTTGATCGTATACGGTCATTGGAGAATAGCTTGGCACGCAGTAACTACAAATTTGTCTTTTCTTTTCGTCGTTCTACGGAGGACAAAGAATAAGAATGCTTCGAACAAGTTTCATTTGTTTCATTTATAGAAATGATCAGCGTTATTGAACAAAATTGTTAGTTACTAACAACTAAAGTTTTCACCTCCTACTATAATCTGGTGAATTTTGGCAGTACTGCGTTAATGTTCAATGCTGTTAATTTATTGATAACCGTTCTTAACACTTTAACTGCCATGTCACCCTCATGTGGGTGACAGAATTATTTGTCCATGTTTAAAAGTATATTTTTAGATTAATATATTCGTTGCACTCAATTTAGTTGATATCTGGAGAATACAAGAAGGTTGAAAGTGACCATTCGTCATACATTTTGAATTTTGTCATTCTTGCTTTATTAAATAAATTACTTTGCTTTTGTGGAATATTTGACGTTGTTAGTTCGGCAGTTAAAGTGTTAAACGATGTAACGGTGCCAGTCACCGGTGACCCCCGTGGCATTCAACGCGTTAAAGAAATATTTAAGTACCTGAAAATACTCAAGAAAAGTACCACTTTTTCAGCAGAAATAAATGTTGCACTCGTAGGCGCTCGTCAATCGTTTCTCCGTTCCCTCGAACGACTCGAGCGGATGAAGAAGCGAATACGGTAGACAACGTTGTCATACGTTTCCGTTAATGGGGCCTCATCCCGCAGCTGGCGCATCAACAATAAAGAAATCTGTAGCCCCGGAGGAAAATCCTGAGAATAATCTCTCTGTAAGTTGGCCGGCAGCCTAGGTGTCGGGATATTCCCATCGATGGTCTCTCCCCGGCCCCGTGGCCAATTATTACCTCCCCTGGGCCGGATGCCAGCCGAAAGAAAACCACTTACGTGACACGCTAATAATAGGTCCTCGTGCACCGGATTACGCGGAGCTTTTGTTCATTAGCGTACCATTTCGGTTTAATTGACATCTCTGACCCGGGGGCGGCGGCCCATGGGCAAGTAATGGATATCCTCATCACTTTGTGGACGCCGGCAACGATGCTCTGCGCCAAAACTGATCAGCCGGGATCTGATTTTCCTTTCCCCGACCTTCGACTATCAAACCCCGAACTATTTTTGTCGCTTTATCGTACGCTGAAAGTCTCGAGCGAGGGACTATTTATCACACCATCGGCTATTTTCACCTCTGATCGTGGAAATATAGATGACCAAGCTTTCTGAACTCGCTGCTTCCTTTCGGAAAGCTTCTTTTCAAGGTTGTCTGGATCGCTTCAATGTTCGAGCACAGTCACGGAGATTTATTTAATTATTCGAGATCATTATGTATTTTTTATTACGTTAATCAGTTAACTGTGGCGACCTCTTTTCAAAACGCATACCTACGCGTGTCGCGAATCCATTTGAAATTATTTCTACTTTTCATTTGTTCGTTTTATTTCGTCTTCGACCTCCGAATATTCTAGACATATTGAATTTTATGAATACATATTTGGTTTTCGGTAACATTACAATTTAAATAGCTAATGGTAATTAAATATGACGCAAAATACCGTCAATTCTCCATGAAGAGTATACTCGTCAAGCACAGTTAACTGGTTAACCCTTTGCACTCTAATGGCGACTCTTAGGCGCCATTAAAAATTGTCATACAATTATTTAAACGACTTTTATGTCGCTAGGTCTACAGTTAAGAAATTGATAAAAATTTTAATGCTCTAAGTGGGAGTAACGGTAATTAATTTTATATACACGAAAGGAAATCAACTACGTATAACGAAGCTATTATAGTTAAACATATGGTTCCGATTTTGGTTAACACGTTGGATGCCATGTAGTCATCGGTGATTAAGAATGATTGTTATAAAATTAAAAGCATTCAACATCAATTCATTACTGTTGAAGTTACCAGATTGTACTGTAAGGTGAGAATTTCAGTATTCAGTAATTAACCATTACTCTCTTTAATTACTTTAAAATTTTATAACTTGTCTAAGGCACATAAAGTTCAATGTATTAAGCAAGTACTACAAATTGCCGAAAATTTTTTATATCTGTGTTCTTTCACTGTATCTACGAATATTTTGTATGCAATGTCGCAGAAAGTATTATCAAAGAATTATAAGAATAAGTTATTGCATACATCTTGCACTTAGGCTATTGTATCGTAGAAATAGTTTGCTTCAACGAAAGATACTTCGATAACCTTGAAACCTCGAAGAATGTAACCTTCAAAATACTTTTTATCTTGTCACATAAGACAACAAGGCATATAACTTTGCTGCGACACCCTGTATATGCATCTTTTATGGTTGCTGATGTATGGCATTTTTAAACAACTTTTTGTACTCCTATTGTACGTTTATTTGAGATACGCCAATGTATACGCCCATATATGGGTGACAGAATTGTTTGTCCATGTTGAAAAATAAATTTGTACGTTAATATATTCGTTGTACTCAATGTAGTCGATACCTGAAGAATATAGAAAGGTTGAAAGATAACTTCATGTCATACGTTCTAGATTTTCAATCGGTGCTTCATTATATAAATTACTTTGATTTTGTAGAATTTTTGAGGTTGCTAGTGCGACAGTTAAAGTGTTAAACAATTTTTTGGATCGTGCTATGCGAGAGTCTGGTGTACTACAATTATTTCGTTAAGGATTATTATTTAATATTTCGGTTGCCAAGTCAGTAATCTCGAAACTTCCAGAAAATTAAATCAGTTTCGCTGGAATAAAAATACTAAGTAAAATGAAAAGCGAAATGTTGTTAATTAAATGTTTCAGCAGATTTTCAACGAGAACCACTCGTTTGAATAGGGGTGTGCAGGGTATTTGTTCTGCGCTCTTCCACCTGTGAATGCAATCGATGCGATTATTATTAGCGTATCTGTATTAGCAGACGGTACGTTAATTAGTTAATGCCTGTGCAGCGGCGGGGTTCATTCGTGACGTGATTGCCGATGAATAGACAGGACGATAGGCCGCAGATAAGACAGTTTAAACTTTAAACGAACGATGCGGGTTGTTGACCCTACTTTACTAAATGAAGGCTGCATCATTCATCACTCTAATGCGTCCCATTAACGAAAATTGTGGATCGATTAAAACTCGACGACGATTAAATATAACTATAATTTTTCGGGAAATATCTCTACCACGTGTCATTAATCAAATCTGTTTTTTCTCTTTTGCAGGTAAGCTCCGCGCGACTCACGCAAAAACCAGACGCAAATCGATTTACTTCACCGTTGGTTTCAACGAATCGGAGGTAAACGTAAAATATTAGCAATATAACAAATGCAAATTTAATCTTGGTTTTTTAATAGAGCAAATTGCTTGGATATGTAAAGATAAACTTAGGAAGTAATGAATGATAAAACCAGTCATTATGACTGGTCCCTAGTTTTTTCTTTCACAATTATTGAATTTAGAAAAATGTTTTCATCAGAAATTTTCGGATGTACTTCTTTAATGACGTATACCTTACAATAATAATTGTATGAAGTTTTAATTAATGTACTCTCGTTATTATTACAAAGCAATGTATATCATTGGATTTATTGTTCCGTAGTTAATGGAGTTTATTGTTCGGTCTTAACAATATTACATATACATATAGAAATTATACATACAAATTAGTAATTATTTACAGTAAAACACATCTGCATTAATTTTATCGAATTCGCTGTTTGATCTTCTCGACAAGCAAACTTCGACGATTATTTATTTAGGGGTTGGTCTTTATTATGGCGACTTTATATGGACAGCCGTCGTAACAATAACTCTGTAGATGTTTTATGAGAGGTTCAATTTCATAAATGGCAGCGCCAAAAAATCTAATATATCAATTTTCAAGCATATTCGATCACTTTTGTCATATGCATATTTTAAGTTCGGAAGAAAGCGAAATTTCACAAAGCTGTAGGTCCCGGTTTTATCGCAAAAAATCATTATGTGAACCCATCAAATGTGTCATACTTCGGGATTTCAGCGAGGCGCTGTTATTACGCGGCGCCGCAACCGCAATTCGAATGCCAGCGGGGTGAAAAAGCTTCTGTGCATGGCGTGCTCGTATAGGAACATCTATACACCCAGGTTTCGCGACGGTGTGATTGTTTCCTTTTTTCAAAACGGTGGCCTCCCAACCTTTTACGCAAACGTTGCGAAAAAAATCTAAAATCAGCACCAAATATTCGCGAAGAAGTCTGCAAAGTTTAATCAAGCTGCAGGTCCTGGTTTTCTCGTAAAAAATCAATATGAGAATGCAACAAATGCGCCATTTTTTCGGGATTTCATCGACGCGCTACTATTACGCGGCGTTGCAACCGCGATTCGAATGCCAGCGGGGTGAAAAAGCTTCTACACGTGACGCACACATACAAGAACATATATGCACAATTTCATGACGATGTGATTGTTTTTTTACAAACTGGTAGCATCCGCACCATCAACTGACCAAGCTTCCAAAACGTAATTGACGCTATATCTATCTACCGCTCGCACACATTCAATGCCAGCGACGCGAAAGAAATCTGAAATCAGCACCACATATTCGTGAAGAAGTCTGCAAAGTTTCATCAAGGTGTAGGTCCTGGTTTTCTCATAAAAAATCAATATGAGAACGCATAAAATGCGCCATTTTTTCGGGATTTCATCAACGCGCTACTATTACGCGGCGTTGCAACCGCGATTCGAATGCCAGCGGGGTGAAAAAGCTTCTACACGTGACGCATACATGCAAGAACATATATGCACAATTTTATGACGGTGTGATTGTTTTTTTACAAACTGGTAGCTTCCGCACCATCAACTGACCAAGCTTCCAGACCGTTATTGACGCTATATCTATCTACCGCTCGCACACCTTCAATGCCAGCGACGCGAAAGAAATCTGAAATCGGGTACAAACATTCGCGAAGAAGTCTGCAAAGTTTCATCAAACTGCAGGTCAAGGTTTTCTCATAAAAAATCATTATGTAAACGCATCAAATGCGCCATTTTTCAAATCAAAATCATTTTCAATCAAAAGCTGTAAATCCTTATTTTTTTCATACAAAGTCATTACGTAAATCCATCAAATTGGCAACTGTCCAGGGTTTTAGTATATAAGGTGTTATCATTTAGAAAACAGAGTACAATGTAAAGATAATTTCTGATAAAAAGTTTGAAGCAGAGATTCAACAGCCTCGGGAAGCCTAATATTGGATAGTTAGAAAAGTATTGAGAGATTTTGTCACTAGATGTTGTTTGGTGTAATAAATCGGACAACACTAATCGGATTGCGTCATACTGACGCGCATTAGAGAGGTGACATTTCAGTCTACAATTTTCATAGAAACAGTTTTGGATTTCGTCGATCGTGTCAAAAGTAATATTCGTGTGAAAATGAGTGAAATTTCTGAAAAAATTCGTTATGTTTTGCAATTTTACTATGAAAAAGGCAAAAACGTTGCACAAGTCCGTGGAAAAATTTGTTGTGTTTACGATCAAAATGTTTTATCAAATGCAACAGCACATAGATGGTTTGCTCGCTAGTTTTAGCCATTTAAGCCACTATAGTGACGCATCGTGCTTAAACAACAGAAGTCCTATTCCGATGGGATTATGGCTCTGCCCGAAAAATGGCAAAAGGTCACAGATAATAATGGCCAATATATATACTCGAATAAAATTCATTTTCGATAAAAGAAACATTTTTTTCCGATTATCCAGTATATAAATTTTTGGCCAGAAGTTTACGATTTGGCCGCGTTACGCGACATCCGGAGGTGCAGCCGCGTGAAATCGTTTCAACGCTTCGGAGTGGTCCATTAACAAATTAATACGGCGAGATCCGGTAATATATTCATGTAAGACGGTGCTGCTGGTATTTTTTTTCATCACGTACCGGTCCCATTGCCCGGCCGGTTTTTTGGCCCGAAATCGCAAAGGCGCGCGCGCACGCCGCTTAATCACCGTAATCGCCTCGCCGGATTATTAACCCCCTCGGGAAAAGAAGCGCATTACCGGGGCAGATCGGGCAAAAACCAGAGTCTACTTTCACGTCCACCTTTTTCATCCCTTTCTCCACGGTCCTCTCTTCTTCTTTCTTTCCCGTAGAAACCGATCGATTCGCGCGCGAAACTGATTGTGTTCGTCGATCTCGCCAGTCATCCGGCCCCGGCGTTCTTGTTCCTTTTACCCGTGGAAAAAAAATAATGAGCCAATTTCGTAGCCGATCCGGCACGGCGTTGACGCAACGGCGCCGGGGATTTAATCGCTTTCACTCTTGTTCGACCACGTCCCAGTTCCTTTTTTCAACGGCGAAAGTCTAGCGGGGAATAATAACCCCGGACAAAGGCACGCCGAAGAAATGCTGGGATTCGAACCGATCGCGATACGACGACGCATCTCCCTGTTGCCCGGTGTCGTTCGGACTTCTACAGCAAAAATTCGAATCCTCCTACTCCTCCGAACACCGTTTAGCTTGCCGGAAAATGCATTCGGGGCTATTTAAAGAAATGATGCAATTGTTAATTGCACATGCACTGCTGCATCTAAAAAAAATTGAAAGGCCTACAGATGTAGTGCTCTTCGAACCATTTATCTTTCTCCTTTGGCATTTTTTCGTAAATGCAATAATAACGGAGTTATGACTTGAAACAATTGCGTGGACCACTCTGTATACGAAAGGCGCAAATTTACGCTCTCTGCATTTTTTTACTGTAACACTTTTTACTGTTTTACCAATTGATTCGACATGGAATTTAATACTCTAAGTAACATAGCAACCAGGTATCGGCAATTGTTTCAATATTTTTCAGTTAATTGTCTTCATATTGTTCAGTTGCATTGCTCTCGTACGTACGCTCTCGCATCGAGGGAGCGTATAATTTATAATATATTTTTAATTTATAAAATACCATATTTAAGAATATGAAAATTGGTTCGAATATAGTATAATAATTTTTCCTGGAACCCGATAGTCGCCGTTCGAATGCAAAGGATTAAGTTAGGTTGTCTTCTCGACAAGCGATCTCGTAATCAGTGAAATAATTCTTTTCCGTTTCTAATTTTTCAACCTCCAGCTACAAATAAAAGATTTTGCAGAAAATAATCGCGGATTATTCACGGTCGTATTCGTTATACGAGTTTCCATTTATATCGATGAATATTTTAATCAGATTGTCTTCTTCCCGTGTTGTTATGTGCAGAAGCATGCGCGTCATTATTCAGGATAGCATCGGAAGTATTAATATATTCCTATTAATATATTAACCTTCTTCTGTATACTTCAAAGCTTTGTTGCTAGAAGGGTCTCTCAATCAATTATAATCGGATTACAAATCGTAAATCTACATGCTCCAGAGTATCGAACACAAAATATTTCTCCATGAAATTGTAAGGATAAACCTGTATTCCATTACGTAGTACCATCATTTATCCGTTGCATTATATCATCCGTATTCCTCACTGCTATCTTTATTACAGCAAATACTTCGGATGAAATAAAAATTATAGACGTGCTCAGAAATATCCTCGTATCCCTCCAACATTTTTTGAACATGGCACTCTTACGTATTCCTATTCAAAATATCATTTAGGTAAAATTTAGAGATTTGATTTAGGTTAAGGACTAAATTAAATTTCAGTAAAAAATTTAAAATAATAGATTGCTTTCCGTTTTTAAAATGAAAAATAAAATTTAGAGGTTCGATCTCACCCAAAACTTAGAAAATTCGTTAAATTGGCCTGGTATTCTTCTCATATGCACGATACTTTCGCTCGGTACTAAAAGGGTTAACATCGAACCAGGTGATCAGGAAAAGTGGCTAGTGCGTATTACCATATAAAAATTACGAGATTTATCCTAGTTAGATTTTATAGAATTTCGATAATAATATATAATTGACTGCACGAAGGCAATTTTATAACTTCAATAACTGTACAATGAAAATTCCAAAATCGATCGTTTGACTGGCTGTGGGTGATTGAGCGTTAATATTAAATTTACAGTAAAATCTTTTTAATTGCTCGCAATAGTTATCGGTTAAACAGCCGCGTATTATCCCAACTTCGAAATTGGCCAGAAATTCTCTTATTCCGTGTCAGTTAACGCGTGAGCAATTGCACTACTGAATTGTACAACGTAAATGTTGAAAAGTTCGTTATCTCGTCGACCAACGAAAAATAGCAAATTTCTAATGATTTAATAATTTAATATCGCAAATCCGTTTAGGGGAGCACTGCGTTAACCTGCGCGTCCATCAAAATCCACTGGCCCGCGTACGGAAAGATGAAATTGTCCGAGCCATTGTTCAAACTTTTAACAATATAATACCTATCTATGAAACATTTTCATCCGTAATAGCCTTTAATTGAGTTATACGCTCGCCCGGAGGTATTAACTACGAAGTTTCTTTATGTAACGGCCTATTAAATCTACGTGTGCCCTAGTGCGGTCTATATCATGAACGAGAAAGGAGAGTCCTTCGATAATTCCCATCCGATATGCAAAGAAGATTAATACCCCGACCTGAACCAGTTACATCGTCGAACAGTGTTACGTGGCCGGCCCGGGACGATAAAGAAAGTGCTGGAGAGCCCTCGGAAGTCGTTATTTCATTTCCATGAGCCCACCATGCGAACAGGGCTTGCGAATCGATCCGCGTAACACGTGCGAATTTTCTCTGAAAGTCCCACAAGATATTGTAGAAGGCAAAATTGTAGGATATTCTGGCACGCAAACTTCTCTAGGAACAGCTAAAGAAACAAAGCATTCGCACTTTACCGACCGGAGTCCGATTAACACTCTATGGACCCGTGTAACTTTCAGGTCACATTTTAATTTATCGACATTTTACCAAATAACTATAGCTTTTTTTCATGAGAAAGCACATAAATCTTAATTCTATAACGTTGCCAAAAACAACCAATATTAATATTTATGACCGTTACTAGGCTCATCATTGTTTTATGCAAATAATGCAAAATCAAGTACAGAATACCTTCAAATAAATATTCTTTACCCTACACGCGTTGCTAGATAGGAATTGTCTGACGCGTCCGCTCTTGGCTAACCAATTCTACTTCTCGCGTGAAGCACACGAGCCCAATTGATCTACACATTAAATTTTTTCGAAAACAAGACGAGTGAAATTGACTCGTTATTGACTTATTTGGCAGTTATTGACATTCTAAATCCGTTCCCACATTTTACATAAACTTTTCCATTAAAAGATACATTAACCCTCTATGGCCCCTGTAACTTCCAGGTCACATTTTAATTTATCGACATTTTACCAAATAATTATAGCTTTTTTCATGAGAAAGCACATAAATCTTAATTCTATAACGTTGCCAAGACAACCAATATTAATATTTAAGACCGTTGTTAGGCTCATCAACCTGAATAACAAAATAAATGCTATGTAAACTGTCTGCAGTAAAAATAAGCGAAACCATTTGATCCAATTGATATTATTTGTGCTTTT
>CM052099.1:9399638-9410666 GCA_028453745.1 Agapostemon virescens
GCCTCTGAGGCGACATTAAAAATTCCCTTACCATTATTTAAAATAGTTGTTATATTGCTTTGTTTGCATTTAAGGAGTCGGTAAAAATTGAAATGTTGCACATACGAGTGACAGTAATAAATTTTATATTCAGGAAAGAAAATGAACCATGTGCAATAAAATTATTTTACGGCCAAAAGATGTTTCGATTTTGGAACTAAAATTGCTTGGACTGCTAAGGGTTAATAGTAACAAATTTGATATGCACGAAGGAAACAACCATGTACAATGGAATTATTGGAGGACAGAAAAATGTCTCGAGTTAGAAATTAAAATTGTTTGGAGTGCAAAGGGTTAACTTGTTGAGTACTCTATTGTCCATCGAGTTTCATAGCTATGAATTGGAAAAGAACATAACAGTATGGCAATATTCTAGGTTTAAATCTGGGTTACATTCTAGTGTGATAAAATAGCTTCGAGTGCAATGTGTTAAATTGAGTAGATCGTTATGTTACTGTACGCATGAAATCTAGAGTCATTCTAAACGAGCCATTGTGACCGTCTAGAATGAAAAATGTATAATTATCCAATTGTCTTTCCATTTATACCGTGTGAAGTTACTTTCTGTATCGAACATATTTAAATATTCGATAGCTTTCGATGATCGTTTTATGTTATCTTAGGCCTTACACAAATCTCAACGGAGCAATAAAATCAGGCGTCCGTCGCCATTCACTCGACAATTTATGGCATCCGTCTCCGCTCGTTCCGCCATTCATTCTCACGAAAACCTTACAGTAGCAATCCGAACGATCTCGTAATAAAACAGCCACGAAAATTCTCTTGATACTTTTCCAATTGAATTCACAATTTTCATCGTCTCATTTGATTGCGCTGCTAAATTCTTACGAAACGTGACCGATTTACCGATAATTTCTGAAGCCTTGAAACTGGTTTCATATAGAAATGATTTTTTCACGTGCTCGAGAGGTATTAAGGTGACCCGATTCGCACGGGCGCAACGTGTACGCGATAAATGGAACAGACGTTCATCCCGCAGTAATTGCATAGCTTCCCTCCAGCCTCGATGGCTGGATGTCAATAAAATAGATGTGGAGATTGCATTCTGTCGATTAGATATCGTTATATTCGTTAGTGTCACATGTCTCTCGATAATTCGCGAATCAAAGCTCGGGATACTTGCTGCGGAGACGTGGCTATCGACAAGAATTATTGAGAATGTCGCACACTCGTCTATGATTCTTGATAGCTCGAGCATTTCGATGCTTTTCAACTGGATTGCAAATGCGACTTTGACGTGCCTATCAGCGTAGTGACCGTAGATCAACTTCTTCGTCTAAATAAAATCATATCGATGGTTACCACTCCACTCTAAATACAGTACGCAAAGGCTATGGCCGGGTTTTGATTTTCGATTTTCGCCCCCGACGGTATTTTAATGGAGCTTGGAATATGTGATAGCCTACCCAAAAAGACCCCCGTTTGCCAAGTGTCAACCCCGGATCTCACCTGTAAGGGTAGTTATTCAGGAAAATTGAAAAACAAGTTCTTGGCCTATTTTTTAAATTTATTAATTAACTAATTACTTAAAAATTCTGAAAAAATTCTGACATATTTTAGATACTATGCCACGTGTTAGGTATTATTTTCAGATTTTTCCGTTGCAAACTCTGGTTGTAAACAACGAAAAACACGAAAAAATTCAGATTTCATATAGCAATCTTAGGTTGAACACCGCAGATTTAATTTATCAATGAGATATAATTATAAGTGTTATGTACAATTTTTTTTCAAATTCCTGAGAGTGGCGGGTCATAGTAAAAAAAATAAAAACCACTTTTTTCGGCGATTTTTTTAAGTTATACTCATTTTTCTCAGTCTATAAAATGTATTATGTAATATTGAACGTTTCTGTGTTTAGAAAAAAATATTCCAGATTTTTAAGTTTCAGATTTTAAAGTTGCGTAATGCAAAAAATGAAAATAATATAATGCATGATAGATTCGAATGTTTCGAGAATGATTTTTAACGGCGCCGGTTGGTGCAGCAGTTATGGTTCCTAACTGCGGAACCGCTGGATACTTTTTAAACCAAGTTGGGATCCGGGTCAGATCAATTTTCTTTTTTCGTGGATCAGATGTTTTTGTGCTTACTAGACATATGATGGGGGTCTTTTTAAATAGGCTATAACATATTCCAAGCTCGATTAAAATACCGTTGGGGGTGAAAATCACCTCCAAACCCGACCATAGCCTTTCCTTTAACTCCCTCTCTCCGATGCCGTTTCGTTTGTTAACCCTTTGCACTCGAAGCTGTTTTAACTCGAAGACGAAAACATTCTTTCTGGCCTGGAATATTTTCCTTCTACCTCATCTATTTTATGTTATGGATATGGGTTCATTTACTATCACTCGTTCTTACAACAATAAAATTTTTATTGCAATTTGATTTACAGCAGTTCAATTATTTACTATTATACATAATGGTGTGACAATTCTTAGTGGTGCCTCTGAGTCACCATTCGAGTGCAAAGGGTTAATAAATATTAACGAAGAAAGAATGCATTGACATTTTTTATTGGCACATTGCCGTAGTAGGTGCCTCGTAAAATGGAAGAACATTTTCGGACGTTGACTATCAGCAACTTGACACCATTTTGAAGCGAAAACGTGAAGCTAGGAATTGTTATATTATTTAAGATAATATAGATTATCTTATATATAAATAATTAAAAATTATTATAAGATAATAAGATATCGCAACGATGTTTAATTTATATAAATTCGTAAGCTCCGTGAGTCAGTGTGATAGTCGATTGGCTACCACCAGAAAGTCCCGGATTCGATTTCCAATCCGGTTCCTCCGTTTTTCCTGACACTGGAACATATTCAGATGCGAAAATCCGATTTTGTGAAATTTATGGGAACCTATAGTACTTTGAAAAATATTTGACACGTGTTTTTTTTTATCGGCAACCATCCACTTTGAAGGGGTGAAAACAGCCCTCAAAGTTGGGGTATTTCTTAAATATCTCAGAAACCAGAGGTCGTAAAAATTTGAATACTTTTTTCACACTAGAACTACCGAACAATAAATCCAACGATATACATTGCTTTGTAATAATAACGGGACTGCATCTATTAAAACTTCATACAATTCTTATTGTAACGTATACGGCATTAACACGTGCCATGCCACGTGTAACATTTATGGTATGAAAACATATATTTCATGACAAATTTAATTCTGTAAAATATATTTCCAAAAGAATGCAGTATAGAAGCTAATTATTTATGGATTGATAATGTGATAAAATATCGTGTGATAATATATCAATCTTTAGTCAAAACATCAAATGGCCTGAAAGACAGGTCGGGCAAAAACGGCTTGGAATGAAGCGCGTTAAAGAAGTACATCGGAAAATTTCTGATAAAAACATTTTTATTACTTCAATAATTGCAAAAGAAAAAACTGGGGACCAGTCAAAATGACTGGTTTGGTAGTTCTAGTGTTAAATTGTGTGTTTTTCAATGGGAAATGTAGTCGTGCAAGAAAATTTTAACAAAAGTTTTTCGTTTAAACAATAAAGCTATAAGCTCCCATAAGTTTCATCAAAATCAGATTTTCGCATCTGAATATGTTCTTTTGTGAGATCCTACAATATTTCCAACGAAAGATTTCATCGGCTAAGCAGTGTCCACGCAATTGCCAGAACTCTGACTAATTAACCGGAATGCAAAGGTCTCGTTACGCAGCTCCCACGAAAATCCAGCATCGACGGGGGCGATTAACGGGCTTGTTCCGGGCCGAAATTCGCGTCGACTGATTTATGCAGCGGGACGTATGCCTTCTTTTTTTTTTTCCTTTCTTCGTCTTCGGATTTCTGCTGGCACGGGTATTCCGGCGTTAACGAATCCGCGCTCACCGGGGAGCCTCGGTGAAGGCGCGGTGCCGTTCGCCATTTCCGGTCGGCGAAATTGGGCGATTCATGGGCGCGAAACAACGTTAATTACCGCGGCCCTCGAGAAAATGCAATCAGCGCTTAATGTGACGCGGCCGTGTCAGCTAGTCACTCCCGGCAGGTGGCAAAACAAACGAACGTTCCTCGACCTGTGCGAGCGATGCGCGAGTTAAATTGCCGGTATAATCGGGCTAAATCGGATAAGCAATTAGAACGATTCGCTTGATACGATCATTATATTCCGGAAACAGGTCCGGAAACGGGAACGATCGAGGAAACGTCGTAGAAAAGTGATTTTCGATACCGGATGGGGATCGAATCGGGTGGCTTGCATTAAAATCTTTGATTCACCAGTTGTTAACCTTTTCGTTAACCCTTTTATGCGACGACTTTGTGGATTAGGTTTTAGGTTTTAAGCGAATTGAGGATTCGTCATAATGTAAGATATGAAAGACATTCTAGTAGTTACATTGTTTATGTTTAGCTAATGAGCGACCACGAGTCAAGAGAACGAATGTTAATATAGTGCGAGACATGAGAGAGTACAGTTCGAAACCAGAGAGTATATACAGTGAGAGTAATAGAGAGTGAAAGAGTGAGAGAGTACATACTTTGTGTTAGAACACGTGTCGCGAGAAACATTATATTATCATCATATACATTTATTCAACTTATTATTAACATTAAAATACATAGTTATCTTTTCTTCGTCAATTCACAATTCATTTTATTAAGATCCACCCACAGACTTGTGTGTACGGGTGCCGATTATAGTCGACATCTATGCGATGATCTGCGCCTACTCTCGTCGTCAATTCAATATCATGTTTCCCATATAATGCGACGGAACAGTTACGCTGCTCTCAAAAAGTGTACATACAAGAGAATTCCAAGACGGCGTTAACCCCTTGCTATATTATAACGAGTCAGACTCGTGATGATGATTTTATACAAATTCTAACAAATGTAAATATTCTGCCGTTATTTTTCGACGAAATTAAATTTTATTCTCTTCTAATCAATACATAAGCATTAAAGTACACGTAGCAACATAACAGATATAAATTGTCTGTTGTCTTCTGTAACAGTTTTAACGATAAATATGTTGCAGTAATTTTTATCACAAAGAAAATGGTAGAGCAAGGGGTTAAAAGATGCAAGTGCGAACACCGAAGATTACCGACGTGCAATGTGCACACTTTTGTAGCTCAGTGTCCCGTTCAGTGGCGTCACTCCAGCGTAGCGGAGTGTCGGAACGAAAGGGTTAATACGTGTTCCCACGTGAAAATGGTTGGTCCATCGAGCGACCCATTCGGCACACGTCATGTGTCATAAGCAGGGATGCCAACGCGAACGGGCGCGGCATTAGGTAAATTCAATCGTCTCGCTTCCACGAGTCCTTTCACTTTTATATGTTCTGCAGATCCTTATTGGGAAATGGGATGTAATATACATCCTCCTTTATACTTTTATCAAACTTGATTTATTTTTAGCTGTTGTAAGTCTAGTGGAGGGGAGAGAAAGAAAAGGAGAAAAGGAAGGATGTTTTTATCCTGGGTCCGCTAGAGAACTTGGCAGTAAGGCTATCCTAAAGGACCTTGCCTTATACTCTGGGATAATATTGATACTGACGATAACTTTTTGGCTATTCTTTATTATTAATTTTATATACTGTTAGATAAAAGGTACATCTGTGTGTATGCATTTTATAATATTTATTTGAGTTTATATTATATAGGGAATTTTAAAAAACAATGCGCATTATTTCATCGTATTTTTCCACGTTTTGTTTTATGGAGTTAATCGATTTGTGAAATCAACGGCGCATATGCGAATCAAAAGTGAATCAGATACTAGCGAGAAAATCTTGTTCTACAGTCCCTCTGTCGGTGAGCGCAGGAGATACAGCCGCCATATATTAATATAGAAGGTGAAAAGAATTTAGAATTTCCTTTAGAATTTCCCTTTCGACTATGACACGCAGAACGACAAAACTGAATCAGATCTGATCTCACCCTCTAGACAGAGGTTTCGTCCAGACCCCTTATACTAATCAGCCTTAACCTAAATATTCATTCTATGAATCGTGGCATCGCCCGATATGGTTCTTCTATAAGCATATAAACATACTAAGCGAGATTAATATTTTGCTTTTAAAGAAGCAAAAACTTTAAGAAACAACTCATTCGAAAATCTGGAACGAAGGAACTTTGGCCTCAGAACATTTTTGAAACGAAAGTAATGAACACTATCGATTTCATATCACGTAGACATATTCTTCAATCTCTACAGAGTAGCATGAGATTTAATATATTTATAAACTCTGACTATGTACGGAATTATACTAAGTTCAAGAATCTATTTGTAATCATTGTAAAATTGAATATTGGAACCATCTGACGACCGCTTTATAAATTCTTTTTAAGCAAAGCAAATGAAAGCATCAATCCCAAACTTTTTAGGTACTCTTACAAATCTTTAAATAATACGACAAAATTTTAAATAAATGCTACACATCATCATTGATGAATGATAATTACCAATTATTTTTGCGGGTCAGAAAAATGAGGAAATGGCGTCTAAGGTTGTTTGGAGGTGGTCTTATATAATAATTTTTTTTGCGAAACCAATCAAGCCTACTTGATCAGACTATGGGGGCGTAGTCAGGGGTGGTTGCCGCTAATTTGTGAATTTTTTCAAGTACGTAGCATGGACAGGTCGGCCCCAGAATACAGATATAGCGGGGATAATTTTTTGGGGTACGGTCGGTTGGTCGGAAGACGGTCGAAAATAAGATTTTCACAAGAGCGAATCGATGGTCTTGAAACTCTAGAAATAAGTTCCAGGATGTGCCAACTATACTTAGGCAACGCTAAAAGTCGATAGGAAACGAATTGTGGACGCGGCGTAAGATTTATTCGGCGGATCAGAAAAATGGGGAAATGGCGGCCAGCGGTGCTTAGAGGTGGTCTCCCGTAATAATTTTTTTTGCGAAACTAATCAAGCCTACTTAATCAGACTTTGGGGGCGTGATCAGGGATGGTTGCCGCAAATTTGTGAATTTTTTCGAGTACGTAGCATGGGCAGTTCAACCCCAGCATATAGATATACCGAGAGGTAACTTTTTAGGGTCGGTCGGTGGACGATCGAAAATGATATGCGATACGCAACGATATATATCGTCGTTGTCACTAAAAGGGTTAAATAAGCAGGAACTCTCAACAATCCTAATGCAAAATATCTACGATTGACTGTGCTCGTAGAACGATCCCCTGTATCCTAAATTTTCCCTCCGATTCGTGGCACGGTACGATGAAACGTTAGAACTACACCGAGCCCTGAAAATAGATTATCGCGAAGACCGTCTGTACTTATCGGATTACTCGGTTGTAATCTAGACGGGATCACCGATTAATCATCGCGAGCGTAACACATTACACCGGGTAGAAATTTTCCAATTTCAATAATCGCCAGAGTAAACTCGGCTGTCCGCGCAATTACCGGGAACACCGGGTTTCCGCGGGGTGGCTATTCGTCACAGAAGCACGCTCTCAAAAAGAACGCTCGATGAGCTCGCAGGGCCGTCTCCCCTTGGCCAGCAAATTACCCCGGATCCCGAGGATCGTCGACTGATTATATACGATTCCCGCAAAGCACCTAACAAGGTCCAATTACACAGCGCGCGCCGCTGACACATTGCGACCGGCAACTTTAGATTTTCCACCGCGCTCCACCTGGATGATTAAAGGCGAGAGGAATGCTGCCGACGGTAGTTTCTCTTATTTCGAAAAATTTCATCAAATTGTTCGCCGTTGCTTGTGCCTTTCAGTTTTTTACGAAGAATCGTGCAGACGATTCAACGAAACTCTTAAGAAAGATGTAGGAATGCGCGTCATCGAGTACGCATGCAGGATGACCCCGAAATATTGCAATTCCTTGAACGGGGCAAACCCTGAGGTCACTTGAAGCAAATTTTTCTTTTGCGAAAATGTTTTCTGCATTCCGTGGATAGTTAAGCGTCTGTAAGCATTTCCTTGGAAACCAGCGAAAGGGACGAATCGTAGCGGTTCGTCAAGGACCCGAAGGTCAAGCCAAGGTCAAGGCCTAGGGTGAACGAGCAACCAACGGTTTATGACTTTGTCGTTGGTAGATGTGGTAGAAGTCGCCGTGACCGAAATCTGACTATTTAACCCCTTAGCCTACGACTTATTTAACAATAACAGTGACTAGACTTTCTTTGTCCTCCGTAAAACGACAAAAAGCAAAGACAAATTTGTAGTTACTGTGTGCCTAGCTATTTTCCAATGGCCGTATACGATCAACAATTAAATAAAATATTGTTTCCGTTTAACACTTTGCCTGCCATGTCACGCATATATGGGTGACGGAATTATTTGTACGATTTGATGTTAAAAATGTCATCTATGAAAGTTGCAAGGTGCAAAAAAATATTGTGATGCCTGGGTGGAGGCATAGAGGACATTTGAAGGTCACGTCTATTTTTGTTGATGAAACAGTATTTTTTTATGGCGATATAATAGCCGGTGTTGAGACAACTTCAATAAGTTATCGTTGAAGGTCACGCAAGGTCAAATATGGTTTTAAAATAAACTTTCTTACATCAAAGGAGATGTTCGATGCGACGATAATATTATTCTCTCTGTACTTATTCTAGCACAGGCGGTACTTCATAGATTCTCGCTTGTATGCAAACAAATTGTTTTATAACATTGAAATACTGGTGCACGCGTACTGTTATGCCCTGAAGGAGGAAAGGATGAAAGGTCCTTCGAGAAAATATCCTTCTTCTTTTTGATAACGTGGAGTTTATTGAAATAGGTCGCAAACAGAATATACAAAAATCGTTTTCACCAGTTCTACGCGTCTGAACAAGCCTGATGCAGATTCGGAAGTGTGTTTTTGTGTTTTTCGGCTCCCTTTATAGGTTAGGAAATCGCGAACATTCCGAAGTTGATAATGAAGAAAATCGCAACCCTTTATAATCGTGTAGCTATTACGCGACCCAAGGTGCTCGGCGACATTCCTTGTCCGCTGAGAAGACGGTATCACAGAACTGACACCTTCGCAGACAACATCATTAATTATGAATCGGTAGTCAGACAATAATATTATCGCCACACCGAACATCTCTGCTACACATTTACATATAATTTACTAGCTTCCAGTAAACTCGTTAAACATTCCGTTGAAATAATTCCGACACTCCCTCTGGCAAGTATCCTGTGCATGTCTTTCTACCCGCTCGTCCAACGGCACCCTACTCCGACGTGGAAAATTGTTTTCTCCCCCATTTCTGCGACGTTCTTGAGAAAAATCGAGCACCGTGGACTGTTGCGGCGGATCCTGCGGAGCGAGTGGACGCGTGTTGCAGAGACGAAAACGGTGTTCTCACCGGGTCTGGTTATTATTGGGGACGACACTGAGAGAAACCTGCCACCGGGGTTGTATCCATTACCCGTTGAGGAAGTTTATTTGCGTCAACGGGGAACATTTTTCACGGTGGGTCCAACAGGGGACCGCGGGCGCGACGAGGTCGGACGATTCCCTCCTCTGTTCGGCGGACAATGGTGTCACGTTGCACAGTTTCATGCTCGTCGACCTGGTTTATTTTTCGTCGGCGGCATTCAATCATGGACGCGTCCCCGCCGTCGTTCCCCTCCTCTCCCTCATCCCTTGCCCTTCCATCGCCACGGTCGCTATTATGTCGCGGAAAATCGACGCTGCAAAAGTGATCCATAACGGCTGAAAGACGACACCGGACGGCTTTTTCCCTCTCGCCGACTCGCGTCTCTCTCTCATTATCCGCCCATTCAAACGCGCGGCACGCGTCCGAGTTTTCCAAACGACAATCGATACCGCGTTGCGACGGAACCGACACGAACGTGCGTACACGCGCGACGAGAACGGGCCGCACGCATATTTTTGCATAGGTTACACGACGCGATGACAGCACCCTGTCCGGCCGAATTATTCCGCGATCGCCTGTCGCGCGGACTATGACCCCTATTTTAGCGGCACCCGATCCGGGAACGCTTTTGTTTCGAAATGGGATGGAAATGAACGGTCCTCCGATTACACTGGGGGCCCTGCTTTCATAAGGGTGTGTTACAGTTTCATGGATGATGCATGCAATTTGATGCATATGAGGAACCGATCGGTTTTTCGGATCGCCGAACCTACATTTTGTTTCATGGCCCGTTTTCAGCGGTTGCCGAGAGATCTTCGCATCGTAATTTAACGGCAAACATTATCGAGCCTTTCGAATGACTGGTGGACAGGGTGAGGCATGGTTTCGGTCAAAGACAATATAGTGTATCACAATTTGTAATAATTAGTTTCAGAAATTTTACAATCCTTGATGTAAAATGAAGATGAAGATTAACTTCATAGATACTGTTTGTTAGACTGTATAATAATAATAATGTTGTAATGTGTAACATATGATACAAGGTGAGAAACAATATACTGTATAACAATTTGAAATAATTGCTTTCAGAAATTTTATAATCCTGGATGTAAAATACAGATGAAGATTAACTTCAAAGATACTGTTTGTTAGACTGTATAAGAATAATAATAATATTTTAATGTGTAACATATAATACAAGGTGAGAGACAATATACTGTATAACAATTTTAAATAATTACTTTCAGAAATTTTACAATCCTGGATATAAAATAAAGATGAAGATTAATTTCAAAGATATTGTTTGTTAGATTGTATAATAATAATAATGTTGTAACGTGTAACATATAATACAGGGTGAGAAACAATATACTGTATAACAATTTCAAATAATTACTTTCAGAAATTTTACAATCCTGGATGTAAAATAAAGATAATTGTTAACTTCAAAGATACTGTTTGCTAGTCTGTATAATAATAATAATATTGTAATGTGTAACATATAATACAGGGTGAGAAACAATATACTATATAACAATTTAAAATAATTATATTCAGAAACTTTTCAATCCTGGATGTAAAATAAAGATGAAGATTAATTTCAAAGATATTGTTTGTTAGATTGTATAATAATAATAAT
>CM052099.1:9410676-9426400 GCA_028453745.1 Agapostemon virescens
AATATGATAATGTGTAACATATAATACAGAGTGAGGCTGTTACGAATAACGTGTTAACCCTTTGCACTAGAATGGTGACTCTGGGGCACCACTAAAAATTGCAACGCCATTATTTGAAATAAATTTTACATCACTATCCTTGCATCTAAGAAAGTGATAACAGTTCCACTGTTGGAAAGATGAATAATATTACAAATTTTCAAGACCAGAGGACATGCCTTGGTTTTCGAAGGTAAAACAGCTTCGAGTTCAAAGGGTTAACCGAAGAACCTAGAAGTCAATCTACGCGCCGTGTTGTAGCAAAAATAGTTGTCCCTAAATTGTTGCTGCGAAACCGAGTGGGAAATCAATCTCGAAATAAACCACTTTAAAACAGTATCCGATTCGATTCTTTCGATATCCGCCAAACGATCTCTGGTCGAAGTAGATGAAAAGTGTCTATGTACATTTAGTATTTCGTCTGCCAGTGGTCGCTGTGGTCGGGCCACAACAATCAGTGTATGATGTCGAAGAAAAAACCTAATCGACGTCTATTACTGAAACATCGGGGTTCCGTGTTCAGCAGATACGTCGGGGATTTGGTTTCGTCAGATTTCAACGGCTTATCCGGCAAGAAGAAACACATCCCTCGCGAGTAGTTTCTCAACGTTGGAACTCCGCCAAGAGTCCGGCCCCGACGAACCTCGTTCGCAGTTTCGCGAGATATCGGTAAATCACCTGTCGGCCGGAATCATTCATTCGCGAATATCTCGATGCTCGGATCTCCCTTTCTAAAGTCGATCGTGTCCCATAAACTTCGCGCAAAACCCACGCGATCGGCCCCGAGTACCGTGTATTAATGCGAGCCGACGCGTCTCCGCTCGAGGGAAAAGTTCGCGAGCCTGTTTCCTCTCGCGGACTCACCTTTTAAAACACCGAGAGGCCTTCGAGAGTTCGTGGCTCGCGATATTGAAAACCACCGGCTCTCTTGTCAGACGTCGAAACTGTACGCCTCGTTGAACTTTAAGCCCCCGCGGAACATAATGGAACCGCTCGAGCGTGATTTCAAATATTCTCACCTTTATTTAGCACGTTAATAACGCGCGGGATACGTTCAAGTAACGGTGTTCGCGATAGAAAGCATCCGATACACACCGGTCTTTACACGAGCCGGCGATAATGGCGCCGTAAAATCGAATCGGGCTCCCGCGGATTGACGCAAATGAACTTCCCGCAGAACTTATCGGAACGGCCGCGAAATGTTGCGTTCGGTGGCGTCATTGCGTTATGACAGCCGTCGCCGATCGCGCATATTATTGCGAACCGTGCCCACCAGCCTATAATGTTTTTGCGTTAGTTCTGGTTCGTTAGAGATTGAAAATCGTCGCCGCGAGAAACGTTCGGGGAGAACGTTGCGAAACGTTCGAACACACGGGGATTGGTTCGAAACTGTCGGCCAGAGGTCTTTCACACGGCGATACATGGAACGCGTCGCTTCCATGATAAGTACACCGACGTTACATTGTTCATTATGGAAACGTTCGCACGACGATTCTTGTATCGCGAAACTAATTTCGACTGCCGCCGCGGTACTTCTCAATGCAGCTGCCAGAGGAAACCTCGAAACCGAGTGAGCTCTCTCGTACACGCGTGTTGCACCGAATTTCTCAACGACGACACGGGATTTGGTGGAAATAACATTTCTCGTAGGAAACTGGACATCTTTAAAAACAGCGAATTGATTATTTTCCGATCCGCAATATTTTTTCCGTGTCGTGGAATAAATCTGAACCTGACTATGACAGAATAAAAAAATTGTCAATTCTCTTTAACACGTTGAACGCGGAAGCTGTTATGCCCAGCTTCCGCGTTACATTTTATTTAACTGTGAATGGAAAGAGTATTTCCATTTGAGCTTTTCTGTTTCAATCAAATCTATTAAAATAGTGTGAATATTTCTTAACATTATATAAATTGTATGTAACGCGTTAATTTGTAAATTTGGTACCGTCAGACCCCAGGGACTGACATAGCGTTTAACCTGTTAACCCTTAGCACTCCGATGGCTCCTCTGAGGCGACACTGAAAATTGTCAGACTATTATTCAAAATAATTTGTACGCTACAAATGTTTGCAATTAAAAAGTTAGTAAAAATTGAAGTGTTGCCGTACGATTAACAGTAACAAATTTGGTATGCACGAAAGGAAAAGAACCACGTACAAAGAAATTATTCTAGGGCAGAAAGATGTCTCGAGTTAAGAATTAAAATTGCTCAGAGTGCAAAGATTTAAAAGAGGAGGATGTACAATGTTATACTGTTATCCGTGGGACGTATGAAGGTCAATTATCTATCTATGGTACAACAAATCTGTAATTCCATTACAAAAGAGCAAAATGACCTTGAAATCTTCTTATAAATTTATAAGTTAAACTTAATAATTAATAATAATAAACTTATAAACTTATAAGTTGCGTTTCTCAGTGTCATTTCAATTTCACGTTAGAAAATGTTCATTGCGTGTTCCACTAAATCATTATTCGAGGTGATCGAGGAAGCTGACACACCCCTTATATGACCGATGCGGCAGTTGTGTTAAATTGTACGAATTGCTTAATTTTGTTAACGACTTTCTTGTGGAAATTGGACTCCACCGCTTACAAAGCATAAATTCAGATGGATCGCTGGGTTCCATCAATCACGAGCGGATTGGAAAAATGTTTTCCGTGTGCACAGTCGATTTGTAGAGTTGCCATTCAATTGTACAAAGTGCAGACGTTGAGAAACCTTTCGTTCAAAAACAAACACTTTAAAATGTATAGGAAACACATTTGACAATGTCCATTATCAATCTTAGCACTGTTTCAGGATTTTGTTACAGCGGTTGTCTACATGGAGTCGCCATAATGATGAATACTTCATGGCTAATAACCTCTAAGAAAATAATAGAAGATAGTTAGAAGTTTACCTGTCGAACAGATTATACAGTGAATTCAATAAAATTAATCCAGACAGTATTTTCATAAAAGTTATTTGAAGGTCACAGTGCACCACATCATCGAACTCGTCTTGACATCAGCTACAACACTTTGAAGTTAAATATACATGGTGCTGTTTAAAAATTATCGATGACCTTCAAAAGATCTAGAAAGTGACTACAATCGGAACATCTTTTTATATTAGCCATTTTATATTTTCCACCTTTAACAGTACAACTTTTCTCTGTAACATTTTCTTCTATCTTTAATTATAACGGAGCTATTTAGGTGGCCCGTTTCTCGTGAACCATCCAGTATATAAAACATGCACACTGTTCTAATAGATTCGATCGAAACAGAAAAGCACGAATGGGGTAAGCGAGTCTTTTGCTTAAACCCAGTTGCATTCCTTCCATTTAAAGTTAACGCTTTACCGACCGGCGATTATTTCAGAATTTTCTAAGATTCATGATGCATTACTGAAAACTTTTTAATGGGTCATTCAACACTGACAGCAATTTTTATTTTAAACCAGCAAGGCATCCTTAATAATGTTATTTAATAATTGCGTTACAAATTGCAATGTTAAAGTAGCTTTTAAGCTTCGTTTTGATACATTACAATTATTGAAACTCTTATTAACACTTTGTCTGCCAAATTAGCAGCCACAAAATTTCTAAAAACTTGAAATGAGATATTGATTGAAATAAAAATGGGAAAAATAAAATGTATGCCGTAAAGTGCTCGCCCTACCTTTGCATTTTCTATATAATCACCAACTTTGGTACAAATGAATATATTAACGTAAAAATTTATTTAGAAACCGTACAAATAATTCCGTCATCCATATATGGGTGACATGGCAGTCAAAGTGTTAATAAGCTTCCGGTCGGTAAAATGTTAAATAAAATCTGCCATGAAAGCTTGTCATCGTGTCAAAGATTGTCTACCTTTTCTGGATTCACAGTTGACTGTTCGAGGGTTCAGAATTCAAGACTGCGAATTGGATAGAAATCGGCTGATGCTTCAATCAATTCTTCCTGCGTGCATCAAAGATTTTCCGAAAACGCGATGCTGCTAGAAAATACGTTTCTCCTTATTTTCCAATTTATTTTCGCGTACGTTTCTTACATTAATTCTGCGATTCGAGACGCGATGCAATTATCTGAATATTTATCGCTGGAAGCAGATTATCAAGGTATATACGGTTAAGAAGAATAATAATACGCGTTGCAATTACGCGACTCGCTGTACATTTAATCCTGTAAACGAGTTGCTCGAAAACTAGTTAAAACTTTCGAAATCCAAGATACCGTCGTCGCAAGATTATTCCTCGCGAAAATGAACAACCGTTTCGTTTCCGCGAACGAATTGTTCAGACGAGCGGAAACGGGGATTCGTTGCTCGCGGTCCTGCTCGGCAGGATCCGAGCGACGCATTAACGAATCAATAAAAATCCATCTAACGGAGAGTCCACCGTAATTACTCGCCGGCGCGTTTCAATGGACACTTTTTGCAAAATAATAACGGGCGGACAAGCAGTCACAATGAGTCGGTACATTCCAGACAGCTTATCGGCGCAGTCGCTCGCCGATCAAATATTAATTTCATGGCTGCATTATCCAGTAGCTCGAGGAAGAAAAGGAACCGCCGCTGCTCGCAGTAAATAAAGCGTGCAAAGTGTCGACTTCACTCGTCGCTTTTCGTCCGAGGTTTCATTCTTTCTTTCCTTTTTCTTCTTTTTTTCCCTTTTGCTCCTCGCCTCTACTCCCTGACCGACAATGAATCCCGGGGACGGGGTCGTGGCCCTGGGTAAAAAGAGAAACAGGCTCGAGAAAAAATACGGCGAGTCCGAAGTTCGTTTAACGGCACTCGGAGAACTTCATCCGCCGGCCGTCGTCGTCGTCCTCCTCTTTGCGCTGCTCGTTCCAGCCTGGTTCTTTCCTCTTATTGCATTTCTAGTTTCCTTTGCTCTCTCTATCTTTCTTTCTCTCTATGCCTGTATCCCGTTCTTTCAGATCTGTTCGAGTCTCGGCACTCATTTCGTTGTCTCTGATTCGCCGACAGCATTGTCTAATATCCGTCCGACGCGCAGCGTTCGAACTGTTATGAGAGTCGGTAGATAATTAATAACATCTAAAGTAATGTGTTCTCGATACAAAACTTTGAATATATTTTTAAAGAGGATGCGAAGGTGCGTCGATCAATGAAGATGAATGCAGCGTTGCTGAAAATAGTTAATGTGATCTGTACTTTTTATTAAAATTTCTTTTATCATGTTATCGGAAATGCTATTATAGCGTTAGTTCTTCTCTCCCTTTCGGACAAATAAAATTGATTCTTTTATTAAGTGTGTTTCGAAGTAGAGTGCAAAATATTAGAGAGGTACTCCATCGCATTTATGAAGATACAAGGTCGACCACACCGTCGTCAAACAAGTTAGGCAATCGTTCTTTCAATCTTTTCTTGAGAGTTTTGTAATTTTTTAAAATCGTTACAGTTGCAGCTAACACCAAAATGATTTAAACAATGTTTCGTTGACCTCTTATTAAGGATTCGGTATTTTTTAAAAATCGATATAGATTTAATAAATACGAATAGGAATTAGACAGTGTTCTTTGACCTGCCTTAAGAGTGTATAATTTTTTGACAATCGTTACAGCTGTAGCTAACACTGAAGCCATGTAGAAAATGTTTCTTCAATTTTTCCTTAAGAGATTTGTAATTTTTTAAAAATCGTTACAGTTGTAGCTGGCGCTAAAACGATTTAGGCAATGTTTCTTCGACCTTTTCGTAAGGGTTGCATATTTTTTTTTAAATCGTTACAAATATAACTAACACGAATAGGAATTAGACAGTGTTCTTTGACCTTTTCTTAAAAGTTTTGTCATTTTTTTTAAATTATTACAGTTGTAGCTAACACTAAACCGATCTAGACAATGTTTCCTCAACCTTTTCTCAAGGACTGCGTATGTTTTAAAAATTGTTACAGATGTATCAAACACGAACAGAAATTAGACAGTGTTTCTTCGATCTTTCCCTAAGAGTTTCGCAACCTCCTAATCGTTACAATTATACCTAACACCAGAACGATCTACACAATGTTTCATCGACCTTTCCTAAAGACCGCATACGTCTAAAAAAAAAAATCGTTACAGATGTAGCAAATACTGACACGAATTAAACGATGTTTCCCCGACCTTTTCTCGAAGAATACGTTTCCTTGGAACGTCACAGTTGCAGCCGATACTGAAAAGAATTGGACAACGTTTCGCCGACCTTTTCCTAACCCTCCAGCGGCGTGTGAAAGTCGCGATACACCGCGTTTACCAAGGATACCGCTTCGTAACAACTATTATTCCTGAACGACACGTTCTAAACATCGTCCTAAACGCCGAATAATTCCTCTACATCTCGCACCTTCAGAATCGGTCAAAGTGAAACTATTCGAGGCTGCAGAGGCTCCTTCGACAGCTGACAGATTAACCCTTTGAGGACGAACGTCGTCACATTGGCCACGTCAAGACCACAAACTCAATTTTTAAACTTGTTAAGAATATAATTTAATCATTGTATTAACCCTTAACGGACCAATGTCGCCATATAAGCGGCATTTCACTTTTACTTACTCTAAAAGAATATAAAATTTAAATCATATTGTTATTATTATTACCCTCTATATATATTAATAAATTTTCACTACAATAAAAATATTTCTTTTTCTATATTTGATTTAAAAATGTTTTACAGCTTCTCTTCGTATGAAAAATAGCTGGACCTGGTGGGAAGTAAACTTGAAATACTTCCGGACCGTTAAGGGTTAACATGAGATCAGTATATATTTTTATTTTCACTCAGAACTTGAACCTTCAAGCCAGGATTTAGCTGTTTGGTGAAAGTGTTTTCAATATTCTCAATAATCCTCGTCGGCGAAGGGTTAAAGGCTAGGAATTGCGACGAGCGAGAGAGAAAACTGGTCAGAACTCATTGAACGTACGTCGCGCCGGTGTGAATGACCTTGCCGTTTATTGCTCGTCGGTCCAGCGCAACGAGTTGACAGCGGATATGCAAATCCCGTTCATAGTCTGCCAGAGACTGTTTTTCCGTCCCGTTTCCTTCTCCGATCTCTCTCATCCCCTTCGCGCCACTGTTTCTTGCGCAGACTGGCAGTGTTCGCTACTCGGAGAACCCGTTCTCCTTCGGGGCCGTTGTTACGCGAAAACGGGACCCGGACACAATACACACCGACGTCGTCGTCGTCGTCGAGAAACCGAATCGTATCTCACCGTACCGATTTTATCTGCGCCGACGATCTGCAACGGGAGAGTTAGATCGAGAGACGCCTCCGAGATCGGAGATCTCCCGCGAAAGAGGAAGCGCGAGGCGGTCGCCATTGTTAGCACCGAGAGGACATCGATACACCGCGCGAACGGTTATTTAAATCGACGGATTTCGTACGGTATTTACATTTATATTGAACGCTGATTGGTCGAGACTGATCTTCGTTACCCGAGGGAGACGGCGCGAGGAGGATCTTGTTATTGGTGATTCACATTTCCTGGTCTATTGTAAATTGAAGACTGGTTTTCTCTTCTTGGACGGGTGAAACGAGAACAATAACAGCTATGAAAGCGGCCTGTTCTCCTCCGAGCACGGTTGCACCGCGAAGTCGAGGCCGGTTACAACAATATTGTTTAAACACGGAAGAAGTCGGCGAAACCTGGCCGGAACCGGTGTTGGTATTTATTAACGTTCACGGTGATTGGCACTTTACTTTGAAAGATGTATTTACGTGTCCGACAATTTCTATAGAACTTCAACAATTGCTAATTGGGATGGAAAAGTTGATATTTCTGTTGGTATTCTTTTCCGCTGCTTCAATCGGCAATTAGGATGTGCGATTTCTATAAACGAATTTAGTGGATTGGTTTTTATTACACGTAAACGATGGCGTTGATGGTTTTATTTTTGATGTGACACGAAGACAACGGATAATAAAGGGAGAATATTGTGCGTGCTGAATTTTGTGAAATCGATTGCTTTTGAAGTTAATGATAACGTTTTCTATATGATTTAATGAATTGGAAAATATTTTTGCAGTGCGTTCTATTTTATAAAGTCAGCCAGGAAAGAAATAAACGTTTAGATAGTTTCTGTACCCCGAAATTTATACGGGCAATTTTATGTTGCATAGAAATCTGTTATTTACACATTGTATGCATTTATAGCGAAAATGGGTAAAGTACAAATTTACAAATGTGTAAAAAGATTTAAAAAATCGAATTAACGTCGTTACGTTGTTCTCGATTTATATGAATTAAGGGAAGAGGAAGTTTTTATTTAACTTGAGTTTCTTGCAATCATCCTGGACAATTTTTGGACACAAAACATTTTCTACATTTTCCATAAAACCTAATAAAACGTGTTTGAGCAATACATTTAGTAGCTAGTTACAAAATTTCACTAAAATCTCCTTTTTAGATTTTTTTATTTTACAATCATCAAAGTTATAAAATTGTCTTCACAGGAATCGATTCAATAGATCTCTTTGTTCAATCATACATTGCAATAAAAATTGCAAATAACCTAAATAAATTAAATCTAATTCATAAATCATTTTATAAAACAATACGCACTAGCCAATTTTAATAGTCGCTAGGTTTAGTGTTTGAAGGACAAGTCTTTTGAGATTATTATTTATCATGTAACACAATATTGAAAATATAGGACAAGATGTAACGAGTCGAACATCATGAACAAAATTTGGAGAATCAATAAAGAACAAGTGCATACAAGAAATAAAAGATATTGGTTAAGGTCATTCTGATGGCACTCCCATCTTATGAACTTCGTTCCTCTCAACAGTGTCGAATGTCACCACTTCGATTCCAAAATGTGGAATGTATCTCGAGTAGACAAAAATTCGTGGCCGATGTTCGGCGTTAAAGCCTATAGAAAATCAAGAATGTCGAATCCGAATATCTTTTCTCCAGCAAATTGTAGTTCGCGTTACAGAAGCACTATGTTGTATGATGGGGGTCTTACCGAGCCCTTGTGTCCAAGTTCTACCCCTCCTTCTTCCGAGTCCCCATTCTTCCCATGATTTTCTCCTAGAAATCGGTGATTTGTTCGATCTGTTCCGATTGGATTCTTTTCCTCTGGGACCGCGTACGTCTCAGCTCCTCGTGAAACTTGCTCTCGCGGCGTTTTACGCGGGAAGACCGGCTCTACCCGCAAACAATCCGCCAACGATGTATCCGTCGTGGAACTTTCGATGGAAATCCCGTGAAACTTCTATCCAATTTCGTCCACGGCACATGCCGCATGCATTTATGCGTCCCGGTGCCGGGATTCTCTGTTTGTCGATCGTTTGGTAAAGCATGCTTCACCGTTCTCTCGTACCCTAAGGAATTTCATCGACGACGGAAGAGAAAAACGCAAGCCGCTTGGTAATCCTTACGAGGACTTTTCAAAGGGATATCAGAAATGTAGCAATTCCATCTGGATGCCTCTAATGGGATACCTTTTAAACTGTAGATGACACTACAGTAGAGCCGCGTTAAATGCCACTTCTTCAGACGCGACGCGTTCCGCGCTAAAGTCGTCGGCTGGTCGTAAATCTTCGACTCAAATTTCTTGACAACGCGAGTTCGAAACCCCACTATTCGTTTAGATGATAGGGATGATACTTTGTTAACGCTTTAACTGCCAGACCAACAGCCTCAAAAATTCCACAAAATCAAAGTAATTCATTTCATGCAGCAACAATTGAAAACGTAAAATGTCTGACACATAGTTATCCTTCGACCTTCTCGTTGTCTTCGGATATAAACTAAATTGAGTGCAACGAATATATTAGTATAAAAATTTATTTTTAAACATGCACAAATAATTCTGTCACCCATATATGGGTGACATAGCAGTCAAAGTGTTAAATGACTGGAGAGATATTCGCAACAAACGTAAATTCGACTCGTTACATCTTGTATTATACTTCCAATATAATACCCAAACTACAATTTGAAACGTACGTGTATACGAATGCATTTTTAAACGTGTTCCGATGGCAATACCGAAGGTTGCACGTGTCTTGCCGTCTTCATCCAATTAGCGAGTATGCCTACAATTCGAGACAACCGCGGCAATTTCGTTCGCGGTCTCGACGCAACAGTCCCGTCAGTAAGAATAACTATTGTGCTCTAGCTTTCCAAAGCGTTGATCTCGGATGTCGCAAAATCTTGATAAAAGGGAACGCATCTGTCGCGTTATGGGGGTCCTACGACCATCTGTTATGGGGTCGAGGAACCGAAGAAAGAAGCGGCACGCGTAAATTCATTCATGGAAAAAGACACCGAGAGCGGCGAGAGGCTCGAGCCACGTCCGCCCACGTTTTCTTGTGCCATTCACGGGGAGCGACGCGCGTGAATGAAAATGCGCTTGCGTAGGTTCGGCCCGCGGCTTGTGCGTGCACTCTCGAGCGAGAATACGCTCCGCGAGATTTGTTGCCCGGTCTCGGCTCCGAGGCCGACGCCGCTCCACTCCGAAGCGGAATGTCGCCGCGCGCCGAGCATTTCCTGTTTCTCATTAAATCATGGAGACTGGTAAGAACGTTTTTCCACTACGAGCAAATTGCTCGCCAGTGCCTCGAAATTATGGAACGACCGACCGTCGTCGGGCTTGATGGGGGTGGAATGTACGGGGGAATGATTCTTCTTAACCGTAAGAGTTCCCATGGTGTTCCCGCTGTTACGTAAATACTTGCCACTTGGCACTCTACTACTTGTCCATTAACCTCTTAGGCATGGCTGAATTTTGCGCGGGGCTGTTTCTCTGTACGGCAGAATTCAACGCGAATTACGTGTAAATGATACGGCACTGCAATGTGTGACGGATAATGCTGTTCTCTACACGAGTACATTGAAATGAAGTGTTTGATCATAAAATTATAATTTTTCTTGAAGATATGATACACGTATGTTGACTTTAACAATTTACTTTAACACATTAACTGACCAACTGACGACCTCAAAAATTCTAGAAAATCAAATTAATTTATTTAATGAAGCAGCGATTGAAAACTTTAAATGTATGGCATATAGTTATCTATCAACCTTCTTGTATTCTTCAGATATCAACTAAATTGAATGCAACGAATATATTAACCCCTTGCCCTACAGCAACGAGTCAGACTCGTGATCAAGATTTCGAACAGAGTCTTTTAAACATTTGTTTCCTCAATTTTTTTAAAACTGAAATAACATTCTATTTAATCTCTGATCGCATACAATCGGTGGAGAATAGCCACGTACGCGGTAACTACAAATTTGTACTAAAATTTAAAAATAAAGTTTTGTTTTTAAACATGGACTGATAATTCTGTCACCCATATATGAGTGACATGTCAGTCAAAGTGTTAATAATTAATAATACAATTGAGTATGGTACGTTCAGAGAGCAATCCGCGAAAGCCACTGTAGTGGTGCGTCGTACAAGAAGATGACATCTGCGAAAACCACTATAGTGGCGCATAAGAGGTTAAAAGATGGCGTATATTTTGATAGTAGGAGGCAGGCGGATTAGCGCGGATTGTTATGCTCATAGGTTCTGGCGGGTATGGTTGCTTCGTTCGTATCGCGTTGTGGTGTGAATTACATGAGCAAATTTATCAAAATGTCATCGAAAATTTTGATGTGTCAATTGATGTTTGTAAATGTGGGTGTGGTCGGAATTTGACAGAATTCGTCTTTCACAGTAGCTCACAGAAGTATTCGGACACTCTTTGAATTTCTATAATTTTTTTAAGATTGAACTAAATTACTTGATTTTGCTGGAGCAATTAGAAGCACTGATTTACTAAATGATATGCGAAAAGGATTTTGTAACAGTTGCGATTGGTATGAATTACATGAAAAATATAAACAGCACTTTTTAAATATTTTTCATTTTAGCCACGTACAAAATATTTTAAAGATCAATTTTGTAGACCTATGATAATTATACACATGCAGAAAAATTCATTGCAACCGATAGACGTACACACGAGCTGCAAGCCATCGAAAATGGTAAAAATCGCAATTTTTCACAATTCTCGGTCAATTTCTGCTTAAACACCATAAATTCTTACATCTTTCTATGTGTATCGTTTTTTTTTCTGCGCCAATCGATTTCAATCAAATTTTCAGCATGCGTATAATTAACACAGGTCTGCAAGACGCATATTTTAAATTTTCATTACAAGTTAGAATAAAAATGTTTTAAAAAATGTCTTTTTTATATTTTCTTGTAATTTCTATACATTAGAATTGTTTCGAAATTATTCTTGCGTACCATTTACTAAATCAATGCTTAAAATGTTATTTAGGTCTGTGTCCGAATACTTTCGTGAGCCACTGTAATTATTATACATGATACTTGGTCGGTATTCGTTCGTATCGAGTTGTGACGCTGATAGTGGTTCGGAGTTGCCGAAGATCGTAAATCTTCGAGCAACTATAATTTGCTAGAGAAGACATTCGGATTTGACATACTTGATTTTCTATAGGCTTTAACACCGAACAGCCGCTACACAGCTTCGTTAACGATCACAAAATTGCAAACCCGGATCTTTATTATGGATTAATTTTATGCGATAAATGTAACGGTTGCACTAATGATTAATCATCACGATTGCCATAATTATCGACTTGTAATCAATTACAAAACTAATTACAGGAGAATCGATTACTCTGAACTCTGGGACTCGGCGAGTTTAGCGTCAAATCGAATTCGCGCGATTCCTCTGCGAAAAACTGTAGTTTCAATCAGATTCGAGGCAGAATTCCCAGCAGGGGAACGTGTCTCGACTCGGCAACGTAGGATTGCCACTTTGCGCTTCGGGGTTGATCCACTTTCACCCCTTAGATTCTCGTTTCCGTAGGCGTTGGTGCGGCACCGCCCTGTCGTTTCTGTTGCTCGCTAGAGATACGGATGATCCGGTCCCGAGGGTGTGCGTCGATGTTCCCGGATCGAGCTTGGACAAAGAGTGAGCGATGGGGGTTTGGAGAGGTGGCTTATCGACTTTGCGAGACTTCGTCGCGGGGTAATGACGAACTGCTCCGTTGAGGCATACTTAGCTCGAAGATCACCGGTATCCTGGGCCTGGGGGGTCGGGTAATGTATCTCCGAGGAGTGTCTCGGGGGAGGTTCGCGGTGGAAACTGCGAAAGGGTGGCTGGGTTGGTCTCCCTTTAAAGGTCGGTTCATATTTGCCCTTTTCGAACGCCGACGTTCTTGTACTTGCTCCTGGGTATTCGTTGTGAATCTAGGGGAACGTACTTTGCGGGAATAAACGCCTTTCAACTTGACATCTTGTGTTATTATGTCTTGACGGCATGACAGCAATACTAGTAAGCCGTAGATCTATTTTCGAGGACCTCCATGAAAAATTTACCGGTTCTTTTTATATTTCCTGGGATGTCTAATCAGTCACCTTGGAATGGCGACTTGGATTTCGCTATGATTCATTCGTTGCTGACCATTAATATTATTATTATAATATTACATTATAATAATATTATATTACTATAATATTAATATTAATCGTACGCGCAACACTCCAAGTTTTACATAATTGTTTTAACATTTTGCTGACCGGCAATTTTACATAGAAGCTATGCTATTAAAAAAAGTATTTTCTTTATTATAAAGCGGACACGCCTAAACACGATGTGCAAAGTTTTTGCAATATTCTATATCACCCTGGATTTCATAAATTTAAATAGATAATGCAAGTGCAATGACGAGTTAACTTGTCGTCGGTCACCAATGCGTTAATATCAAATCACTTTCTATCGATCTGACCTTCGAAATACAACACAATTCTAAGATATAGGATTTTGTCAAGAACCTCTGTACAAAGTTCCAAGTTAATTCATCGAGGTCCTGCTCGAGTTTTCAGGGCCCCCGTCTAAGATGACGAGTTTCTACCTAATCTCCAATCTTTAAATATATCAATTCTCATAAAGATCTGCAGCTATGACTGCCCCATTTTATGTCGATCTAACGTTCGAAGAACGACTTAATTCTAAGATACAGGGTCTTGTCAAGAACCTCTGTACAAAGTTTCAAGTTAATTCATCGAGGTCCTGCTCGAATTTTCAGGGCCCCCGTCTAAGATGATGAGTTTCTACTTAACACTTTGCTGACCGGCAATTTTTCACAGAAACCATGCCATGTCACCGGTTATTATTTTGTAATTGATTATGAAAGTAAAGTAATACATTCTAAATAAACTCCAATAAATTTTATTTATACTGAATCAAATGAAATTAAACTTTCAACATATTTTTATATAACTTTTAAAATATTGCGCAAAGCTTTTGCAATATTCTATATCGCTCTGGGTTTCATAAATCGAAATAGATAATGCAAGTGCAATGACTGGCATGCAATTTGGGCATGAAAAGACGAGTTAACTCGTCACCGGTCACTAATGTGTTAAATATTAATCCAACAATTTTTCGTGTCGCCTCAGAGGAGCCGTTGGAGTGCTAAGGGTGAAAAATTGATTTTGCAATGATTTTTGTAGCGAGGATACACTTAAAAATTGCAGCAAAGTGCCCATGAGCCCTGAGATCTCTTCTTTACAGCCCCTTTTTTCAAGAACTCTTTAAAAATGAATACTGCACCGCGATGTAACGTCCCAGAGCGGCTGATGCGTGTTACGAGCAATGGCTGAGTGGTAGGTGAAACAATTTTCATTTTGGCATTTTTAAAGTGCCGTAACTTTTTAAAACAGGTCTGTAAAGGGGAGACTCGGAGCTGGATCATCATCGAAGTGGTAAGGGTTGACGGTGAGAGTTGTATGACGAGTAGCACGGGAGATTCAAACTTCTGATTGCATGGATTCTGTTTGAAGCTAACCGATCCCGTGTCCGAATGGATAACATAAATCGACCTTAAAGAGGCAGACGACCGGCCTCTTTCCAGAGATCCACGCACAATGTCCCGTTTACTCTGGTAAACCAGCCATGTAATGAAACCTCGCGGGACAGGGAGCAAGGGGAGGAGAGACCTATGGGGGTGGGACAAGGGGGTTGCGTGAGGGCGTACGTAACGTAACGTGGGATTAGAGACGGGGTGAGGCAGCCGCGCGATGCAACGCGCTGTCACGGCAGATGTGTCAAAGCGTAATTGCAATTTGCAGTTTAGTTCGGCACACTCAGAGACTTTGGTAATTAAGGGTGGCCCTGGCGGATCGGAGGACGCAATGGGGTGGTCCCGCGGAGAGGAACGAGGCTCTCGGCCGGAGCGAATCGTTCTGTCGCAGACAGCAGACACCGGGAACAGAGACCCATCTTTTGCCTGCATCACCGTGTAATGGAAACTCCCGGTCGCTTGTTCCGGGATAATCGACGCCGCGAAACTTTCTTATCTTCCGGTCGGCTGCCGATCGTTTTATTTTCGGTGTTCTTCGCGGCAGACAGCGATTTTACAAATTCAACCATCGGTCGATGACCTCTGGTTTTGCTAGCTTGTTCGATGAAAATTGCGGTAGTTTGTTTAACATTAGAACTACAAAGTAATAAGTTCGACCGATGTATATTGGTTTGTAATAATTGATACGATGTTCAAGGTTAATGAATATACAAATTGATGTCCAATCGCTAGGATATTATTATTATAAAATGTTACACAACAGGAAAGAGAATTTATGCTTGAATATTGTTTGCAAAAGAATAAAATTGTATTTCATCAAAAAAGAAAGGTATGAAATTTATATTTGTTAGAT
>CM052099.1:9436400-9453921 GCA_028453745.1 Agapostemon virescens
ACTGCATTTATTAAGACCTCGTACAATTTTCATCGTAATGTCTGTTTCAATGAGTAAGTTCATTCGATACATTCTGAATACATTTATAATTTTAATAATTGTGGAAGATAAAATTTGTGATCAGTCAATTTGACTGGTTTGGTAGTGCTACTGTTAAAGTTCTTTATTTTTACACAACACTAATCGTCGTTGTGTTTATCCCTATTTGGGAAAAGTGAACTCAGCGGTCCTCTACTATAGTTGGACTCTGAGAGATGCTACAACTGCAGAGCCAAAGAAAATGGTATGGCAAGGGGTTAATAAACGTCAAGTTGCTCTTCAAAGTTATTCTTGCGTAGCCGATCGCCAAATTTTCGAATGTAACATTTATACAGGATGTTTGCGAAATCGTGGTACAATCGACAAGGGGATGATTCCTTGCACGAAATCGAGTCGATAATATAGAATAAAGTTTTTTCATACAGGGGTTTAGTTTCAAGGAAATCGAGTTTGATATTTTGTTATGTACGTGTGCATTAATTAATTGATTCGTCGAGCAATAATTTGTCTACAACAGCAAAGAAGACATTTTCAGTATTTGTAAATTGCTAGAATAAATCAATTACTGAAATTTAAGACTAATTATTAATTAAAGTCATGCCATATCTTAAACGATACTGCTTACAGATGCAAGCAGCATTGGAAATTGAATTTTCAGAATCGATTTTTGCGAAAATGAAGCCCCGTATCAAAAACACTGTATTCCTTATTTTCGACTAGATTTTACATGAGAAATTACGATTTCGCAAACACTCTGTATGTTTAACCCCTAGCACTCCGATGGCTCCTCTGAGGCGACACTCAAAATTGTCAGACTATTATTCAAAACAATTTATGCATTACAAATATTTGTAATTAAGAAGTTAGTAAACATTGAAGTATTACCGTACGATGCACAGCAACAAATTTGATATGCACGAAAGGAAATAAATTACGTTCAATAAAATTATTCTAGGACAGAAAAATGTCTCGAGTTAGGAATTAAAATTGCTCGAAGTGCAAAGGGTTAAAAGATCGACTGTTTCAACCAGTTAGGGGAATCCTCGTTGAGACCCTGTCTTCCCTTAAATTCAGCCTTCGGATCAGTGACCACCAGAATTTCTGGAGCCTGTACTTCCGGGTCCTCGAGGAACAGTCCGAAGCAAATACGTCGAAGGGAGTTTCGCAGGCGGCGGGTCCCGGCGATAAATCATTTCGCATGCGGCGCACGATCGCGGCGCGGCGTCCACGGCGAATCTTATGCATTACGTTTATCGTTGGGTCGATCGGTCGGGTAAAAAGTATTTCATACAAGACAAATTGTAGCCTGCCAGAGAGGGACGGTGCTGGCAAGGCCCGAGGACCGTCGCACACTGTTCGATTCTCCCAAGAATTCAACAGGAATCGACAAAATATAACTGAATTAAACGCTTCTGTCGAAATATCGTTTAACACTAGGAACTACCGAACCAGTCATTCTAACTGGTTACTAGATTTTCTTTCACAATTAACACGTTGAGCGCGACGTCGGTCCCTGGGGACCGGCGGTCGACTTTTCGTTTGGGCAGCGTCGGTCCCTGGGACCGACAGTATCAAAGTTAAAAATAAAATATAGTAATTTCAATGATATTTATTAAAACACTCTAAACAAAAATATGGCTTAGATTTACGTCTCTTCCAGACATTTTCTGTCTTATAGGTAATAAATACTTTCAAAAACATACAAAAATTTTCTATTCTCAAATCGTCTTTATACTTTCTCATGGCTTTTTGCTAACTGATCGTTTCTTTGCCTTTTTGGAGTGTATATACCAGTGCACTGCCCGCATTTTTTCATTTTCCCCATCCCAAAAATCATTTGAGCGTTCGCCGTCAAGTACTCGCTCGCTGCCGGCCAAACAGAAAGAATAGGAATATCGGCGCCGTGCTCAACGTGTTAATGAAGTTGTCTTTCTAAAAACGCTACAAGAAACGTTTAAGGCGAGATAAGGTTCTGGTGAGCGAGAGTCACCTCTCGAGTAGCGGCATCGAATGATGTGGTGAGTGAGAGACACCTCTCGAGTGCAAAGGGTTAAAAAAGTTACAGCAATTCGAACGTCGTCCGAGTACTTGCGCGCACGAGACCGGCGGCGCGGCGGTGGAAACGCGAAGGGGTTAATTGAGACAGAGGGTCGCTATCGTCCCGACGCGATTGATCGCGTCGTATAAATCGTTTGAGAGACACTGTCTCCGCCGATGAAGTCACCAGTCGGCGCGTAAACCCTCGGACGGCAACAATGAACAACCGCAAAGAACAGCGGGTAACAAATGACGCGAACGGCCGTAGGTCGCTTTCGCCTCGTCACTTCAGCAGAATGCGAAACCGGCTGGAGGTCGAGGAGAAAGGGACAGAGTGAAGAGAAGAAGCAGGGGAGAGGGAAAAAAGAAAAGCCTGAAGAGAAGAAGTTTACCGCGGCTGGCCGGTCGATAAGGTAAATGCGGCGACTAAAAGCGCGTGTTCCTGTTTACGTGGCAGCGAGCGCGGGTTTCCGATAGTCCCTATCGACGCGGGTCCGCAGTTCCGGCTCGGGGCTCGCGTACGTCGCGGCGTCATCGTGGTATGCAGATCTCGTGTTCCCGGTCGGGTTTAAGTGCCGCGTAATTCAGTCCGGAACCCCATGACCCTCCACATATCCCGTTCCTCCCGACTCTTCCGTTCCCTCTCGTCCCTCTCATCCGTCCCCTTCATCTCATTCACCTTCCCGTTCCACCCCTGTAGGACCCACCGCCGAATTTTTACGAGTTTTCTCGCGCTAGACTCGTTATTGTGTCCCGGTCGTGGCGAACGGAGTTATGTTTCTCATACTATCCAGCGTCCCAAAAATGTTCAAGTGAAATGGCCGATTGTTCAGGCCATTCTGTGAAACTTTTTCCTTTGCCAGTTCACGAGTCGACGCTTCGTTTTCAAGTTATCTACGTGTTTCCCGCTAGTAACTGATCCGCCTTCGATTCAATGTACCGTTCTTAACCGTCTTCCGTTATGCCAGCTTTTAAAACAAGGTCTGCTAAACAGGGAAAAATATTTCTTCTTCTTTGAAAAATATTTGACACGTGTTTTTTTTTCATCAGCAACCATCCACTTTGAAGGGGTGAAAACAGCCCTCAAAGTTGGGGGTCAAAACCATATTTTTTGGGATATCTCGAAAGCCGAGGTCGAAAGAATTTGAATTTTTCTTTTAAATTGTGTGTTTTTTAAACTGGAAATGTAGTCACGCAAGAAAATTTTTACGAAAGTTAAAATAAGTAAATAATAAATGTAGTCGCTCTCATAAGTTTCATCAAAATAGGATTTTCGCATTTAAGTATATTCCCTTATAAGTAGTTTTATTGAGGAGTCTTCTAGCAGACTCAGGACGCAATGTTCCTCCTTCCTTCGTGTTATTTATTAAAATCTGTGATGTCATTCGTAATGTTACATTTGTCTCACGCACACGTGGGTGGTCTCTCGATTCGAATCCATCGGCGCACATCAACGCGCTATACACAGCAATAGCGAATTCGTGAACGGAAGCGCTGCGCAACAGCGACGGATCAGGTAACAGCGAGAAAGTGTCGTCGAATCAGCCATCTGCCGGCGAGTGCAAGAAACAGAACCACCTTAGGAATTATTCGGATAGCTAATTGCTTTAGACTGCAAGCACGTTATTTTGCTACAGTCTGTACATTCTACTTTCGCGAGCACATTTTGTTTCAGTTTATTATCGTATAATTGACCGCGCAGCGCCGAAGTACATTGTAAAATATCAAACAGATAAGGCAGGAGAGAGTACCGGACACTGCTACAGTGTACTGTGAAAAATCGTGTAGCATTCAAGATTACTCTTTCAGCCCCGGTGACTGTACTCAGACTTTTGAATAATGTTTCAGAGATAGATACGAGGCGTATCGCCGAGATAATGGATACATTAGAAAGTAGTGGGCGTATCAAGCGGTATAGTCGAGGTATAGCGAGCCTGCAGCCTTGGGCGGTCGAGCGATGGAACTCCAACTATAACCTTATAGCTTATAGCAATAACAAGCTGGATACTTGTTACTGGTTTCGCCAAGTGCACAGCTTGTTGTTCCGCTGCGGAACAACTGCAAATGACGTTATGCGTTCTGTCAACAAACCAAACTCGATCCAACTGTACAATATACGTCCTGGATCTATGATCGAACGAATCTATGATCGCTCATTCTGTCACGAGTACGTGGACGTTCAATTAAAAAGAAAACAACGAAATTATGACAACGGAAAGCGTTTCGAGCGGTTTTTCCGTCCTAGTTGTCGCTGGTTCAAGGCAATAACGCTCTAGTTTACGAAGGTAAATTTAACGCATTTTGCATACGCAAATCTACATCTATTGTTTTAAGGGTTTTAAATTTGCAAGCTGAAGGTTCTAAAAATTATCTGGATGCGTCCTAGTCCGCTGTTAAAAGTGGTCTAATCTATACTAGTTCGAAGTTCCAAACGTTCTGTTCGTCCATCTTATTCCGCTCTTGGTCTGACCTTACCAAACTTCGGAAAAATGATTTTTACTATGGTAGTGATAAATGAGAGACGAATCGCCAGTTTCGGACGTAGTCCTAAAATTGTGCAACGCCTATCGATTTCATGATTTCGTTTTCCCACGAAGTCTCGTAAGACGTTGCGCAAAGATCCCTTGTTCAAGGATCTTTTTCCGAAACTGGTGTCATCTTTCCGCTACGAGTGGGTCTACGATGCGTCGATTGTCATCGAGTGGAGTACAACTTGTCTGTTTCCTATTTCGAAACGAAATACTTGACTTTCAGCCATACCCGAGTACGTAACTAAAACTTCCGGCCAAGCATGCCCATAGATATCTCAAAAACGACAGTGTACCACTTGATCGCAGCACAGACCAAGTCATACGATGTCTAGACAATTTTAGAAATACAATGTCAATTTAAATCGTGGCTATTAAAAATAATGTAGTATAAAAAGCATATAGTTGTACATTTAACAACACGGAGAAGCATCCGGCCAAGCATGCCCATAGATATCTTAAAAATGACAGTGTACCAGTTGATCGCAGCACAGATCAACCCACATGATGTGTAGACAATTGTAGAAATACAATGTCAACTTAAATCGTGGCTGTTAAAAATAATGTAATATAAAAAGCATATAATAGTGCATTTAACAAGACAGGGAATTGTAGAAAAATTTTATGATATCATCTTGAAACATTCACGACAGACCCAGACACGAGTCTAGACAATTCTAAACAGAAAGAAATAATTGTTTGAAATCGTAATTTGTCGTTAACTAAATAACTTCGAGTTTGTAGAATTTTCGAGGGTGCTAATTCGTTAGTAAAATTGTCAACGAGAATTCTTACTGCCTCGAAGAATAAATTGTTCGTCCAGTGAATCGTCCCTTGGTTAAATAATAATATGGTCGCAACGTAGCCTCGCTTAGGTAAAATATCGACAACTTTTTTCATTGTTACTAGGACCCTGAGCGCTAAGGAACGTGTCGACTCACTGAACGAACTTGGATGATAAAAAGTAGCATTCATGACAGTGCTTCGCTCATAAATAACTCCAGCACGCGCCTCGCCAAAACTGTCTCGCCCGAGCAGCAGCTCAGACAAGTCAGCTCTACTTTACGACAATCTCGAGTGTCTACGGCTCTCCATTCGCGCGTCCCACGGCAACGAAAGTTGACATTTACAGAGGCTTGTGTCTCGATTCAGACGAAGCAACGCATTCCTCGCTACGATATCGCTCCCACTGTCCAAATCGCTATCACTTTCGCTATCAGAACTATTAACCACGTTTGATAACACATCTACATATATATTTCTAAGTTGGAAAGCATTTCGAAGGATATTTTATAACTTGTAATAAACCTAAGCTTTCGATATTCGAAGGCAGCAAAAGACAATTCTCAAACTAACAGAACAAGCTTCCGCTCAACACTTTAACTGCCGAACCAACGACCTCGAAAATTCCGTAAAATTAAAGTGATTTATTTAACCCTCTACTTATTTTTTTACTTCTTCTTCTTCCCTCTACTTCTTATTTAAGCCTCGATGACTTTACTGGAACATCAACCCCGTTACTGGCCCAAAAAGCGTCCTCGGTGACTCATGTCACAGATGATTCCACTCCCATGATTTATGATCTGTTTGAACAAGATTTATCGGGGGCAAATAACAATTTAGCGTCAGACCCAACCCGACGACAAGTGTATCAACTTGAGAGACACGAAAGTTCACGAGGCTCGCGACGCAACACGGTGAAAAAAATTTCGGCTGGTATCGCGGCGTGTAATTTCAAATGCAAAACGGCCATTGAAAAAACTGGTTCCCCGTGCTGGACAACACGGTTGCGCTCATAATTACACGCATGATATATCGCGCGCGGGTAGCAGGAGACTCGTTATCGATGCGTTCGACTTTCACGCGTGCCCCGGTAATTGTTCGCGTTTGCTCCCCTCCACCGTTCCGCTCCGCCCCTTGCCACGCCCTTCGCACGAGTTTTAGAGTTCTTGGGGGGATATTAAGCTGCCGTTACGATGCTTGGCATTTTCTGACCAATTTCAGATGTGGAAAATCTGCGAGCGATGGATGAAATGCATAAATGTTCGTGTAAAACAAGGAGTGTTCTAATTTTAACACTTTACAGTGATTAGACTTTCTTTGTTCTCCGCAGAACGACAAAAAGAAAATACAAATTTGTAGTTACTGCGTGCCTAGCTATTCTCCAATGACCGTACACGATCAACGATTAAATAAAATGTTGTTTCCGTTTAAAGAAAATTAAGGAAGTATATATTTAGAAGATTTAAGGGTATTTAGAAGGGGTTAAACGCTATGTCAGTCCCTGGGGACTGACGGTATCAGAGTTACAAAACAATATTGTTATATTGTTACATTGTAAAGAAGAATTATTTCATAATTCTTTGTATTTTTGAAATTCATAATTCTTTTTATAATTCTTTGAATTTATTGTAAGAATTACTTCATAACAATCCTTAAGAAAATAGTAGAATATAGGGGTTGTCACGGGTATATTGTACCGACAGACAATCCAGAGTAGTCGAAGTTTGCCTGTCGAACAGATTAGACAGCTAATTTGGTAAAATTAATCCAGACTGTATTTTAGTGTAAACAGTTACTAATTTGTGAATAAATAATGATATATAAACGAGATGCCGCACCACACGAAGTGCGCAGAACGTGCAACAATATATTATATACAATTTGTGTATAATGAAAAAATAATCACATAGTCTTAGTTGATTTCGTTGAAACAAGAAAACAGAAATGGAGTAAGCTTGTCGTTTGCTGATACAAAGTTGCAATTTTCCATTGGAGTTTCACTAAAAGTAAAATGGAAAGTGAGACAAAGTTGCTCCGCGTTTAACGTGTTAAGAGAACTCTCAATTATTGCGCTGTAGCAAAATGAAACTTGAAAAGCTGCTTTTACGATGTAATTCGTAACAAAATGACTTATTAACACGTTAAGCTCCACGCCGGTGTTGTCTTTTTTTAGGTATTCGCCGATATTTCGGTACATTTATTAATTTATTAATACACTATAATTCTTTTAGTTCTATATTGTATTTTATACATTTTATTAAATCGTATACATTTTATTAAATTTTATACATTTTATTACATTTTATACATTTTGACCCCATAAAATGAGAACTTGAAAACCTACATTTTCTCGTAGAATGCTACGAATTGACCGCTAAAAAAACCGTGTACAAAGATTTTTTTAAGAGCGAATCATCCACAAACTTAATTATTAAAGATTCCTTTTTGCATCGTCGCGTTCGAACATGATTCGTGAAACTCGACCGACGGGATTTCGTCGATTGCGACCAGGAACTGATCCACGATCGATTAAAGCTGCCCGAGCGGCCATGGACGGTTTATATTATCAATCATTACCGATTAAACTCGCGTGATGTCGTGAGAATGGGTGGGGCTTTATTAAAAAAGCAATTCCAAGCTGGCTCGCGCTCGAAACCGTGCTTCATTCTGGAAGACGTGGCCTGGGCGATGCAAAGGATACCGTGTTCCGTCCGGACGGCTTTGAATTATTCATAGGTCTTAATACAAAGGCGCCATCGTTTCGTCGATTTCCATTAAATTGCGATGCTTTCGTTTCGTTTCATTAACCGTTTAAACCACTCCCTCCAGGTCCGCGGGAAACGGTTTCTTGCGGTGCCGAACGTCCCAGATACGTCACCCAACTTCCTGCAATCGAGAAATCTATCGAGCTGGACACGAACCCACTGCAACCTTTCAGACGCCTCTGTTCCGTTTCTGAGAAAGGGCTTCGTTACTCGCATCCATCGAAACGACTTCTAAACGCTCGAAACTGATTTATCGCTAACGACCAACCGCATCTTCGAATTTTAAGCGACGCAGTCCGGCTTCTACAGACATTATTATGCTCCTGAGACGGTATCCATATCTCCGTGGATAAACGTATCTTTCTCACTAAGCAAGGACTCGACAGCACCATCGATCATCGTGGGTTTTTCTAATAAATTGCGTCAGTTTCGAACGCGCAAGATGAAAATCAAAGAGACAATGCAGCTATAGACGACCGTGACATGGGCACAGAGGATGCCCCTCGATACCAAATAATTTTAGTCTAATGCATTTTTTCTTATCACCAATAATAACCAAATTATTCAGATGGTGTGGCATCACGATCAACACAAAACTCCCGAAAATGTGTATTATCATTGCACTACTGACAAACTCACAAACAGACCACTCATAGCAAACTCTGATTGATACCTGCCTTAGCGATCTCCGTCCTGAACGACTCACCATAGTATTAATCATCTTGTTTTGAACGTTCATTCCTTCTTCCCATTACGACGATACTATAAGTACCACCCCCAAACTTCAAAATAAACGAGTCTGTATTTAACACCGAAAAACGCCTAATCTCCGTTCGTCGCCTTCCCGCTAACAAGTTTGGTCTAGTGAAATATAGTATCAGCCAGAAAACGCGTCCCAGACGGTATTCTCTACTCCAAATTTACCGGTTCGGAAAAAGTATAGAGAAGTATCGTCACAAACTCAACAGTGAAGAATTTATTGAAGTTAACCCTTTGCACTCGAATGGTGACTCCGAAGCACCAGTAAAAATTGTCATTCCATATTCAAAACAGTATTCATATTACGAAATTCGTCTGTATTCTATAAATGAGCCGTTTATTTTGAAAGTGGCGTAAGTCCATTTAAAAAAAAAAAATCGAATCAACTACAATAATAGTTACATTTTTACAAGATCTTTTCATTCTGAGACAACTTGTTACTAATATATTTAAAATCGTTAAGATTTTGTAACACGAAAATTTGCTGGTTAATAAAGCGATGAAAAGGTTTATTTTGAAAGTGGCGTAAGTCCCATTGTGAGAGTTTCAAATGGATATGGAAAATAATTATGCAATAAAATTTTATGAGATCCCAGCTTTATGTTTAATTATCAAAGTAACAGTTGAATTATTAATGTGCAATGAATTTGTTTTAAACAACGGAACAGTGCCTGTCCACAGAAAATGCGATTTTTAAAAGGCTAAAAAATATTGACGGTGAAAAAGTAAATTGGTTTAAAGTATGTTGGATGAGATTTTTGAGAAGCGATTCATACAAGTTATTCTATGAAACGACAATGAACGAGGATGCACCATTCAAGACATTGGATTTACTACCGTAACGGGGAAGACCGAAAAACTTTTATAATATCCAGTTGGCATCACTATACAAAAAACTGAGAGCACTCACAAACCTAAAATATAAGGACTTAATGGATTTATTACATTATATACCACCTGCACAACACAGTTATTTTAAATCCCTCCCGCGTACACAAACTGAAGAAGACTGAATAATAATTAATAAAACTGTATTAATTTTAATGTAAAAATTATTTAACAAAGAATGAAAGTTGAATATTTTTTTGATTTTATAACATAAAAGTGTATACATTTATTTTAAATTCAAGGGAAATTTACTTTTCCTATGGACTTGTGCTTTCTTAACACTTTATCGACCGGCGATTATTTCAGAATTTTTGTAAGGCCCATGATCCATGACTGAAAACTTTTTAATCAGTCTTTCAACGTTCACAGCAATTTTTATTGCGGATCAAAAATGCATCCCCAATAATATTGTCTAATAATGTTGTTACAATTTGGAATGTAAAAATAGAATTTTAAGCTTCATTTTGATACAGCGCTAATATTGAAAAGCCTATTAATAGGCTTCCGGTCGATAAAGAATTGAAAACGTCGTTTCATTGATTTTGAAAATGGCGTAAGTCCATTCATAGCCACCAAAAACATTATTTCTTCAATAATGTTAATTATGCTAATTGGGATGATAAATTTGACACTTTTAGAAACCCAAAAACATTATTCTATTATGTTATCTGTTACCCATATTTTTAAATTTAATCCAACGCAAACCCTTCAATATCTCGATTCGGGCATAAATGGACTTAAGCCACCTTCAAAATAAACGGCGCAAATTATTGAAAATTCAACTGTTGCATGAGGAAACACGTTTAATATCGGGTGCATATTGTAAAAAGGATTACATAGAATTAAAATAGTCGAGGTTGAAAGAAATCTCTTAATTTTAGAATTAAAATTGCTTCGAGTGCAGAGGGTTAATTTAAATTGATTCACTTTCATGTCAAATTACGAAATAATAGCCAGCGACATGAGATAAATTGTGAGAAACATTTCCGATCAACAATGTGTAATCAGAAGGAGCAGTGTCTAGTGAATACGACGGTTGAGATAAAACTTCCCAATTGTGTATAAAAGTAGGTTTTGACCGATGCCAGGCAAGCAGCATCTCACATGTGGACTATTGTCAGATCAAGATCACACCCTGATCGAATACGTACGGAAATTAGGAAAAGTCGAAGGGTTCCGTGTGTGTCCCGTTCATAAATGCCTCACCCTGTATACTAGCAAAATTTAACGCTAGATAGGTTTACTGTTAAAGACCGATTCGTTGACTAGTTGCTCGGACATTTCGACGAAGGGGATCCTGGACGATCGGTAAACGCCGATAAAAAGAAACGTTGGAAAGGTTGAGCTGTAACGCGACCCCCGAGGACTTCGGCCCAGAAAACCCTCGATTTTTTCGAATTGTCCTGGCGGAGGAGCTGCAACGGCAGGTTCATCTTACCGAGTCCGCGTTCAAAGACGAAGAGTCCTTCTCCGGTCTGGTCGTTGCGTGCAGCTTGTAATGCGAGCACAGCCCTGAAAGATCATCCGATTAAGAGTAGCAAGCTACGATCCGGGACCGTGATACTTCACGTGCAGGATACGGGATGTGGGCATACACGCACAGGCAAACACACCACCGTAACACCGATCCGGCCGCGGTGTCAGGTATATTCCCGTCTCGCGGATTAACGATCGACTGACAAATAAAATTTACTGCGAGATTTCGTTCGACTCGCGTGACGCTCAAAGGAGGCAAATGACCGTGAAAGGCTGGCGTTGCTCGCGCCGCTTCCTCGATACGCATGAATTAATGCAACCATCCGCGAGCAACGCATGTAATCAGCGTCGCGGATCGCCGTTCGTAGCGCGAAACCAGCGTTTCGCAACTATCGTGGGCGAAACTATGACCATGTCAACAATTTACTACACTGCGGGACAAAAAGATAGCACCCCTAAAATTAACGTAATTTTTATTTATTTAACATTACAACTAAGGTTTTGTTTTTATACGTTCTTGCATAATACCTCTATAAACGTACACGAATGAAATTGAATTGAATTTCTCCAAGCTATACAATTTTATTAAAAGAAAAAGAACTTTCAAGGAAGTATAGTGGGACAAATTGATGGCACATTTAATTTAAAATTATGTATAACAATAAATCAACGAATGATATTTAATGCTGTATGTCTTGTGGTTCCTCCGATTTTGGAATTAAAATTTGTCGCAGTGCAAAAATTTAATATACTTTATAATGATGACAATGTTGAGGCGTCCGTCCCGCGGTTCGGAGTAATTATCGCTCAAGTGCGATGCTTTGTAGAATTCCTAGTAGATTTCCTCGAAGCATTCTTGTAATTACAATAATTATGAAAGAAAAAGTCAGTAACAAGTCATTTCGACCTATTCGATAGTTCTAGCGTTAAAGAAAAGCAACAATCTATCCCGCACAGGTTTAAAATTATTACTGTCCCTCGGGAACATGAAACAAACATTTCGCCCATCGGTTCGGCGAAGCGTACGTTGGACACTAGAAACCCGCGTCAGTTTGACAACAACGGTCGGACGCGGCTTAATGATCGAATTCATGTGCAAAGGTCGATCGAAATCATACTTACTTGTCGAGCATTTTGCAAAATAACGTTTATTATCCGAACAAAATACCGCGAGCGCGATGAGTCGGACAAAGGGTGTGTGACTCGGTTTTACGCGTTTCAACGCGCCTGTATTCTCGTGGCGGCTTTTCATCCGCGACAAAATCTCAATTATCACGCCGCCGGTTGTTAGAACTTTCCCGCACGGGGAAATCTGTTAACGCGAACTATCGATAATCCGGGAAGCAGTCGTACTTTGGCTAGGGTCGAAGCGGAGCGGCTCGGACAACAACAATGCGCATATACGCCGGTTATTAAAGCTCCATCGGTGAACCACCAAACCTGCGAAGCTTTATGAAAGCTGGTCCTTTCATACCGCGCCGTGAAAACGACCGGTGAACAATAATCCCGTGACTGTTAAATGTAAACAGTCGGCGTGCCGCGATCTCTTCTGCCCGTTACTCGAATTCCCATCCATTTCTGTTTCGCATAACAAGCTATTCGAACCCGCGATAAAGTTTCGCGAACTTCCTCATTCGGCAAAGAATACCGTCTCGTACAGGACCAAACGACAGCGAGATATAAGTGTCACAGCGATTGGACATACTTCGTGATTGCACGTCAATTTATTTATTTACTTTCATTAATATTGTTTCAGCGCACGAATAATAAATCGTTTAGTTTGTACGCTTATAAAGGGGGTCCCAAAATTAACGTAAGGTTTGAATTAAATAAAAAACACAGTTTTTAGTCTTTAGATTGTTATTTTTTTCATTGAATCATAAAGTAAATAGGATAGGATTATTTATGGAATAACACATCGGGCAAATGGCCTCCACGGCTTTGCTGGCACATACGCACTCTTTTGTCGAAATTTTTCATGTCCTTTCTGCATAATTGTGGCTGAATTTCATTGATGCAGCGTTTAATTTCCTCTTGTAATGCACGGGTGGTCGTGGGCTTGTTGACATAGATCTTTGACTTCAAATAACCCCATAAGAAGAAATCTAATGGTGTTAAATCACACGATCTAGGGGGTCAATTCTGATCACCGAAACGAGAGAGTACACGACCAGGAAATGTCTCATGCAGTAATTGAATTGTTTCACTGGTTGTATGGCATGTGGCAACGTCTTGTTGAAACAACATATTGGCCACATCAATAGCATCCAATTTCGGCAGAAAGAACTGTGTTATCACGTCGCGATATCGAGCACCAGTAACAGTTACTGCTTGACCAGCCTCATTTTCAAAAAAGTATGGTCCAATGATGCCTCCAGCCCAAAATCCGTACCAAACAGTGACACGTTGTGGGTGCATTTGTTGTTCGACAATCACATGTGTGTTCTCCGAACCCCAAACACGGCAATATTGGCGATTAACAAAACCATCAAGGTGAAAATGTGCTTCATCGCTTAGGATGATTTTGCTCGAAAAATCAGCATCCACTTGTTGATGTTCAATAATCCATTTCACGAACTCTCTTCGCTGTTCATGGTCATTAGGCTTCAGTTGTTGCGTTAATTGAATTTTGTAAGCATGGAGACACAGATCTTTTGTGAGTATACGCTGCAGAGAGCTTCTTGAAATTTGCAATTCTTGTCCACGACGCCGAATTGATGTTCCTAGGTTTTCATCAACACTCTCACGCACTGCTTCGATATTGACATTTGAACGGTTTGTTTTTGGACGACCGGTGTGTTTAGCGTCTCCAACTGATTCAGTCTCCCTGAATTTTTCAATTAATCTTTTCACAGTTGACAAGGTTAAAACACTATTTTTACCATATTTTGTATAAAATTTTCGAACTGCGGCTGCCAAACATTCATTATTTTTGAAATATTATTCAGTAATGAAAGCACGTTGTTGTATCGTATAACGCTCCATTTTTACTAACCCTAAACTCGCAGCTGTCAAATTGTTCTTTTTTCAGGGTTGCCAACAATTTACTGCAGAAATGGCTGCAAATTCAAATCGTGCCTTAATTTTGGGACATCCATTACTTTGAGCTCAACAAAGTTTTTGTCTGCGTGACCATCGAAGGTCACTTTATTAGTTTTGTAACAGAAGTGTCCGTCTCGCACATTTGACGAACAAATGCTCCGAGAACGGGACTTTGCAAATTACAACCGGGGACGTAAAAATCCTCGCTTCGGGGATTAGGACTCGGGAAGTGTTTTATTATTAACAGCTGACTTACACGTGCACTTCCAGGGTTACCTCCGAAATTGCGTTCTCCTCGCCCGCTTCAAGAAACTCTTTGTCATGCGTTACCGGACGGGCCTTGCCTGCGCTGCGCGGCCTGTCCCTTGTTTTCCGTCAACGCGGCTTGCCGAAAGTTACTTTTCTCTCTTCCACCATCAATTTTCACCGTTTTCTTCGACCAGCGTGGGCGGCGATTGTCCTTCAAAATTGTCACGGCCTTCCCGAAAATATCTGTTGTTCATTGGTCAATTCTAGTCACACCCATTTGACGACTGAACTTAAATACCGGTGTTCGACAAGCGCGCGTCAGATTAGCAAGATTAGCTAGATTAACGAAAGATACAGAAGTCATACACTTCTCTATCGGCACTGAATTACGGTTCAGATCTTACGGTTTTCTCAGACAAGAATACTCTTGTAATATTTCAAATCGCGCTAAGTCTCACCTATCATTATACAGTCAGCTAAATTCACATATTTAAATAAAGTTTTGTTCCACTCGTTTTCTACAAAGTTAATCCTGGTGATCAGATCCATTTCACAAGTAACCCATCCCGAACAAGTCTCGCATCACCATTCGGCGCGATCAGTTTTCATTCAGCCCTTCGATACCAAATAATTTTAACGTGATGCATTTCTTTTTATTGGGATATGGGTATAAAATAAAATTACACTATATTGTAAAATATGAAATAAAATTTATATATATTAATAGCTTCTCTAGAAGCATGTTGTGAGTCACGTCTTTACTCTACGAAAGAAACGTTACTACAGACAGACACAAGAGATCGATACTGAGGAGGAACGGTCGAATATAAACAGTTGAGGATCGATGGTTCCATGCCGGGAAAATATACAATGTATGCATATATAGGTTCAACAGCGGTTTAATCGATCCTTCCTAGTAAAGAAATAATAGATTTATTTTGTAATAAATTTATGAAATAAATTCCAACACTTTTTATCACCAATAGCAGCCGAGTTATTCAAGTAGCCGGTTTTATGTACATTATCCTGTGTATGCATGAATGAAAATGTCGGCAGAGTTAAGCCTTTCTCACATTCGTCAGTTGGCTGCGATTTGTGACGACTGAACCTCCTACGCTCGCCAACGGACAACCAACAGTTCTTCAGATGGATAACCTTGAAAACAAGCGGTAACAGTCATCGATGTCCGTAACGAGAACCAACATCTACACGATTACCGTATTTATCGCTTCACTATCGGTTCCACGCGATAACAAATTTCTCGGAGTGATAGTTCCCGGCTCTCTCCGCGACAATCGGTCGAGTCTTTGCGACCGTTGTATTTCTGTCAACTCGTAGTTACGATTCGACGATCCGAACGTATCGAAATGCGTTCGAATTGCCTGGTAACGAGCAATATTTCAACGAGGCATGGTAGAGGGAGGCAGAGATAGCGTCAACACAAGGCTACCGCGGCCCATACCCATTGACCCCAGTGTCCAGCTTCGATCCCGAGCGTTTCATTCATAAACGAGACTTGGTGGGCGTAAATGAATTGTACTCGAGCGTTGTTAATATCGTAACTCGGTGGCGTGGGCGTGGCTCCGGGGTTTGTTAATCGAGCGTCGTATCTACGGACGCGGAGAAAACGTATTACTTAGCCGGTCGGAAGGGCGTGCCATAAATTTCTCAGCGCGCCACGCCAGAGATTTATATGAGACACGGCCCGGGCGCAGCGACGCTTTGCCGCCTAATCGTTCGCCATCTTACCCGTTCACGGTCTTTACCTTTCTTTGTACGGTCTTTTCCCCGCTAAAAAATTGCTCGCCCAACCGGCAGGCGGGAGGACGAGGCGAGCTTCAAGGACACGATCGATGAGGAATGATTAAGAGCGAGCTTCGAGCTGCCTCGAAGAATTCAGGAGCAGAGGGTAAAGTAGCTCGGCGAACGGTTTTCCCTTCACGAATGGTCAAGGCGACGACGATTGCCTTCTCAAGGCCACATCATTCATCGCCGACTCGATCAACGGAAATGCTTCGTGCGGCTGCTCGATCTGTAATTTTGCAGCGACCGGTCGTTCTTTGTTAGCGAACGGTTCGATCAGGGTTGAAACATCTGCGAACTGGATGTTGCGTCGAGTCTGCGAGTCCAATTGCCACGGTTGTCTCGAACTGCAGGTGAAAACGATGCGCTGACGTTTCCAATGATAACTTTGCTTAAATATTAACTTTAATAAAATTGGATGAGCTACAACGAAGTAATCGTGACTGCTTTCGAACTTCTAAGAACGTTTCATCGTTTCTCCGCAGATGCGTACTGCGTTGATTCAATCTTGCACGGAAGAAATATACAAAATATCCAATAGCCGTCGACAGAAACCGACGATACCCAATTTAATGAAGTTATACTTCCAAGTAGAAATTTCGAGTTTCCCTATGTATTAATTGCACTTAATTGCCTAATAACACGACAAGAAGCGTGCACTATCATTTCGGCGAGAAATTTATAAGGCATGGATAAATAATCTTCCACTGAAAAAACTGTCAATTTCATAATCGCGCGGAACGCCCGTCCACTCCCATCTAATTGGCATTAAGCCCCTCCTTCGACTCTCCCTCGCGCAATCTCTTAATGCAACCGATTTACGCGGTCCGAGACGAGCCGTGGCAGCCCAGTCAAACACGAAGGTTCGCAGACAACACCGAGCTGGAAGAAAGATCGCGTCTATCCGCGAAATAACCATCTAGCAGAGAAATCGACGATATTATCGCAGTGAAAGCGCGAGGAATGGGATTCTTCACGGACGCTTGGTCGCTATTTAATCAAACCCCACGCGCGGATGCGTACCGCACGCAATCGATCGTGGTTAAAACGTTTATTCAGGCCTCGTTTTTCGTTGCGATCCGCCTGGAGAGAGCGACAGAGAGAGAGAGAGAGAGAGAGAGAGAGAGAGAGAGAGAGAGAGAGAGAGAGAGA
>CM052099.1:9453931-9465017 GCA_028453745.1 Agapostemon virescens
ATTCCTCGTGGATTGCCAGGATTAAAGTTTGTCTCGTTTCCTTCGGATGATTAGACGTTTGGACAGCTCAATTTGTTTCTCCGATTGACAATCATTCCCCTAATAACCGGTTCTACGAAAATAATTGCATCGTTGCTAAACTCGCGACGACTCTGCGCAGAGTTTAGCGTGGCCGGTGTCGCAACAGTCTTTTAACATTGTCTCTATCTCGACATTGTATCTACGGCTCTAAATAGATACTCTAAATGGCTACGCCATATCGAAAAGGAGCCTGGTAGTTTGACTATGAAAAATAGTGCCGCAGGAAATTAGTAGGTTACGTTCCTGGGAATGATTCATTGTTTCGCGAACTGAAATTACTAAAGTCGTTTGAGACCGCGCGTTTAACAAGCGTGTTGAGACGGTGATGTTTAAGCTGATGCAAGGGGGTGTTTACGATGCGGGCGATCGAATCTCGCTATGTTTGAGAAATGTGTTGGAATTTATTTCATAAATTTAGAACAAAATTAACCCTCTATGGGCCCGTGTAACTTTCAGGTCACATTTTAATTTATCGACATTTTACCAAATAATTATAGCTTTTTTTCATGAGATGGCGCATAAATCTTAATTCTATAACGTTGCCAAGACAACCAATATTAATATTTATGACCGTTGCTAGGCTCATCAACGTGAAATAACAAAATAAATGCTGTCCAAACTGTCTGCAGTAAAAACAAGCGAAACCATTTGATCCAATTGATATTATTTGTGCTTTTGTCAGTGATTACCAAACTAAAAATAGTGCACATAATAGCTCTGGGTTCGTATATCAATAACAACCTATTTGTTTGCATTTCGATTTTCAATTTGTTACTGTTTTTTTATGATACAGTTTTGTAACATTGAGGTTACAGTGGGCTATTATGGCAGATTTTGGTACGTTTAGGATAAAGCTTGTGCTTTCTCCTGTTTTCAGATTTATACATCCATACACCCAAAATATGAATACAAAATCAGATCGAAATAACAGAGGAATTAGAATTAGACGCATTCGCGGCAATAGATCCGATGATTCCTTATTAGATTCCGAGTCCGATGAAGATGTAATAGTATTTCCCTGACGATGGATAAATGTCATTGACAGTGACGAAGAATTTAGTACTCGATCCTCGTCAGATGAGGAAGATGCAGGACCACAAAGAATTGTTTGGCAACCACTATCCCAGACGAATAATAATAGTTGTTATCGCCCTTGGAAAGGAGATTGCCCTAATGTCCTCGAAGCACCCCATTCTCCTGTGACCTATTTTCGAAAACTATTTGACAAGGAAATTATAAGCAATATAGTTGACTATACCAATATGTATGCACTGCAATGTGATCCAACAAAGAGATTTCAAAAATAAAATGTTTAACGTCAAGTGCAAATTGTTTTATGGAATTTCACGCTTAAGCTTTTATGCACAGAAGTGCAAACTTTATAGGCCGTTGTTATCTGAAAGTCACGTAGTGAATATATTGCAATAAAGTTGTTTAAACGGAAAAATTGTTTTTCATTTGCGTATATAGGTTTATAATTTCTGATTTTTCGTTCCTCCATTTTTTTTTTTGGATTAAAAACAAAAATTCGGCCCATAGAGGGTTAATCTACTATTTCTTTAAAAGGAAGGATTGATTGAACCGGCTTTTGACCTGTATATGCATACATTGTATGTTGTCCCCGACATGGGACCCTCGATCCTCAGTTGTTTATATTCGATGTTGTGTCTTTCATTTGTAATGTTTCTTTCGAAGTGACAAGACGCGTCTCACAATTTGCTTCTAGAGAAGCTATTAACACTTTTCCGACCGGAAGCCTATTAATAGGTCTTTCAATAATTGCCCCGTAACAAAATGAGGTTTAAAAAACTGCTTTCACATTGTAATTTGTAACGAAATTATTAGATAACGTTATTTAGGAGGCCTCGTTGATTCGCAATAAAGATTGCTGTCAGCCGTTGAGGGATCCATTAAAAAGTTTTCAGTGATGGATTATGAACTTAATAGATTCTGAAATAATCGCCGGTCGGTAAAATGTTAAAATATATATATTTTATTTCGTATTCTATAATAGTGTGTAATTTTATTATATACCCATATTCCAATAGAATATCTACAATTTTCATTTATTCGAAAGTCAGGATACTTCAAGTTTAGGTATTGGATAATCGAAAAAGTATTAAGAGATTTTTGTCATTTTTTGATTAAATGTTTCTTTTATTCAAAATGAATTTTATTCAAGTATATATGGGCCATTATTATGTATGACTTTTTGCCATTTTTGGGGTAGAGCCATAATCCCATCGGAATAGAACTTCTGTGGTTCATCGACAAAAAACTTGGCTAGGAGATTTTCACAGTTCATTTTTTAATCCCACTTTTTACCATCAAGGTAGTTTTTCAGAGATGGAAACAAACAATAATCTGGTGGTGCAAGTTTTGGGCTATACGGTGGATGCATCAAAACTTCTCAGCTAAGCTCTCTCAATTTTTGAAAAGTCATCAAACTTGTGTGTGGTTTGGCGTTGTCATGATGGAACGCAACGCCTTTTCTGTTGATCAATTCTGGTCTGTTTTCTTTTTAATCGATTGCTGTAATCTGGTTAATTGTTGACAGTAGAGATTAGAATCAATCGTTTGACGGTGGACAATTCCCTTCGAATCCCTTCACGTCAAATTCCATTTTATTTGTACGTCAAGAGGATAAAGTTCTCCATTTTTAATCAATACTGACCGTCGTTGTTTTATACCTATTTTGGGGACAGCGAATTCACCGATCCTCTACTTGTAACTAACTCCTCTAAATGTAACTTGCAGTTTCGTCGGTGTCTAAGATAGCCTAATTTCAGACAAATCTCAAGATCCCCAACGAATCTTGCCGAATTATTGGATTTCTACCGTGCTTAGATAAAGCAGCGCGGTTTATGAGAGGACAGTTTACGGGTATTCGGCGACGCGCGCGAAAATAGGAACAGGTGGGAAAGCTGGCGTAAATGGCGTGGCCGGCGGTAAGCTGGTATAGAATAAATTGAATTTGTAGGGAGAAGCTTTACAGCTGCTGGCTGCCTCAATTTTTCCGGGACTTCGCGAACGCTCTTCTTGTCAAAATCACGGGGCAACCGGTTACCTCGACGCAACCCGTTTATGAGTAACGCGTTCATTGCGGCGTGGCTGTAAAAGCATCGCTGTGTCGCACGTACACACGCAAGATTATTTTCTTTTTTCTTCTTCTTGCCGCTTTAGAGACGATCTCCCCGAAAAAAAGCGTTGCTGCCGGAAGGGCTGCGGATAAAAGAGCTCTCTGAAGGCGAGCAAAGGTGTGGCCGAGGATGGAGAAAGGAGGCGGAATTGGCGTCAAAGCGAGCAGGAGAACCCGAGACTAAGAGAATAACGCGTAACGCGGCACATGGGGTAACGAAAAAGAGCAACCCCCGGCTAATTAGCAATTCTTTAGGCAAGCTGCGAGGGAAGGAGAAAGAGAGAACGAGAAAGGAGGGTAGAGGCGAAGAAAGAGAAACGAGACCAGTCTTTTCAAACAAGAGAAGCGCGCGCGACGTTTGCTTACGATACACAACCAAATGCAATTAATCTCTCTTTCAGTCTACGTCGCTGGCCCTGGAAAAACGCTGCAGGTAACTTGGAAAATGCTTAGACAATTCCACTGTGCTTTCGTCCACGTTCCAGAATGTCTTTCTGGCGTTTTTAACCCGTTCGTCTTGACATCGATACGTCGTGCATTGCCTGAAAGCAAGGACAAAAATCGAAAAGGTCTCTGTTTCGATTCGAAGCTATTTTGGCAACCGAAAAATGTGAGAAGAGAAAGAGAAAAGAAAAGGGGGTGTTTCGACCTGGTACAGAGAATTCGTCTATAAGGCTAGCAAGCAGGTTCTGCCTTAACCTCTTAGGCACTATGCGCCACCATAGTGGCTTTCGCGGATGCCACCTCTCTGACCGACGCGCTACTCAATTGTATTATTAATTATAAAAGTAAATTGTTAAAGTCAACATACGTGTATCATATCTTTAAGAAAAATTATAATTTTATGATCAAACACTTCATTCCAATGTAGTCGTGTAGAGAACAGCATTATCTTTCACACATTGCAGTGCTGTATCATTTACACGTAATTTGCGTTGAACTCTGCCGTGCAGAGAAACGCGAAATCGGATGGTAGTTGTTCAGATTCAGTTTTATTATTTAGATTCTACAAATGTATCCACGAGGAATCGTTCAACGAACTTATTTCTTGGCTACGCGTATATTATTTGCATAATGGCCAAAAAATGTAACAGATACATTCTTGAATAGATGTTAAAGCTACGTAAAATAATCGCTTTTAGCACTTCGTACATCCAGTATTAATCATCCGTGTCATGGTGGTTCAAGTAGAACGCAGCCCTGTCTCGTTAAAATAACAACAAAATGGTAGCTGCTATTGAGGCACCGCGATACTGTAATTAGTACCACCAGGGGCACGATCTCTTGCTACGGAGGGTAGAAAAAAGGTAACCAAGATGACAACATCTATTTGCTGTCAGGAGACATCGTGTCCCGTAGCAAGAGAGGGTAACATTGAGGTTAATACCCAACTGAGTAGCGACGTCGATCATGGTCTTCCCCGGGCTACTTAATTTATCCATCAGATCGACGAGATAGGCGACGGATGGCTGTTTCGAAAGGAGGCGTCAAACTAAGCCAGGTATCATCTGGTCCGGCGTATCTTGAAAAGCGTTATTCAAGCGTGGCTTTTTGAGGTAAAGCTTCTGGCTCGGCTCCCATAATAAGGATCCGGAGATTCTGTCTCTTTGAAAAGAAGTCGCGGTGACGCGTGGACAATGACGAACAATGCGGAAAGGGGAAACTCGGGTTTCGAAAACCGATGCGTTCGCTCCGTAATCGCCTATCCTGCTAGATGCAGTTGTCCGATTGCGCCAGAGAAGGAGCCCATCTCGCGATATACAACGAGCAATGGAAAGATCGAATCAATTTTTGACTGCAGCAATGTCGCGATAAATGTCACCATCTGGAATTCGAAGCGTTGCATACCAAAGTCGTTTTAACTGCTCGAGTAGCGTAGAAAGTACACGAAAACTGCCACTGTATTATCCCCACTACTGTGGGGAGTTTGGAAAATGTTCGAGTGCCTTGAAAGGGGTGATTGCTAGGGTTGTTCTAAGAAACGTTTTCCTTTGGCAGTTCGCGATTGGACGTTTCATTTTCGAATTATTCGCGAAAAACGAAGACCAATCGGAACGCGACTACAACAAACGGCTTTCGGCTCGGCCAATGGTAATGCCGTGCTCAGCTCGATCTATTAACGAGGTGTAACCTCTACATTGTAGTCACTACAGTTCTGATAGTATTTTTCGCGAAGGAAACAGTATCTTAGAATAACCCCAGGAATCGTCTCATTCATGAAACTCGCACATTTCTTAGACACCCTGTATACGCGATAAGTTTCCGTTAATAACATTTCCGATCTGTGGATACCGGAGATCCAATCCACACCTTAGTTTTCGAAGTATTTATAAATAACTGTTACTGTGTGCTACATCGAGTCATTTTCTTATTCAGTGCTGTGACGGCTGTACCTCCTGCGTTCACCGGCAGAGGGATGGTAGAATAGAAGGACTTTCTCGCTAGTACCTGATCCGCCTTCAATTCATATACATGGTGGGGCATTTTAAACAGGTCACCTGAATAACTCGCTTGTTTTTGAAGATAGGAGAAAATGCATTACACCAAACTTACTTGATATCGGGGGGTTCATAATCTGGTATTACCAATTTTTCTTTATATTATCCGGAACTGTATATATGTATGGCTAGGATCGTCATTTTTTCAGCCACCGCCAGAAGACTTTACAACAGCAGAAAACTGTCTGTGAGAATCGCAAGAGCGCGAGAGCAGAAGTGCAAAGTTCACACAGAAACGAATCGCGTTGACGGAGAATTTATTCCCGACTGTCCTCTTTGCCGAAGGGTTTGTTAAGGGCGAAGCCCCGTGGAGACTGAAAGTGGAATCGCTAGAACTCGATCCGAGGATCCGAAGAAGAAGAGCGCGAGCGTGACGATCGATTATATTCGGCTCGTTGGAAAAAAGAATGTCCGATAGGAACGGTATCTCAGTTTCCACATCGTTTGACGCTCGCCCCGGGGACATAAAGGCAAGCGTCCAACGGCGCGACTCTTGGGACAAAAGTCCCACAACCAGACGGAAGAGATGGGTGGACCGGCAGCCGGCGATATGGCAGAAGACTCTTCTGTCCTGGACGGCTTCGCTTCGGTATAAATTAAAAGTTCCTTTCCACTTCGGGGATCGTTAATCCGCCGTGTCACTATCCGCCGCATAACTCTCGCAGTTTATTTCTACCCGGCAGCTTCTCCAAGTCACCGAAACTTCGCCTCTTCATTACCAGTGACATCCTCGCGCGATTTTTGCGCCCCCGACGTCGCTTAACGACTATTATCGTCGCGGTATAGTTCCTTCTTGAATTGGCTGCACGTAAAGCTACTTCAGGATCTTGTCTGTTTGTAACTTTAAGCTACCGACGGTCCCGCGAGACACGTATCCTAGGCTACCCTGGAACATTTTGATAAGCCAATGACGTTTATATATGAAGACATACTGCAGTAGCATAACATAAGCCTGCATCTCTGATTATCACCGAAGGAACATGGGACATATCGTGGCTGTGACCGACCATCGTGTTTAACCCTTTTAGTGCCGAACGACGCTACATCGTCGTTCGCAACACTTGCAAAAAGTTCTAACGACGACATATCGTTGCGTATCCGATGGCACATTATTATTCGCATGACGAACGAATTCTGTCTCAAAATAAATTTATAAATGGTCTAATTTCATTGCAAAAGAATTTAAAAAATTGTTTTTGGCGTTTAACTTGTCAAAAAATAAGGTTCGATTTATGAACGTTCTGGGGTTCGACACAGTCCGCTTACCAGCAGTCATTCTGGCTGCTCCACTTCGTGGTCAAATCCTCAAGGAACCGAATCCCTAAATTTTGGCAATGTAAATTACGAAAATATAATATTTGTACTTCATACTACGTGGTCTATGTGAAGCTGTAATCAAATGATGATTATTTTTATGTGCAAATATTGTTTGCAGAAGTTAAACTAGTTCCTATGTTTTTCATAATGGTTTATATTGATGTCATTCGCATGGTTTTCAATATGTATCGAAATACAATTCGCATTACTTTATTCTTTCTTTATTTCGTAATATGCTGCTTTTTGAATTTTGTAAATATCATTCTTAGTTTGGTTATTGGTTTTTAAATTTTAGCAAATTCGTTACATTATTCTGGCATTATTCGTATAGGTACGATACTTTCGTTCGGCACTAAAAGGGTTAAAGCCATTAACACTGCATCAAATAAGCGAGGACCGTAGAAAATAATTAAGCGTACACTGTATTTAATTTGTACGAATTGTGTTCGACGGTTTTTAGATTCTCCTCGCTAAATGTGAATTACGTAATCGTAATTAGGTTCGCACAGCAACGATTAGACCATGAATCTTTCTGTAAAATAATAACTTTCGGTAGCAAGGATCAGAAATTTAAATAAAAATGGATGTCATTTATATAATTACCGACTATTTATATTTAACGACCGACTGCATTGACGAATGTGGCGATGCTCTACCTCCGACGCTCGCCAACAGAGGGACAATTGGAGGACTTTCTCGCTAGTACCTAATCCGCCTTCGATTCATATGAATACACACCAATCTAACAGACTCAACAATTGTTTATGCGTGTTTTAAATGGAAACCAGAGTATACTGTCCTTAACCGCCCACCGATATCCACCGTCTAAGACCTGCTAGGCAGCCTTACCAACGAGTCATCTAGCTGATCCAGGACGAAACGCTCCCCTTCCTTTACCTTTTTAGCCGCCGCCAAAATATGATCTTTAACACTACAACTACCAAACCAGTAATTTTGACTGGTCTCTAGTTTCTTCTTTCACAATTACGGAAGTTATAAAAATGTTTTCATCAGACATTTTGGATGTTCTTCTTTAATGACGTATACGGTACAATAAATATTGTATGAAGCTTTAATAGAACGTAAAAATAGTTCAGGATCTTGTCTGTTTGTAACTTTAAACTACCGACGGTCCTGTGAGACACGTACCTTAGGATATCCTGGAACATTTTGATAAGCCAATGACGGTTATATATGAAGACCTACGATCGTACCAGAACATAATCCTGCACCTCTGATTACCACCTAAGGAACACAGGACATATCGTGCCGGTAACCGAACGTCGTGTTTAAAGCCATTAACGCTGCATCAAATAAGCGAGAACCGTAGAAAAATAATTAAGCGTACGCGATTACATTGTGTATACCACACCCTGTCGCGGCGAAGCGAAGCAGAAAGATTTGCCGGTTGATAGGAAGGGCGTTAGCCGTTCCAGGATGTCGGCGATCGTTCGGCGTCAAAGGCGGGACAATCAAAAATTCTCTTTTCTCCGAAAACTTGTTGTATGCTCGCGCGAGTCTAACGAGGACGTCAGTGCCCTAGGGTGGTGCTCGCGCGGCAGGTAGGCGCATCGTCCAGCAAATTACGCTTTTTCCAACGACGGGTAGATAAAGTCACCGGGACAAGTCGCTGGCCAAGACAAATAGAGGACGGGGCAGTGTCGGGTCTCCCGGTAAAGCCGACCAAACACTAATGAACCCGACGAGTCCCTCGGAAATGGTATCGGACGGGGAGCTGGCCGTGGCCGGTGATTAGTCGTTAATGCTTATCATTAACCCCGAGGGTTAATTCCCGCATTAATTACTCCGTGTGTCGCCTGTTGGAAACTATCTCGGGCCGAGAGTGGAGGCGCGCGTGCACGCCCCGCACACACAGGTGTCGCACGACGACGAGGCGACGTCTGGCGTCGGTTTCGCGTGGACGCTACGCGTCGCCACCGTGAAAACCAGGCCCGAAACCTGTCACGAGGCGCGCCGGAAGCCTCGCATCGTCCGTCTGCATTAACGTTCCAACGGACGATTTATTTCTATCGATTCCCCGGCACCCGGGCATCCGACCTTCCCTTTCGAACTTACTCTATTTACCGACGCCCGGTCGCGCCGTGTCGAAAGGCCGCCTCTTCTCGTTTGCGGTGCCGTTTTGCGCTTCGCGTTTGTTTCCCTCGCGGCTGACAGCTTTCCAACATAGATGAAACGCCCCATTTTCCTCTGCTGGAAAAGAATGCCCTTTCAGCTGTCTTAACCGTACCCGAAAGCTAAACGCTAATTCGCGGAGGAAAAATATGTGCGCGCACTTCTTGTCTCATAAAAATGATCATTCTTGCTGCTGGAATATTAGCTTGTCGGTCTTTGTGCGTCGGCCTTTTTAACGTGCGTTGATGGTTTCATTGCGAGCGTCATAGTTTAGCCGAAATAAATTATTTCGGGAGGGGATACTTCGAGCTACCCGATGGCTTGCACGCAATTGCCAGACACGCGTATTTTTCAGTGTCGTAGCTTCACCTCGAAGGTACTGCTGAATTTTTCGCAGGCTGTTTCTCTGTATGTTTTCGCGAATTATGCGAGAACGATGCTGTTCTCTACGCGTGCAGATTGGGATTTAGTTTTTGATTATGAAATTAGAATATATCTTAACAGTAGAGCGACGAAGAAAGTTAAAATGACTCGTTACAGGCTTCTTACTTAAACTGATGACTCGTTACTAAATGTTTTCATTATGTATACTTCTTCTTAGCGTGCAAGGAATAGCTTAAGCCAAGGCGGAAATTTTCCCAGTGGAAAAAGTTTCTCTAACCGATTTGCGGAGCCACCCCTTTCGCGGAGAACGAGGCATCGTGTATAACGGACGAACTGTATAAAATCCGCAGTCTAATAAGAGTAAATAAACGCGATACACGGGTCCAAGCATCGGAAGCGCTGCAGCGTCGTTAAAACCTGCATCAAAAGCACCCCGGTCCTGCCGACGTTAAAATTTATTGTCTCTCGCATTCGCATTTGCCATAAATGCGCAAACATCCGCAGTCTAACGGCGTGCGCCGCCATCGGACATACGGTGAGTCACGAAAATATTCGACCGCCATTTAAATCAGACTGGCTCTTTTAAAATTCCAGCAAACGACCTGACTTTTTGTGAACAATTGCTAGGATTGATTTTCTAATCAGCGTGCGATAAGGATTTTGGACATAGTTAGGAGTGGTAGTAGTTGCATGGAAAAATAGGAGAAGCACTTTTCAAAACCCTTTGTATGTGAATTCGCAATGAAAATGTAAAATGTGTGTGTCTTAAATGTTAGCTACAAACATGTTGAAGGTCTCGTTGATTTTCAATGGTTCCTGATTTTTTCGTTTACAATTATTGAAATTATAAAAACATTTGTACCAGAAAGTTTGGAATAAATTTGTTCATTGAAACAGACATTACGATAAAAATTGTACGAGATCTGAATGGATGCAATTTTGTCATTGTTACAAAATAATTTACATCGGTCGAATTTATTACTCGGTAGCTCTAGTGTTAAAGCATAAATGTGCTTCTTCTTGCACGTCGTTTAGTGAATTAGTGCTTCGAAAGGCTGAAAAAGAGTCATTCGTTTGATCCACTTTTAAAAAATGGTACTCTGACTTAAATGGCGCTCGAATACTTTCGTCACTTGCCATAAATCCTACACGACACTATTTTCTTATATAATTGCTACCAATATGAATTTTTTAAAAGTTCTATTTTGCACTTCTAGTAACTTGGTGCTCTAAAAGGCTGAAAAAGAGTCATTCGTTTGATCCACTTTTAAAAAGTGTTACTCTGACTTAAATGGCGGTCGAATACTTTTGCGACTTGATATAAATCGTCACAACACTATTTTCTTATGTAATTGCTACCAATGTAAATTTAAAAAAAATTCATTTTCACACGTCTTATTGTAAATTGGCACTCCCGAATGGAGAAGAAAGAGTCATTCCCTTCATCCACTTTTAAAAAGTGTTACTCTGACTTAAATGGCGGTCGAATACTTTCGTCACTTGCCATAAATCCTACACGACACTATTTTCTTAT
>CM052099.1:9465027-9490161 GCA_028453745.1 Agapostemon virescens
GTAATTGCTTCCAATATGAATTTTTGAAAAATTCCTTTTTGCACTTCTAGTAAATTGGCGCTCCGAAATGCTAAAAGAGAGTCATTCGTAGGATCGAATTTTAAAGCGGTACTCTAATTGAAACGGTGTCCGAATAATTTCGTGGTTCACTGTAAATCTTGTTATCAAGCAAGGCTGATTCTAATGCGAGGATCGAAATCCATCGAACCTCGCCGTCATCTTTTTGCGCGACCCTTGGCGCTCGGGATTCAGGGATCCCAGACACCGGCAAAAAAACCCGGCGACGAGCAACTAGTTTACGAGAAAATTGAATTTGACTCGCAAAGGAGACCCGGAGGGCTGTTTCCTGGCGAAACGTTCATCCCGGATTGATTCGCCACGGTGCCTCGATTCTTCGCGGTCAACGAGCGGTCGGACAAGCCGCAATACGGGACAAGGAACGGCAGTTTTATTGGCCCCGCATGCCGGTTACAAGTGTATTATGTTTTCAGCGAAAGCGCCGACTTGAATTTCAAATGCCATTTACCGAACCACGCATCTTTATTGCATGACAGTTTCCGTGCCTCGTAAACTTGTCATCCGGATCCGAAGTTACTGCGCCGGATATCCGACACAACGCGGCGGCATTATCTCACCGCGAGCGCATCGTGATTTTTCGACGGATTGTCCGAAGGCTGCTTGTCCGATGGCACGCCAAGTGTAATTATTCCACGTTTATTAGTCATCCGACTGTCGACCGAATCCGGGTCGATCGAAAACCCTGCTGCACATGCTGCGTCACCGCTCGCTGATCAATCTTCGATTCCAACTTTTTCGACCAAGCGAAAGTACGTAGCCTGTTTGGAATATTTTTGGGAACCGTGTAGCATCGTTTTGCCTATGAAAAAAGTGCTGACAGGTCATTTCAACGTTACAACAAACCTAACATCCTTTTAAAGTAATTATCAGGTCTGTAAATATGAAACCGGAACGTTTACCTCAAACCACGTCGTTGACGCCGTTTTCTTGTTTTGACATCTCATAAAAATTTTCATGACATAACCACACAAGTTTCATACAACAGCATAGTTTTTATTAGCGGCGAACTTGTTGAGCTGCAGAGGGCCAGACGCAAAAACCTAATGCGGTAAATTCCCCGTTAAGTGCCGTCATCAAGGGTTTGGAATGTTGTAAGTTTTCGCTGAGATGCGTTAGACTTTATTTACAATAACAGTTGTTACGTCTTCGTCATCTAAAAAATATTAGAGAAAATTAAAAGTATTGATTTACTAAATGATATGTGAAAAGGATTACGTAACAGTTGCAATTTTTTAGTCATTTTTATAAACAGCAATTTTAGCAGTCTTTTGATTTATTTTAGAATCGAGATTCTTTAAGTTTAGATATTAGGTTACGGTTTCTCCGTGACAAATAATAATAACCAACAAAATTTACAAATCTTTTCATACGCGTTCACTGGTGGATGATATTTCCGCCCCATCAATGATCATTATTATATCTCTGCGAGCATTGCGATCCTCGCGCCTAATCTTTATATTCTTACACAGTTATAGGCTTTACATATTTTCACAGTCTGTCGTTCTTTAGATTTTGTCTGCCTCATTTTTATAGTTGTATCTCGTTCATATCTTACTTTCCGTTTTGTTCATTTTGTATTTAGTCTTTTACAATTTTACTGTACTGTTGTCAGTTCTTAGAGCGATTTATTAACACCAGAACTACCGAGTAATAAATGCTGCTGATGTATATTACTTTGTAATAACAACAATACTGCATTTATTAAGACCTCGTACAATTTTCATCGTAATGTCTGCTTCAATGAATAGTTCATTCGATACATTCTGATCAGAGTACATTTATAACTTCGATAATTGTGGAAGATAAAATTTGTTCTATGTACTATGTGCAATACTTTAGATCAAAAGAAAATGTTTCGATGTTGTAATTAAAATTGCTTGGACTGCAAAGGGTTAATAGATGCAATCTCGTTATTATTAGAAAGCAATGTATATCGTTGAATTTATTGTTCGGTAGTTCTAGTGTTGATATCAGTGACCGTATCTCTTCGCCGGCCCAACAACATCGGCGTTTCGTTATCATAAAACGACGTCCAGTTTGTAAAACAGAAATCCTAGATTCGATTATCCAATTAGGCCAGCATTCTTAATACAACTTGTCGCAGTATTTAGAACCGCCAGCCGTTGGTCGACGAAAGAAAACCGTACGCAGAGTGCATTGACAGGAAACGAACACCCGCAGGAACTGATTGAAATTCAGCACAGTATCTGCGAGAAGTGAAACTAAACACTGCTCCAGACAGCACACCCACGTTTTCGGTACAGAAACGGCGGGGCAACGAGTCCTTCGGATCTCGGACCACGAATCGGTCCGTTTCGAAGGCGACAGGATGCTGTTTGCTCCAGTTTACACGCGTTCCCGTCGATGTAAGAAGCAATTAAGCGTCGCGGTGACGCGATCAAGCATCGTCCGACAAGCTCGCGCAACACGCAAACGGGTTTGATAGACAATTATGGATATCGCTCTCATTATTCAGAATCACCGGGACGCGATATTATATCGCTCTTTTTTCACGCTTTCGCCTCGTAAATCTCCTCTATCTGTTAGCAAGCTCACGAAACTGGATATCGACGGTTTGCCTGGCAATTAATCCGATACTGCTGCAGGTCGGTGTTCCTGTTCACCGTGGCGAGATCCGCTATGAAACCGTTCCCGGCTATCGTCGAACCCGTCGGAAAATCTTGAATGCGCGCCCGAAACTGGCCAATCGCTGATCGTTGACGTAAGAAACTTGGCAAACAACTTGTCTGGGAGCGCAACTTTCGCTCTGGGTGTCCTTCCATGAATGAGACCGAAGGATCGCGAGACTTTTGGCTACGACGCGATGACGTACCATTATTTTTATTAGGAGACGATGCTGCGAAATGCTAGGCGAAATACTAGGCGAAACTAAGTTTCCAAGTTCTTTTTAAGCAATTAGAAAAATAAATACTAAAATTATTTATTCAAAATATTGTCCCTCGCTAGGTAGACAATTTTGCCATCTCTCTGGCAATATAAAAATACCACGATGAGAAAACGATGCGTATTTGGAACCGAAATCATTCGTCCAACCAATTTTGCATTTTTCCGAAATTTGCCAAGTGTAATCAAGCCAAGTGAAACAAACGATAATCTTGTGCTAAAGATTATGAAGGTGCTAAGTCTGGCGAATACAGCGGATGCGGTAGCAGATCTCATTTCAGCGTTGCGATGATGTCTTTGACGATGACAGTGCGATAGCACGGAGCGTTGGCGTGCTGCGATATCACTCGTTCGTGTCTCATGTAGCACCCATTTTCCTTCCGTTTGGATTTTTCCCATGGCACATAATCGTTTGGAGATACCTCGACGAGGTATTAAATCAGCCGTTTATTTTTAAAGTGGCGTAAGTCCACTTAAAAAAAATCGAATCAACTACAATTGGGATGATAAATTTGACACTTTTAGAAACCCAAAAACATTATTCTATTGTGTTATCTGTTACCCATATTTTTAAATTTAATCCAACGCAAATTCTTCAATATCTCGATTCGAGCATAATTGGACTTGAGCCACTTTTAAAATAAACGGCTCAAATCATGAAACACCCAACAGTCGAACTTCTTTTTGTATCCTGCCGTCTGCAAATGATCCGAAACGGTTGAATGGCGAATATTTAGTTCCCTAGCAATCTCGTGACTGCTTATATGCCAATCTTCCTCAACCATTTGCATTATTTCATCGACCTTTTCAGTGATTGGTCGACCAAAGAGAGGTGCATCTTTAATATCGAAATTTCCAGATATTTTAATTTAATTTCGAAGATGATAAAATTCAAGATCAAGATGCAGATGGGGAACTGAGCGATTCCGACGGTTGCTAAAAAATTCCCAAGAGCAAATCGTGTACCCATCGCTGGCTCGGCATTAATTTCCCATAAAAGGGGGCAAAGGCTAAATCACGGTGGCCCCGGGGCGAGCGTGTTACGAAAGATCGAGTTAATTCCGGCGAGTGTTGAGCTTGATACAATTTATCGCGTCGTGTACGTGATTCAGGGGAGGACTTGCGTATCCTGCAATTTAGGCAGTCGTGTAAGCAGCGGGACGAAGAAAAGGACTGGCACCGAATCGATGGCATTAGCGAGGGACGAAGGAAGAGAGAAGTATAGGCATCCATCGGTGTGGTCTGCTCGAAAATGCACGTCGAGGTTGCATGAGTCAAGTGCATACTTCAAGTCACCCCGACTTTGCCTGGCAACGTCTATCCAGCTGGCTCCTCCATCGTTCTAGGGTGGATAGGGGCGGTTTAATGCTTGGATATACGACGAGGCACGGGCGAGCCCGGTTTCATCGGGGTCGAGGCAATTTCGCTTGGGAAATTAAGGAAATTTTCAGCCGTGGCGAGGAGTTGCATATTTTCGGCCGAGGCCGAGAACGATTGCATCTTTTCTGCAAGAGTTACCGTCGACAACCGTCGCCGTTTATTTTTCCCGCTGATCAAAGATATCGGTGACCACCGATGTTTCGAGTGTGGTGAAAAACAACCCCATGCAAACGGTGCAATATGGCGAGCACATAGGACGATTGGCTAATTATGCGAGGTATCTCATCCGATTTTGACGTGGGGGAAGCTCTACCTCTTATGCTCGTCAACAGATGGCTAATTGACGATGCTGTTTCTCGCTACTACCTAATCCGTCACCGATTCACAGTGGATCATGAAAGTATTCGGACACTCTTGAAATCTAATTAACTTTTTTAACCCTTTTAGTGCTGAGCGAAATTATCGTACCTATGCGAAGAATAAAAATTAAAGTAGGAATGATATTTACAAAATTCAAAAAGCAACATATTACGAAATAATGAAAGAATAAAGTAATGCCAATTGTATATCAATGTTTGTTGGACGTAGAAATTAGTTTCTCTTTTACAAACAATATTTGCACGTAAGAATAATCATTGTTTGATTACAGCTTTATGTAGATCACGTAGTATGAAGTAGAATTCTTCGTTCTAACGTTTTAAATAAAATATAAATTCAATTTACACGTTGTTTGTAGGGAACGGATAAATTAATCAGTTACATTTATAATATATTAATAAATAAATAATACGGAGATCGTGTAATTGAGCAACGTCTACGGCGTTGTACGTGGAACATGTAACATCGAACAGGTACAGATTTCGAAATTTGAGAATATGTTTTGTTTTATTCAAAAATTACAATTTAAATAGCCAATGGTCACTACTTTACACAAAATCGTGCCATTTCTCCAAGACGAGTCTGCTCGTCAATCACAGTTAACTGGTTAATAAATCCCTCAACGCTGACAGCAATTTTTATTGCGAACCAATAAAGCCTCCCAAGCAATATTATCTAATAATTTCGTTGTAAATTACAATGTAAAAGCAGTTTTTTAAGCCTCATTTTGCTACGGAGCAATTATTGAAAGACTTATTAATAGATTTCCGGTCGGTCAACCTTACGATGTGACATCTTACATCCGATACTAGCCGCCATATTGGTGGTTGCGCTGATTTCAAGCGGCGGAGACTTATTTGTCCTCCTAATAAATAAATAAATCAACTATGCGTTGCATTTAAACATTATCTACCGTTTCAATTAGTATTTTTCCCAGCTCCGATCGCGTATAGCAGTTTCGGACGAAAATAATCGACACAGTCTGACGGCAAGAGGGTCGGAGCAGATTTCTGGGCACGAAGGAGTACCTCTTTAGCGAACGATCCTCCCCCAATCTTAATTGGCGCGGCTCGTCGGGGCTCGTGAGATTAATTCCGTAGATACTTTCACGTTTCCGAATGGGTGGTACGCGGCTCGCGAGGCCGAGACCACCGGCGCACTAAAAATCCTCGAGGATCACGGTGTAAGACATGTGTCCGGCGAGCAGCCAGTCTCCGAAAACGGTCGAAACAAACGGCGTTCTAGACGCGGGTGGAGATCGCGGCCGCGGCGAGCTCGTAAAACGTCTGGAAACTTGCGTGGGAGGAAATGTCAAAGTTAGTGAATGGCCCATTCAATGGACTGTCGCGTCCGGTCAAACCGGTCCGCGATCTCTTGTCGCGTTTATTTGGCACGTACAGCGAGCCGTTTCTCGCTGCCTGAAACACCAACGGAGGAAACAAAGTCGAGAAATCGAATCGGCGACGCTGCACGAAAAGAATGCGCAAACAACTGCCGGGCGCGATCATCGGTCCTGCTGGAGAAATACTTTTGTCGGTAAATATTGACAAAAAGGAACCCACGTCCGATGACCTTGGCCAGTTCTCAACAACTTTTTCGCGTACATGTACCCGATCCTCCGTCGCAGCTTCCGAGACATCCGCAAAAAATTTTTAATACATCGAGATTACGAGGACAATTTATTCTGCAAGCTTTTACGGCAGAACTACCAAGCACTGAACTAAAACTAATATCGGAACTTTGTACTGAGGATAAAGTTGCGTTTATTAAAATTTTATACAACTTTCATGTTAATACTTTACCGACCGGAAGCCTATTATTAGGACTTTCAATAGTTGCACTGTGACAAAATGAAGCCTGACAAACTGCTTTTACATTGTAATTTGTAACCAAATTATTTAGAATAAAAATTGCTATCAGCGTTGAGAGTTCCATTGAAAAGTTTTCAGTCATTGACAATGGACCTTGAAAAATTTTGAAATACTCGCCGGTCGGTAAAGTGTTAATATGTGTTTCAATAAAAAAAGTTTACAGTGAATAGTTGCTATTTGCGCCTTAACGCGAGCTACACCGAGAGTTGGAACAAAAACGAAGTTTCAGTGGCAGCGTTTCGCACGACGGAGAAGGAACCATCATAAAAGTGCCCAATCAATACAGAATTTTTAGAACTGTCGAATGACCCCATCTGGTATGCAGATGTTGGGTCCCAAAATTCGAAACAACGACGATTCCTCCGTAGCTGGCAATTTTGCCGTAAAGCCATTACTCGTTTTACGTTAAATATCTTTATTTCGTTATGACCCACGGCTGTCGGCCAGAAGTCGAGCCTTTTCCGCGCCTTCAAAAATCTACTCTTCTTTTACATGCTTTGTCCGAGTCGAGGCGTCTTTTCGGGTTATTGCCTGCTACGGGTAATTCTCGAGACACGCGGATTTTCCGGGCGCGTCATCCTCAGGTGTGAAGTATACCTGAGAATGACCATTAGTTTGGGGCGGTTATTTTTCCCTTCCATGCAAACTAACGAACCAATCCGTCAATCTTACCGTTTCCTTCACTTACATCGAATAATATGCATTCAACGAATCCGTATGTCTTGTTCTTTCATTCACGGCCACACCGAAGTTATCTTTTCGTCAACACACGCTTCATCCAGCATTCTAAAAAACTCTACTCAAAGCAACCACATCCGACGCATACATCATACCCCGTTCCATCCATTCGTTTGTTAAAGTTTGTTAAAGTTTTGTTGAAGGTAGAAAATATATTCATTTACTTATTTCACGGTTTATCAACTCGGTGCCTACTATCTCTACCTTTAAAACGGATCTTAGGGAACCGCGTAATCGAGATAACGAAAAACGAAACGCGGAGAAACAGCTTTGCCGGCTGCTGTCATGTACGTGTGACTTCTTTTCGCCAGCGGGATGCTTCATTCCGATATTTGTATACATATTGATGCAGAGCAACAATTGACGATCAGGAAACAGTGGTTTCTACTGTTTTTCCTCTCCCAATTTACCAGATCGTCTTTTGTTGAAACCTTTTAACACTTTGACTGCCATGTGACCCATATATGGGTGACAGAATTATTTGCCCATGTACAAAAATAAATTTGTACGTTAACCCTTTGCACTCGAATGGCGACTCTGAGGCGCCAGTAAAAATTGCCATATCACAGTTTAAAACAATTTCTACATCGCTATGCTCTATCTAAGAAATTCGTAAAAATGTAAGTATTTCAAGGACGAGTAATGGTAAAATTCTTCACGTGCATCACGTGAAATACATCATGTGAAATGGAAATATCCTAAGTCAGAAGAATGCCTAGGTTTTCGAGTCAAAGCAGCTTCGAGCGCAAAGGATTAATATATTCGTTGCACTAAATTTAGTTGAGCTCTGGAGAATACATGAAGCTCGAAGGATAACTATGTGTTGTACAATTTTAAGTTATTAATCGTTGCTTCATTAAAAAAATCACTTCGATTTTACGGAATTTTCGAGGTCGTTGGTTCGCCAGTTAAAGTGTTAAGCGGACGTTTGTTCTGTTAGTTTGGGAATTGTCTTTCGCTGTCTTCGAATATCAGAAACTTAGATCTATTGGAAGTTATAAAATATCCTTCAAAATGCTCTCCAACGAAGAAATGCATGCCGATGTGTTATCAGACGTAGCTCCGATAGCGAAAGCGATGGCGATTTGGACAGTGGGAGTGTTATCGTTGCGAGATGATTCGAAAACAAGGGAAGACCGATAGTTAGTGACTCTAAAAATGACGAAGAGAGTTCTTTGACATATCGGAAGACTTTGACGGTCAGAAGTTGATTTTTAACCTGACTTCCACGTCTTCTTTTAATAATGATTATATCGCAACTACTTATGTTACGAACGATTGCGTAAACGTCACCGAGTTGGCGAGTAGCAGAACTTGCGTGAATCTCGAAAAAACGAAACGCGGAGAAACAGGCAGCTACCGGAAAAGCTGGCAGTTGTGTAAACGGAGGGGTTAGTAAATCATTCGATGTCCATGAACGATGTATCAGGATCAAACAGATTCCGTGGTATCGATCTGTCTCGCGGAAGACGCGTCCCGGCCGAAGGACACCGGGAAGTCCCTCTCGTCAGCGTCCACTCGTCAAAGCGTTTCGAGAGCGAAGTCGCCGCAATGGACGGTCCCCTGAAGAAGACAATGCGGTGTCCTCGAAGACGCGGAATGTCTTTCTCGCGCCGGGGGACAACGAAGAACCTGAGGACAGAATTGATCGGTTTGCGAGAGATGTCGAGCGAGGTGATTCACTGCGTCGTTACCCGAGGCTTCGCGCTGCTCCGCGTTCCCGGCCCGTTATTGCTTTTGTTGCGGCCCGAGCCCCGAGAAAGACAAATGCCACGGGACCGCGAAAATGGGCCGACTAAGATCGATGGATCACCCTCTTCGCCGTTACGCTGCCGCGATCCTTCTTCCCCCGGGTCGGCGAAAAAATTGGAAACAACACGCGCGAGTCTGGTCCTCGGTCACCCGAGCGAATCTGACACCGGCCAGGCTCTAATCTTATTATACTTCGCCGAAACACCTTCCCTTGGTAATCTTTCAGCGGTCCAGACGCTCGCTCCTAACCGGAAAATTGCGGAGTTTATCAGGCGATTGTGGAATCCCTGTGGGAATCCTTTTAATGGTCTGCGAACCGAAATTTATCAATCCGCGTCATCGACATTTTTTTGTTTTGACATCTGATCAAGATTTTATACTCGCAACCGTACGAGTTTCATACAGCCGCACAGTTCTTAACCCTTTGCACCCGAAGCTGTTCTAACTCGAAAACCAAGACATTTTTTCTGACCTAGAATATCTTCATTCTACCTGATCTATATTATCTTATGGATATGGGTTCATTTACTTTCACTCGTTCTTACAACAATTCAATTTTTATTGCAATTAAATTTACAGCAGTTAAATTCTTTTTCATTATAATACAGGGTGGGGCATTTTAAACAGGTCACCTGAATAACTCGTTTGTTTTCGAAGATAGGAGAAAATGCATTAGGCCAAACTTGCTTGGTATCGGGGGGCTCATAATCTGGTATTACCAATTTTTCTGTAGGTGGAGGCGTCAAGGAGATATGAAGGTCAATTCTGTTTTTTTAAATGGAACAGTATATTTTTTTACTTACACTCTGATAGAGTGTTTCAAGGCGAATGCATCTGACCTTGCATGACCTTTAACGATAGATTGTTGAAGTTGTCTCAACACCGGCTAGTATATCGCGATACAAAAAACATACTGCTTCATCTAAAAAGGTAGACATGACCTTCAAATCTCTATGCATCCACCCAGGCAAAAAATGTATATATCACAATTTTTCAAGATGGACATAGTTACTGCCCCACCCTGTATAAAATACAAGGAAAGATTTATTAACAGTACGTTTTCGTCTTCTTTCGCCGAGGCCAGTCTAGTTGATAAAAGTAATGACTCCGTGGTCTCAATTTTTCCGAAGGGACACGAAAGTCGGAGTTCGCACGAACGGCCCGCATAATAGAATTTAAGTCGGACTTAAGTGGAATTCTCGAACCGTTTAAATTGGATGAAGTCATTCGTGCTCTTTATTCACAACGGTCGCCACCTCGCAATCACTTATTCCATCGACACACGATGACCATAACTTTTTTTCTGTTCCAGGTAAGCTCCGGCAAAATCCTTTTCCATTCGCCCGATCGAACGTAACGTGACCCGTGAGTATTTGGCGACGAATACAAATAAGCGTGTTCAGCTGGAACTACCGAGCAACCATACGGTGGTTCTCAACCAACGATTCGCGAGAATTTCGCACGGATGACGATCGAATCGCGAGAAGTTGAGAAACGTAGCGAGTGAAAGCGAGACAACGGAATTCGACGATTAGACCCCGCGCATTCTTCCGCGGCATTAATTAATGCAAAGCTGTTTGCATTAATTCGAACATACAGGTGCTACACAGGGTGCCCGATAAAGTTCAAGGAAATTTCTAGGTGCCATTTTCCTTTGCCTATTCGAGATTCGGTGCTTCGTAGTCGATTTTCTGCACGATCTTTAAGAATTTCTTTTAGCGAAAGTATTGAATCTTTTGCATTAGGATGTTGCAGACATATTTACTGGCGTTTGAAATATACGTGCGATTTTTATCAATTGAAAATAATCATAATTACGTAAAGTATACATTTATTTATAGATTTTGTTTTACAAATTATGAGCCAATCTTTTCAATAGGTCATTGTATTCGTTTGGAAATACTTTATCAAAATGTAAGTGAAAAAACAGATCGTTTCATTTAAAAAACAGAGATGACCTTCATATCTTCTTGACGCCTCCGCCTATCGAAAAACTCGCAATAACTTTCATTTGATGCACTTTTTTTTATCACCGATAGCAGCCAAGTTATTCAAGTAGTCGATTTTAAGTGCCTCGCTTTATATACAGTAGCGCACGAAAGTATTCGGACACTCTTCAAACCTAAATAACTTTTTTAAGATTGGACCAAACGTCTTGACTTTTCTTGATCAATTAGTTGCATTGATTTAATAAATGATATACAAAATAAATTTTGTAAATATTGGAAATGATGTGAATTACATGACCAATAAAAATGGAACTTTGTCAATATTTTTTATTTGAGCCACGCACAAAAAATTTTAAAGACGCATCTGGTAGATCTATGATAGTTGTACGCATGCAGAAAAATTCATTAAAATCGATCGACGTACACACGAGCTACATGCCATCGAAAATGGTGAAAATCGCAATTTTTCACGATTCTTGATCAGTTTCTGCTTAAACTACAGAAATTCTTACATCTTTCTACACGTGCCATTTTTCCCCGCGTCAATCGATTTCGGTGAAATTTTCAGCATGTGTATAACTAACACAGTTCTGAAGTTCGCATATTTTAAATTTTCATTACGAGTTGAAATAAAAATGTTTTAAAAAATGTCTTTTCTACTTTCCCACGTAATTTCTACCAATTACAATTATTTCAAAATTATTTTTGCATATCATTCAGTAAATCAATGCTGCTAGTTGCTCCAGAAAAGTCAAGTCGTTTGGTTCAATTTTGAAAAAATTATTTAGGTTTGAAGAGTGTCCGAATACTTTCGTGCGCTATTGTACGTTGCACCTTCAGTTCAGATCTGAAGATTAGTTAGTAAAATTTATTGATCATGAATTGCTAAAATTAATTAATCAATGAAATTACAGTAACGAAGCATGTTCACTTTTAAATAGAAAGTAATTATGAAATATTCCCAATAATTATATTATTGTTGCAGTTAACCTCCTAGGCACGGTTGAATTTTGTGCGGGGCAGTTTCTCTATACGGCAGAGAACATTGGAATAAAGTTTTTGATAACTAAATCCTAATTCTTCTTAAAGATACGATGCATATATTTTAACTGTAATAATTTTGGAATCAAGTTTTTCATAACTAAATTGTAATTTTTCTAAAAGATATGATGCATATATTTTAACATTAATAATTTACTGTAATAATTAATAATAGAATTGAGTGTGTTCAAGCCACTATAATGGCTCATCGTAATATAATATGACATCCGCGAAAGCCACTATTGTGGCGCATCGTGCTTAAGAGGTTAAAGAAGTACATTAGAAAATTTCTGATGAAAACATTTTTATAATTTTAATAATTGCGGAAGAAGAAACTAGGGACCAGTCAAAATTTAACAATTTACTTTAATAATTAATAATACAATTGAGTGGCGCGTCGTTCAGAAAGATGGCATCCGCGTAAGCCACTATAGTAGCGCGTCGTACAAGAAGATGGCGTCCGCGGAAGCCACTATTGTGGCGCATCGTGCTTAAGAGGTTATGATTAAAAGTTCTGATTTGTTTCGATACAATGCCTCGTAAAATACATAAATGTGTAGAAGTTTCTTAAATGCAATAATTTTATCAGTGTGAACAGTATTTCGAACGACGGTGTCGCAATTTTTAGAAAGAGATTGTTCTGTTTCCGCTATCGTATCGGTCGCGCGCGCGTTACGAGAAAAATTTGCGGAGCATCGATATTTTCGAAGGGTTCCCTGAATATCGATAACCGGATGTAAAATCTCGCGGAACGATAAAGATCGCGATCAACCGGTTAATTTGGTTTCCGTGTCCAACACGAATGTTCGCTCACCCGCATTTCAAACCGGAATACCATCGGCGTTGTCCGCTTTGTTTCAAATGCAAGCTTACCCGGGCCCGAGTTATAGCTCCCGAACGACGAAGCCTGCCGGGCGTAATTGTTATTCTCGCATAACTTAATGCCTTAATCAACAATTCAAATCAGGCCGCGCATATAAAATCCAAGTCCGACGAGAGACACCATCTTCTCGCGGGAGAATATTCCTTGCCGTTGAAAAACTGTCGTCTTGCGGGCCATTATTTATTTACCGAGTGCCGCGGCTACAATCAATTATGGATGAAGTCTTGCCGAAGAACATCTTGCTTCGATTAACCCGCCTCTAATTAAAATTCGGAGTTTCACGCTCGTTCGATTCAAATAAATCTCTTGGTTCTTTCAATTTATGTATTTGCCTTCAATTAAGAACTCGTTCGCTTGTCAATCTTTGCCACTTTTCAAACCATTATTGCGCCATTGAATTCTCTTCGACCCGCCGCGCGATGGTAATACGGGTTAAAGAATTTACAATCTTCTCGCTTTTTCTTCCTTTTTACTCCTCCAACATTTTGTAATCTTTTCTTTTCCAATGTAAATGTGGGAACGGAATTCCGTCCACGTTTGCTGCCCGCAAATTTCTGTAACGCTTCGGTTTTACGAATTACGCATTTCGAAATTTAAATATGACGATCTGCAGTAGATTCTACTTAATCTATTTTCCGTTTACCAACGGTTCATCAACTCGACCCCATTAGAAATCCTACACTAACCTGTTGCGACAACTTTGCCTCGGCCGCCGCCATTACAAATTTGTAGCAGGAGTCATGAGCATGGACACCAAATTAACAAGTTCACGTGTTATAAACAACGATCTTTCCGAATAGAAAATATTCTAAACAATACTTCTGCAAAAGTGAACTGTACCTTACGGGAACTTCTTTAGTCGCAGTAAACATATTAAAATAGTAAAATAATCATTCATTCCTGATAGTAGAGTTTGCGCATTTTTTCCAACTGCAAATTTATAGTATACAAATGAACTATTAGCTGTAACGTGTTCGTATTCTATTCGGACCGCAAATAATTTCTCAGGAAGTCTTTATTAAGCTCTAATTTTCCTAAACATACAAAAGTGGTAATTTGAATTGATTATGCATTCCCGGTGGGAACGCTGTTGGCAAAAGTCGAAGTCTTTCCCGAGATAAATTCCGATAAATATTTAGCCACGCGTTTCCGTGAAATTGCATGTAAAGAGTCCTCGAGGCGTGCTATTCACGGCGTTTAAACTCCAATAATTGAATTCGCCAATATCACTATGGAAAATTCAAGCTCGCCCACGCACGTAGACGCCCCGTGGGCGGATGCACGAGTTTCGAGCTGGTTTGTCTTCGAACCGCCTCATCCCGGATCGGACGACATTCTACCGAATGTTATAACGGTGATTGCGTCGACCACAACATCGCGGACGCGTCGTCGAAAAATCGATGTCGATTTGCATTGAGACACAACCGACTTCGGGATCGTTGTGTCTCATCACGATGAATCGGAGAAGGCACACGGTCCAGGCCAAGGACGCGTTCCGGAGAAAGTAACACTGGGGAAAGGAGCGTCGACGATGCCGGATGTTATCTTAACGATGTACTTGCCAATCGATTTAATCTCCTCTTTTTTAAAACAACATGTCAGAAACTGTAATTTCGTCGTTGTCATAGCAACACCATTTATTCATATTCATATTTCAATGTCCACAATTTTTCTTCTAATAGCGGGATCTTTTCTGTTCGAGTCTTCGTTCTGTTCAGTGTATCGATTATTTTGTACATTTTTTATTGTTTCAATTCAATTCAAGTAACCTGCCCTAATATGTGTACTAATAATAGTACACTAGAATGTACTAGAATATACCATAATATTTTAGAATATACCAGATTATCCTAGAATGTACCAGAATATACTAAAATTCACTACAATGTATTAGAATATACCATAATATACCAGAATATACAAGAATATACTAGAATCTACCAGAATATATTAGAATTCACTAGAATATACCATAATATACCAGAATGTACAAGAATTCACTTGAAAGAAGTAGAATATACTATAATATACAAGAATATACCAGAGTATACTATAATATACAAGAATATACTAGAATATACCAGAGTATACAAGAATTCACTAGAATGTAGTAGAATAACCGGAATTTACCAGATTATCCTAGAATGTTCCAGAATATACTAAAATTCACTACAATGAATTAGAATATACAAGAATATACTAGAATCTACCAGAATATATTAAATTTCACCAGAATATACCAGAATATGCAAGGTAATTCACATGAAAGAAGTAGAATATACTATAATATACAAGAATATACAACAATATAGTAGAATATACCAGAATATACTAGAATAAACCAGAATATACCACCATGTGACATAGCATACCATAATATGCAAGAATATACTGGAATATACCAAAGTATACAAGAATTCACTAGAATGTACTAGAATATACCATAATATACCAGAATATACCAGAATATACTAGAATGTACCAGCATATACTAGAGTTCACTTAAATGTACTAGAAGGTACCATAATATACCAGAATATACCATAATATACTAGAACGTAGCTGAAGATACTAGATACTAGAATTCACGAGAATGCTCTAGAATATAGAATAATATACCAGAATACTCCAGAATATACTAGAAAGTACAAGAATATTGCATAATGTACCATAATATACCAGAATATAACAGATTATACTAGAATATACTAAAATATACTAGAATTCACTAGAATGTACTGGTTTATATAATAATATACCAGAATATACAAGAATTCACTTGAAAGAAGTAGAATATATTATAATATACAAGAATATACAACAGTATACTAGAATGTACCAGAATATACTAGAGTTCACTTGAATGTACTAGAAGGTGCCATAATATACCATAATATACTAGAACGTAGCTGAAGATACTAGAATTCACAAGAATGCTCTAGAATATAGAATAATATCCCAGAATATTCCAGAATATACTAGAAAGTACAAAAATATTGCATACTGTACCTTAATATACCAGAATATAACAGATTATACTAGAATGTACCAAAATATACTAAAATGTAGCAGAATATGTTAGAATTCACAAGAACGAGGAGACATTATTTATTGAAAAAATTTCTTAAGTTACTTTCTATATTCACACTTTTATCTATATTCCTAGCAATAAATAATGATTTATACAAAACTTGTGGAATTCAGTGATGCTCCTTACCGTATCTGCCATTTCCGCACCTTCAATGAGACCGACGCGAAAAAAATGTGGGATCAGTTCCAAAAATTCATGAAGTCTGCAAAGTTTCATCAATCTGCAGATCCCGATTTTTCACAAAAATATTATTATGAGAACCCGCCAAAAGGGCTACTTTTTGGGACTTTAGCGACGCGCCGCAACCGCGATTCAAATACCAGCGGGATGAAGAAACTTCTGCACATGGCGCACACATACACGACCATATACACACAAATTCATGACGGTGTGACTGCTTTTTTTTCTACAAAATGATGGCGCATGTAATGGTGCCTCTGTAATGTAGGGATTGCATTATTCAAATTGCCGCGTCATGTTAATTTCTATTATAGAAAACTAATCTCCAGTATAACAAATTTCTTCAGTCACGGTTAATGATACAGAACCAAGTCCCCGGGATTGACATAATAACACGGTTTTACTTTCGTCGCTGCTACAGAAGCGTTCGCTAAAATCATTACTAATGGACGAAATACATTAAACGTTACTATTAAATAATGAACGGTAATTCTGTACTGCATACTATATTATTTGAAAACGCCATTAAACGGGACAGTTTCATTACTCGTAGAATATATACATAAATTTTCCGTGAGCTTTCGCCCCAGGCACCCGTACTTCAATGCTTCCCTTCTTTTGAAGAATTTTTAATACTTAATGCCTGTTTGCTTTTTCTTGCGCAATATTTATAAATTTCATGCTACAGGTCGTTTTTGTAAAGTTGTCTTTCACGTTCGCTGTTTCTTTTCGACGAAATAACTGACCGTGTTGCGCGGAGTTTACCTGCATACTATGGCTGTGTTTGTTTTGATAATAAACGAAACAGGCTGTGCAATCATGTACATTCATTCGTTTGCATTGACAATAAACAAGGAAGGTTCTTGGAAAACGTCGTCGAACGCAAAATATTATTCAGTATTTTAGAATGCTTTTTACAGTACTGCTGGCGTTCGGAAAACAATCGACATCTTAAGAATCCGAACTGTTCTTGGAATTTATAAGAAGAATCCTTAAAATTTACTGAACACCTGTTACTTAAAATTTTACTATGTAAACAACAATTATTACGCAACATATTCTATTAATTTTATTAGGTATACAAAATTAGTTCGTAATCCTTTCATCGTAAATTAATTCATTTTTTTTAGTCGCAATGCAAACTACTCTAAAAAATATATCCGTCAGTTTCAATTCGTCTGTTCCATCTTACAAATGATAAAATATATCACCGATACCAGGTTTAGATTATTGCAATTCGAAATAAAGTTACAATCAATCGACTATGAAAATCACTAATTCCTCATTTATTCTTAATTGTTACATACTATCTAAGTAATAAATTCCTATCGTTCTATTACTCGAGAATTTCCATTCGTGTACAATTTTGTAAATAGCCCGTAAATCGGAAAGTTTACAATACTTCTGAAAATCTCAAATTATTAAGTGGACCGTTTATTTTGAAAGTGGTACAAGTCCATTTTCTTCTGTTTCGAGAAAATTAAATGTTAGCAGATCTGACAATTAAAAAGTATAGGTTAATTATGTGAAGTCTAGGAATGTTTGCACTAATTTATCAATATGTAATTTGATTATATAAATTTCTTTTAGGCGAATTTAACTAAAATAATATATATTTCCAGGCTGCAAATGGGCTTACACCACTTTCATAATCAATGGTTACGCAATTCCTTTTACCGGCCAATTTTAAATTGAACAAAGCATAGGCATTTTTTAAGATATTAAATACTAACTAGTTATAAACAAAAAGTTTACACTAAATTAAGCATAAATTACGTCATATCTCTTTTTTTTTAAAAAAAAAAGAACTAACACCACTTTCAAAATAAACGGTCCAAGTGATTCTAATCAATTCCAACAACTCGGAAAAATTGAAATACGATACGGAAAACAAGCGAAGCGTGTTAGCAAATTTCAGGACAGAATCATGAGCGGTCTACAGTCCTGCAGTCATCGATCTCCCGAAACCAGGATCACGAGTAGCAACTTCATCCCCGCTAATCTACTAACACGAGTTCTCGCCCAACTCGGCGATTCCGATTGTCATTTAATTAGCCTCGTCGGAACGCGTTACTCGAGGACCGATTTGCGAACGAGGGAATTGCATCGAGCCGTGCGAGCGGCCTCGAGTACGGCCCACATCCTAATTCCGCGACAATGTAGCGCCCTGCATAATAAACACGACACGCATAACGTTTTATCCGCAACCGGTGTGTGGGTGATGACTGCATCCTCGCGTTATCGCGCGCTGATCGACAACCGGCGCTTCGGAGAGCTTCTGTCTTCGCTAATACTGCAAACTACAGCTATTAAAACTGGTATGCGCGATAGACTAGATTTATAGCCATTCATGGAACTGTTTTGTTTTATAGGCATTTCAGAGGCGGCATTTAGATTCGATTAAGAATTTGAGGTTCGGCGGAAGGAGGCTGAAAGAAAAATCTGTGACATGCTAATACATTTTGGAGATTGCGAAAAATTATGACAGTCACTGGTAACTGAAGATTTTAGAGCTAGTATGCTCGATACACCGATATTAGACCCATTCGTGTAACAAATTTTGTTGAATGTGTATTTTAGAAACAGCATTGTGATTTAATGAAAAATTAGGGTCTAGAAAATGCTCAAATATGTTAATAATTATGTTAGTCACAGCTAACTCGAGATTTTAGAGCTAGCATGCTCGACACACTAGTACTAAATCCATTCATGGAACAATTTTTATTGAATGTATATTTTAGAGACGGTATTTTGATTCGATGAAAAATTGGAATCTGGAGAAACGAGACTGAAAGAAAAAGCTGAGGCATGCTAATAAATTTTGGAGACTGCGAAAAATTATTATAGTCACTGGTAACTGGAGATTTTAGAGCTAGTATGCTCAATACACAGTATTAGAATTACCCATTCGTGTAACACGTTTTGTTGAATATGTACTTTTGAGACAGCATTTTGATTCGATGGAAAATTAAGGTCTTGGGAAACGTTGCTAAGGTCGAAGAACAAGATGAAGCATGCAAATCAATGTTTGAGTTCGTGAAGAACTATTAGGGAAATTGGAAATTCAAATTTCGAAGCGATCAGCTGCAAAACTCTTGTTTATTGTTCACTTACCGGACTTTTTTATTCAGCACGTTTTATGGACGCGGTGTTTGAGACTTAACACAAATTTTAACCAGCACTCCAATGGCTCCTCTGAGACGCCACTGAAAATTGGCATACTATTATTCAAAACAGTACATCACCATTTTTGCATTTAAAATATTGTTAAATATTGAAGCGTTGTACGTACAAATTTATGTAATGTACGTAACAAATTTTATATGCACGAAAGGGAACGAACCATGTACAATGTAACTATTCTATGTAACAAGTAGTCTCGATTTTGGAACTAAAATTGCTTGCAAAGGGTTAAGGCCTGGGAAGAAAGATATTAATGCTTACGAGTATTTTGGAAATCATGAAAATCTTTTGAAAATCAAACTGAATATTCGCGAAATTCTTGTTTGATCTCCTTGCACAGGACTATCTCATCAAATTGATTTCTTTGCTAAGTGTTTACGATCCATGATAAATGAAAAGAATAGAAATGATTTTAACCCTTTGCACTCCAAGCAATTTTAATTCCAAAATCGAGACGTATTTTTTGCATAGAATAGTTACGTTGTCTATGGTGCAAATTTGTTACTATTATTCGTACGTACAACACTTCAATTTTTATCGATGTTTTAAATGCAAACATGGCAATGTAATAGTTGGCTTGAATAATATTATGGCAATTTTTAGTGTCTCCTCAGAGAAGCTATTGCAGTGTTAAGGGTTAAAAAGTGGTTGAATGCTTACATGAAAACGAGTTCTACATTTCTTTTTGAAAGTAATAATAAATATGCGTCTAGCAATACTTGCATTATATTTTTTAACGTTATTTATGCGCAATATATACAATTATTATATAAATCTAATATAAACATACAGGATTTGGTAAATCCGTACATTCTGATGGATTGGTAATTTAATACGTACAGATAGATTTTATAAATTATATTTATTATTATCGAAAACGACGCGAGAAAGGATTTCGTTAATGAAACTGTTTTTTTTTCGTCATCATCTTTGAAGTATAATTCTCATTTATATTTTATATTGTGCGAAGGACTTGCAGCCGCAACATGCGCGACGTTTTGCACAATCGTGCCGCTACGGGCTATTTGAGGAAACCCGACTCCGAGTATTAAACTAATTTAAATTATAACATGCGTAATGCTCAAGATTAAATAAATTTAAATTAACTTGTAACATGCAAAGCGGAAAATTTATCTACCGGAAGTTTTAGCACAACACTGTATTTTAACATATACTTCGGCGTATATTATGAAACATTTCTACTTTATGCGTTTCACCATATTTTTGCGTCCGAAATTACGCGATTTACCCTGTGCTTTTCGTTGGGGCTTGAATTACAAATAAATATGGCGTATGTGCAACGCATTCAACGTACACACACACACGAATAAAATTTAGTATAAATATTTTTAATAATTGTAGACGTTACGATGTCCCAATAAATATGCTACTTTTAACTATGAAACTTTGACAAACAGAATAATTATATCTCTGACACTCAATGCACGAAATGAAATATTTTCTTGTGAAAGTCTGACAGAGCTGAACAGAATCATTTAAAGAGTCTTTCGAAACGTATAAAATATTGCATAAAATATAATAAAACATTCTCATTTCATCCAAAACAACTGAAGCAAATTGGAATTGAGTTCTTGTACAGGATCGATCCAACGAAACTGAACCGAAGAATTTCAAAAACTAAGAATTTCATTAACGACTGCTTCAAAAACAATATCTATATAATAAAATTCATCATTTTCAAAGTCGTTCGCATGCTCTAAAATTAATCAGACTATTTATTAACCATTTCATAGAGTCTAGAACATTACACTATAAACAAATAAGAACATTTTCATTTTACCTTGCCGGTACAATAAAAGTGAACAGAGCCCTTTGAAAAGTGTTTCAAAATTTATAAAACATGTACATTCAACGTAATAAAATATCGTCTACGATGTAACAAAATATTTTCATACTGATTATAAAAAGAAAATTGAAATTCGCTTTGACAACCAGTAATTTCAAGTTCTCGAAATCAGTAATTTCAGTTTTCTATATAATAAAATTTTTCATTATAAATCTTAGTAATCCGGACCGAAATAAACTGGACTATTTGCTATTCGGGAGGATCCGGAAAGTACGAGGACGCCCGAGTACACACAGGATCAGCTCGAAACGTTTCGTAATATCGCGGACAATCGTTTCTTTGGGACGCTTGGCGAAGAAAGACTGCTGCGTCGACGGATGCAACATGCATATCGCAGTTTTATGGGGCGAAAAGCGAATCACGCACGGAATCACAGAAGTTTCTGTCCCTTTTCCACCCGGCTATGTGTATTTCGTCGAACGCCCGGTGGAAATCGGTATCGACCAACAGGCGACGCGCTTCGCGCGCTTATAAATCGAAATCGATGTCGCTGGAAAAGCGACGGGAACGGTAAATGGAAGTGGCTTTTGATAACGACAATCGCGCCGTTCGCGCACTTCATGGTTCTTCTGTATCTCTCTCTCTCTTTTTCGCTCTTTCAGTCCGTCTCTCTTCTTCTCTCCTCCTTCGCTTACGTTCCCAGTCGACGCGATGCGCTTGGCTTTTATGGTCGCAAAGAAGCGGTAGCTACGAGCCGATTGCCCGGCTGCATTGTTTCTCCAACTTTATTTTAATGTGTTGTCGCTAGAGCCGCGGTTGTTCCGTTGTTGTCTGCGACTACGGAACCTCTCGAAAGGGTAATATGTTTTTTAAATAATTCATAGCGCCGAGGATCTTGCGACAAATGTTTCCGAGACATCCTCCAACGTTTGAAAGCCTGCTTTCTCCGAAGCTTCGCATTGCTTTTTATCGGTTGACTACTATAATTCCTCTGAATGATAACTGTACGTCCGTATAATATTTTCTTTCAGTTCGATATTCGACTTCTTTGCTGCAGGTTTGTTTCTTTCGCGTCGCTGAATTGTTTTCCAAAGAGGAATACGTTTTTTAAATAATTCATAGCGCCGGGGATTTGTGATAAATGTTTTCGAGACGTTCTTCTCCGTTGGAATTCTTTAGAAAGATAACTGTGCGTCGGTTTATATTTTGTTCTAATTCGATATTGAGCTTGTTTGTCGTAGACTCTTTCCTGTGATTTTGCTTTAGTGCCCTCCCAAAGGGAAAACATTTTTTAAATAATTTAAAGTGGTTTCGATACATCCGACTCTGTTTGTAACGTCTGTGAAGATTCGCATTAAACTGAATTACAGTCGAAATCTGAGTTTGGGAAATAATTGTGAGGATATTGTAGTATTATATTTAGACTTATTCATGTTTTAGTTCAATCTTTTTTAAATAAAATTTAAATAAACCTAAGAAATTTGCCACGTAGGCGGCCTCGGTCTCTCACGCAGCACACCCCGCCGCCAATTTTTATCAATTTCTTTTGTGTTGCCAATTTCCCATGGACTCCCGCCATTAACCCTTGCCAATTGGCGAACAAGACGTCTCCCACCGGGTACTAAATGTAAACCCGCGTGACAATTGTCTAAATAATAAAGCACCTTTTATTTATTTCACGATTTACTAATCGGTGATTATTTCAAAATTTTGTGTACTTTTTTTTAATTTACAATTCCTAACTAAAGATTTTATAATAGATTTGTCAATAGGGTAAGAACTGCAATCAAGAATTGACGAATCACGCCAAGTAGTACGATCTAGTAATTTCTCTTGGAATTGTTATTTAGAAAATGATCTGGAAGTTTCTTTTTCGAGTAGCCTAGTCTTTCGGACATGTATCGACAGGTATCCGGTCGGCAAAGTGTTAAACTATATTTCACGAAGGACGTCATGTTGAAAAATGTGAGTTCGGGTTTGTATCGAATTGAATTAATGAAAAATGTTCCAGTAGTCACGGTTGGTCGAACGGTTACCTCGACAAACTACTGACGGGAGGGACAAGTCGTTTTATAATGAGTTCTCTAGAACAGAGTATTACGAAGTTCGAATTGACTTTTCTACTCGCCGAGAATTTTTCTCTTAGACGTTTCTTCGTTAAACGAATTATAAGAACCCATCAGCGCAACTTGCCCGTTATTAGACCCATCATTTAGCGTGATTAGATTACGTGGCAGCGGCTGAAACAATTCAATGATTCTCCTTACATTTATTGTTTAAAAGAGAAAGGCCACGAGTACCCACAAAGTTGCAAAATCTTATAAATTGCACTGTTTCATTTGTTGTACAAATGTTGAACGATGTATATTCCTATATAATAATGACAAAATTGCATCCATTCAGATCTCGTACAATTTTTATCGTAATGTCTGCTTCAATGCAGAAATTCATTCGAAACTTTCTGGTGAAATTGTTTTTATAACTTCAGTAATTGTAAACGAAAAAATCAGGAACCAGTCATTTTGACTAGTTCGGTAGTTCTAGTGTTAATAAACTATCATGAACATTCGTCCGTGCCTTCAGGTGTATTTCCATAAAATCGAGTCTTCACTATTTCTGAGATTAAAACAAAACTTTGGAAAGTCACGACTATTTTACTTTTATCCAAATACAAAATTAACTTCGAGGCAACAATTGAAAACTTAAAATATATGACACAATGTTATCCTTCAACCTTCTTCTATTCTCCAAATCTTAACTAAATTTAGTGCAACGAATATACTAATGTAGAAATTTATTTTTAAACTTGGCCAAATAATTCTATCACCTATATATGGGTGACATGGCAGTCAAAGTGTTAAAAAACATCTCCAGAATCTGTTTGCGATCAACGTTCGCGTTTTAACACGGAGGTTAACGTCTTAGGCACTACGCGCCACTATAGTGGCTTTCGCGGACGCCATCTCTTTGAACGACGCGCGCCACTCAAATTGTATTATTAATTATTAAAGTAAATCGTTAAAGTCAACATACGTGTATCACATCTTTAAGAAAAATTATAATTTTATTATCAAACACTTCATTTCAATGTACTCGTCTAGAGAACAGCATTATCCGTCACATATTGCAGTGCTGTATCATTTACACGTAATTCAGAAACAGCCCCGCGCAAAATTCAGCCGTGCCTAAGAGGTTAACAAAATAAAACAAGATAAGAGTTGTCACGGAACTGTTGTGCCGACAGACAATCGAGAGCAGTCGAAGTTTGCCTGTCGAACAGACTGGACAGTCAATTCAGTCACATTTATCCAAATTGTGCTTCTGCTGTAAATAGTTATTAATTTCTAAATACATAATTATTAAACGAACGAGACGTCGCGTCGTTCACCGCGCAGAGAGCACAAAACGCGCAACAATATAATAAGTTCTGGCAACATTAAGAATATTACACAACATTGTGAACAATAAGAAAAGCTCATTGGCCAAGAAAAGACCCGGAAATTGCAGCAGGATCAAAGAAGAAAGGCCGTCTTAGCTCTGCTCGTCTTCACGCATGAATATTCTTCCTTTAGAACTTTTTCAGCTGCGAGAATAATGAGAAGTCCATTGGTTGGGCTATTAGGGTTGTCCGGCTTATCGGTTCTGACAAGAAGATCGATGCGCCGGTAAAAGAGCAGTAGAAAATATTTGTAAAAAATTGATAAGGTAAGAACCTAAGTGGGCCCAGTCATCTTCAATGAAGGCGTCAAACCCGTCCGCCTCGTAAGACCAAGGGAACACATTTTTCCAATCAGCCATTCTTCCTGATTACACCGTCGGCGTAGTCACCGAGCAACCCTGCGAGAATATTTCGCTGTAACACAACGCCGCAACGGAATAAAACAAAATCGAATAAAAAG
>CM052099.1:9512914-9523961 GCA_028453745.1 Agapostemon virescens
CGTAATCACTAATAAACTTTAATGTCCCAGAGGGGATATCCGAGTGATATGTTAGAATTACGATGTTCCATGAGAGGGGACAGCGGAGTGCAAAGGGTTAGCAATGTTCCAAGCGTTTTTAAGATTTATCACGAGCGATTGGCATGTTCGGGGTGCAGTGAGACAAGCATAATAGCCAACGTTGGGGTTGTAGGGTGTAACGCTGAACAGTCTAGAAAGGAATAGCATCGGTGCGATTGAAAAGAATCAAAAAGTCAATATCGAAGTGCTCTCGAGAGCATAAAAGGTAATGTACTGCCTATCTAGAAACGTTTCGTAATTCCAAGACGGTCATCGAGCGGCGATAACGCTTCGTTTAGAGACTCGAGATGGCCCCTAATGGGTCAGTATCCTGGTATTATTTCGAAAACAAGTGGGACCGTGCTGCGTCGTAAAAAATCCCGTATCTCGAAAGCGTGCGAGTCTCGGAGAAGTCGTCGCACTCGTAAAAACCTACTTCCTCCAAGAGCATTTCGTTCTAAGGAGCATTGCAGGAAACACGGCGAAACTATCTGTAGAAATTTACGGACCTTTGGCAAAGGAGACGTCGAAATAATTCAGAATACTGTCTTCCTCGTCGCAACGGAGAATTATTCAACTCGTACAGACAACGAGGCTAATCGGATTTTTAAAAAATACCCTGCACAACATACCCGTTTCAAGAAACATTTTTATAGAAAAGTCTCCGATTTAAACCCTTGCCCTACAACAACGAGTCAGACTCGTGATCAGGATTTCGAACTGAATCTTCTAAACGTGTATTTCTTTAAACTTTCTTTTAATTTTCTTACAATGTACATTGTCTTGTAAGAATGACAAGACTGCGTCTATTCTGATCTTGTCCCATTTTTATTACAATGTCTGCTTCAATGAAGAAATTCATTCGAAGCTTTCCAATAAAGATACTTCAATTAATATTGAGCGAGAAAGTCAGAGTCCTGGAGGCGCACGTGTCTACAAAAGGCAACCCCTAATACACCAGTGTCCCAAGATCTGGCTAAAATGCTAATCAAGGCATTTGATTGGAAGTTTTGTGTGAAGTTTTAATAGATGCAGTCTCGTTATTATTACAAAGCAATGTATATTATTGGATTTATTGTTCGGTAGTTGTAGTGTTAATAAACAGTCAAACGGTAATATAAAAATCTCGTGTTTCGCTTAAAATGCGAATATCGCGCGAATAAGATCGGTCTGGTAATACTAAAACTTTTAAACCATTTTCCACGAGAAAGATCGTATTGCGACCGCAAGCTTTTGTAAGTTAGTTCGCCTCTATGAGTAGAATACGAAAATTTAACCTTCAAAAAGTGGATGAACGACAAGATTTTTCCGATCCTCGGTCAAAAGTGTAGAATTCTCTGGTGGTAATGAAAATTTTTCTACAGCCCATGTAGAGCGCAGAGAACGAGGATCGCGTTCGCATCTGCGGCCGTTTTGTACGCGGCTAGGCGACATTCAATTTCTGCTCGCCGATAATTGAACACACGGATTCGCATCGTGATCCTTCGGACGTAATAATGAAGCACTCGCGGCAACTTGTTTGTTAATAATTTGCGGCTCGTAAAGCGGGGTCGGCGTTACGTTTACGGGCGCGTGTCGATGTGCACGTGAACGGAAGAACATTGCCGCGTTTACCATTGTTACGATGAGACCGAATATCAGTGCTCCGTTACGCCTCCCGTTCCCCTTATCGACCAACTATTGTTACACTTCGGTGCAATCAATGCCGCGCGTGTATCGAATATTATATCGGATATTAATGGTATCACGTACGTTCGACTACCACCGCGCTTAGAATCTAATTAGCTGCAACTAACTCGGCTAACGGGCCGAACATTGTCGTGTCTGCCGACATCAACCTCCGATCGTCGCCTCATACGCGTGTGTAGACAAGACCCTTATTAGTTAATTAGTACTTGATTGGCCTCCTTTGCATTTTGGCCAGATGGCGCTCGCAGCGGGAACAAATCCTTCAGCGTTAAACGCTGCACGCGACGCGTGCCCTTACGAACGCACCCCGGATTTTTATGCTGAATGAAAATTGTCCGTGTCAGTTAACCCCTTGCTTTACGATTTGTTTTATCGTTGTAGTGATTAGAATTTCTTTGTGGTTCATAATTTGCGAACAGAATAGGAAAATGCATAACTATCGTATACCTAATATGTTCTTTAATGGATGTACATTAACAACGACTGAATATAATATTATTTAGATTCAAGGAAAATTAATATTCGTCTGACACGATGTTGTAGGATAAGGGGTTAAATAATATATGTAAATATCAAACCGAAATTTTTTTATACAGAATATACATTTAAAAAAGGAACAGTATGGAAGATATCGTACATAATCTAACAAAGGAACATATACACATGGGAAAATCCGATTTTGATGAAATTTATGGGAGCTTATAACTTTATTGTTTAAACAAAAAACTTTTATTCAAATTTTCTTGCGCGACTACATTTCCCATTGAAAAACACACAATTTTAAAAACGATTCAAATTTTTTCGACCTCTGGTTTCCGAGATAACTCAAAAATACTTCAAAACTTTGAGGGCTGTTTTTACCCCTTTAAAGTGGATGGTTGTCGATAAAAAAACACACGTGTCAAATATTTTTCAAAGAACTATAAGCTCCTATAAGTTTCATCAAAATCGGATTTTCGCATCTGAATGTGTTCCCGTGTAAGTAAATTAAATTTTGTTATTTTTGAAATGTAAAATGCCAATTTCTAATTCATTAGAGATCCAAATTCGTTGATTCGAGTTTTAAACGCGTCTACGAAAGCTTATTAATACCATGCGCTGGATTATTGAAATAATCCTGTCGCAATCCATGTGATAAGTTTGATAATAAAAGAATAATAAGAATAATTAGGAATAATAGAATAAATGGTAATAATGGTCAGTACTCCAGCGATTAAAAATATAACGTAATTTTCCCGATAAAAATAAGTAGAAGAACGACGGTTATTACGGGATGACCTAATAAGATGGTAAAATTTATTTCTCGCATGTCCGAGAGACGTGAATCATGGCTCAGCTTCGGGTTTGACATGTCGTTGACGTTTCTCCTTCGCGATACTGATCAAGGTGTGTCGCGAATCACTAATCGTCAATGGAGAACAAAGCCGTCGACGATGAGAGCAGGGTCTCGCTGCAAAAGTGACGATGTCGAGCGATACTGAACACGATATAAATATCGAACGCTTCTTCGACCATTAATCTAACATCCTGTAGCATGATCGCGGAGCTTAACGGTTGCTATCGACGCCATGTCCAACCGCCGACATCTTCCTTTCTCCGTCGATCAACGAGGTTCGCTCACCACCTGCCGCTACACCTGAGTCTCTTAAAACGGTAGATTCTGGTACGTACCTTTCCTCGGGACATGGCTGTCACCACTAACAATTTATAGCAACAGTCTTGGTAGTTCAACAAACGCTGATCATTGCGATTGAATATTTCTCGCACTGTTCGCTGTCTAATTAACTAACACACTCGCACGAAGAATTCCTTGCTCTGTGAAACGTCGACGATAAAATACAATCGAGAAAACATTAGCGATTTTTTTCAAATTTGTGATACTTCCCTCCACTTTTTGTTTAACCGTTTAACACTAAAATTGTCGACTTCCTATACGAGACTGGTGTACAGTAGCATCTCTTTTTTAAGATCTCGTTTTAACCGGTCAATTGCCATCGTTGTCAATCATCATTTTTCTACAGAAGTAATAGCCTTTAACATAAGATAATTAACAATTTATTTACATACTGTTATACGAAATCTTACTGTATCTTGTCTGGATTTTATAAAAATGTACGTAAGGAAAAAGTAGGTCTTCGTGTATCTGTTTTCTGTTAATTCGCACAATACTATGTTTTCAACTTATACAATTTCGCATATAACCAGAATTTTTGCATACAATAAATTTTCCTCTATTCTTTAGAAATCGGTAAATACGTCTATAAATATTAGAACTGATGCAGTGACTGGTCTTGTTTTAGAAAATTTTTAATGCACATTATTTTGGCAATTGCAATATGTGATTTCATAAGGGCTATCAAGGCTTTGAACAAGTGCGATGTTATATTTATATTTGTCATATAATAAATTTGATTCAATTCTTTAAACATTAACAAGTATACTTCTACGTTTTAATATGTACTTCTTAGGACTCTTCAATCAATTTTCCATAACGTCTACCAAAAAATACGAGATCACCGTTTAAGTTACACTTTAATCAACTTACCTCCAAGCACCACGAACAGAAGTGATTAGGCATACAAAATTAGGGAACAGTGTTTAACGTTTTCTTTTACCTAAAATAACTCGGGGTATTTTATCTTTTTGTGTTTCCGGGTGAATTTGTTGTTTTATCCGTAATCTGCGGCTTTCTGAAAGGCAAGTCGAGTGAAATCGGCAAAATTAGGAAAAACCAGTAAAAGTACCTGGCTTCCATTTGGCCCTTTATGTCGGTTTCCGAGAGAAAAGCTGTATTTGAAATGGTGTACGCGCGTATGTAGGTTGTTGAATGCAAAACTCTCAATGAAAGTCCCAACTTCTAAGTGAGTAATTTATTATTCAAGCGTTCAGTTGCATTCAGAGTTACCGGCAACTCGCGAGAGTACTGCATCGTAAAACTTACTACTCGGAAGACAAAGTGACACGGCTCGTATATTTTTATGACCATATTTTGCTTTCTCCGTGGTCTTATCTTCCACGCCAACTTAATTACGCTCGCGTCGAGATTAATCTTGCTGGAAGCGACCGATAACTCTTCGGTGTCGTCTTTAGCAAATACTTGACAGATATCTTCGGTGGATGATCTGTACTCGTAAAATGTTCAGTCAATTTTTACTAAATGTTATGCCTTGCGAACTTTTCTTCCAGTTCTTACTTTCTTTTTATTTATTGTAGTTCAGAATATATTCGTAGTCTCTCAGGTTCTAAATTTTTTGAACTTTTCTGTGTTAATACATTTTCAAAAACTATTATAGTATCGTATACAATTATAAATATTGTTACAATTATCGTTGATCAATAATAGATCATATAATTGATGGACACATTCGCTTTTGCGAAAATCTCATTTTCTGACTCCAAAAAGTTATCCTCGCTATATCTATATGTCGGAGCCGACCTGTCCATGTTACGTACTTGAAAAAATTAACAAATTAGCGGCAAACACTTCTGACCAAGTTCCCACAGTCTGATCAAGTTGGCTTGGCTAGTTTCCTAAAAAAAAATTATTATGTGAGACCACCTCCAAGCACCGCTGGCCGTCATTTCCCCATTTTTCTGATACGCCGAGTAAATCTTATTCCGCGTTCACAATTCGTTTCCTATCGACTTTTAGCGTTGCCTACGTATAGTTTGCACATCCTGGAACGTATTCCCGGAGTTTCAGTACCATCGATTCGCTTTTGTGAAAATCTCATTTTCGACCGTCCACCGACCGACCATACCTCAAAAAATTATTCCCGCTATATCTATATTCTGAGGCCGACCTGTCCATGCTACCTACTTGAAAAAATTCACAAATTAGCGGCAAACATCCCTGACCAAGCTCCCAAAGTCTGATTAAGTTGGCTTGGTTGGTTTCCTAAAAAAAAATTATTATGTGAGACCATCTTCAAGTGGCACTGGCTGCCATTTCTCCAGAGCAGAGGGTACGTATAATCCTACTTTCCAAGCATTGTTTAAATAAATAAAACTCCGTAAGCAATCGCAATTATTGCACATCACAAATTTCGTCTAGTCCTTTCGACCTGAACATCTATGAACTTCCTAATTGACATACGGATATGTTTCGCATACAAAAGTTCGGGAACGCGTAGCAGGTCGTTCCGTCGCAGACCCCTTTAATTGGCCGAGGATTTTGATAGTTTCAAAATTGAACGAACCCGGAGAAATTCAGCTCGATTGAACTGTGTGGTATACTCGGCTTTGTGCCATCCCAGCGAGATAGGTTAAGTTGAATTTTCGGTTAATTGCACGGCAGTATAACAGGGAATCAAAGTAGCAGCGTGCTTGTTCGAGTATCGACTAAATAGATCTCCGTCTCGAATCGTGTGCAACGTTAATAACAGCCTGGCCTGGTCGACGCAAGAAGCAGAGGTGTGTTCGTATCGGAAGTGCGAGTCCAGGTAAAAATATGATGCGCGTCGGTGTTTATCGCCTCGGCCGTTCCACCGAAAAACGATCGTTCCCGGTCTATTCCCGTCCCGAGTAGGTAGGTGCGGCAAGGTGCATTTGCATCGATAACGCCGTGGCTGCTCGTATGCGTGTCTTCCTGGCGAAACGTTATTTATCGCTGAACCTCCTCGTCCTGCCTCGACGCGAGAAGAATATCATAAATCTTTCGAACCCGTGCGGTGCGTGCGCGGCCATGGAACCGCGGCCGATCGAAACAAAACGAGACGACGCGTCTCGTAACACTTTCGTTGAATAACCGTCGTTGAACTTTCCCGCGGCCATTTATACGCTGCACACGCGACACACGGTCTCACCGTATGCTTCCTCGTTTTTCGTAATTAACACGTTTATCCACGCGGAAAACGCCTGGCGACTGGCAACGCGCAGTGCGTTGACAATGAACAACAATGTTTAAATCAACGAAAATATTGGTAGGATAAAGTAGGATAATTCCGGGTACGTAAGAAACAGTTGCTGTATACGTTGTAACAACATTTAGATGTACTACTTTAACCCTTTGGCTGCGGACGGATTTTTTCGGACCTATGCCAAAATTGTGCCACTAATTGCGCGTGTATAGGAAAAAATGGAAAACATTTTTCATACAATAAACTCACTGGTATTGTATTGCACCAGCAACAATTTTTAAAAATACCATTTATTTACCTAAATCTGTAAATTCATTTTGTGGATAAAAGTAGTAAAAAGCACTTATAATTCACTCAAATTATCACAAATAATTTTTTATGATCCTTTACACGAGTGATTTGCTAGACAAAGCGCGTGAATTCCCTTTTTACAAATAGATGAAATTAAGTTTGAACGTGTAACTCCTCTATCATGTTTATTGCTGCATTCCACGCATCGCCGCAAATTCCGTCGAGGTAGCTTTTCAAGACTAAATCTTTCGCTTGGGGTAGATGATGTAGGTTGTTTATATGCGTTGTTTGCTAACCATTCCTTTTCAATTTTATCAGTAATACTTGAAATAAATTGTAACCTGGTTAGCTGAATAATGCTGATTCAAAGCAGCATTCAGACAAAGTTGAATGGTACAATGGGGCTGACATGATGCTATAAAATAATGTTGTTGTTATGTCATTTTTTACAGATATCAAGATCACCTTGACTTTTTTAAATGGAACCACCCTTTTTTAAACACCTACAATGATAATCCCTTTCATTAGGAATTCGGTGACTATATTATTCCAAGGTCATTCAAGGTCAAGGACAGAAAAAACGTATAAGATTTAAAATATGAAGACTTCGGCCCATAAAACTGAGAAAATCTTTCCAAATTAATAATTTAAAAAAAAAAATAATTTTAAAATAATTTTAATATAATAATCCTCTTGTGCTGCGAACAACTTTTAAAAAGACTGCGAAGCAATTTTGAAAGGTACACATCTTGTGGAGAAATGGTTCTGGATGGTTTGAAAGATTTTATGGAGGCATTTATCAATCTGTATACAACATAGAAAATTGTCTCGTGACTATGTTCGAAATTACAGTGTAACAACGCTTCGCGAACAACAGTGTGTCCACAGCTGCAACGAAATCGATAACTGTGGTGGTATGATATAAAAAACTCGTAATACGATCTTGTAAATTAAATATATTGGAAAACAATGCAAGGACAGTTTGGGAATCACAAATTATCGATTTCTGCGATCAACGAAGTCATTAGTGTCGAATAATCCTATGAACTGTACACGTTCCGATGCAGCCTAGAAATATAATAATAATATGTCATTCAAAGGGTAATCCAATTACGTAATAAAATTCCAATAGCACGATATTATTTCGGCTGAGATGCGTTCGGATTATTCGCGTATCCGAGTGTTCTGTAATATATTATATTTCCCGGCTTTCCGTTCGCGTTTATTGCACGTTAATCTGCCCTGCTTTGATAGAAAATTCATTCGCACAATCCCGAATTCGCGGACGAACGAATATAATCTGTTAACAAGTTAGCGTACGCTTTGGCAAATACTGTGTGGCTTTTCTATGAATTGTTTAACATTTCCTTTGGACTATTGCTCGTCTCTTGAAGATGAAACGGGGAAGACAATGCAGGGAATTTAACAATATTAAAAACCAAAACGGAAAGAAGAATAAACAAAACTTCCGTAATAAGGAATTTGAATTAACATTAAATTGTGCATTAGTTATTCCATTTTGAGAAATTGTGAAGTGTTCCATAAAATGGAACACGGTAAAAATTAGTAATAATAATTGACAAGAGTCGCAAATGTAACGGTCAAAATATTCTGGGTCTTCGCTATAAACCTCGTGGGCCAATTTTTGGGAGCTTAAACATTGAATTTAGTCTTTTTCAATATTTTATTCATAAACTATGCAATCTGCACTTTGGTTCGTCTGCCTCCGTTTTTACTGACCTAGCAATCTGAAGTTTCTTTTGGACACTTAAAACAAGTTCTTTGAAAATTCATCATTTTCGAGGGACCAATTTGTAATGCGTTATCAGTATAGCTTGCGATTGAACTATTGCCATATGACACGGTAAGCAACAAATTTACTGTAGCAAAAGGGTTGAATACAATGCAATATCTGTGATAAAGTTCCTAAAAGAATTTCTTTTAAATTCGTAACATTCGAGAAATGGATTTTTCACGAATTGTTGCTACGGTTTGAGATTGAACTACTACCATATGACACGGTAAGCAACAAATTTACTGTAGCAAAAGGGTTAAATATAATACGATCTCTGTGATAAAGTTCCTCAAATCATTTAATAAAAATGAATTACTTTTAAGAAACTAATTTTTCATAAACTGTCGCTGTACCTTGGGATTGAACTTTTGCCATATGACGCGGTAAACACCGAAGTCTGCCGTGGCGAAGGGGTTAAGTCTAATACGTTCTCTGTGATAAAGTTCCAGAAAGTTTAATCAACGCTATGTTCGTAGGTACATGTCCGCCATTGTATTTCCGGGTGTGGGTCTGTATCGCCCTCGGATCGGGTGAGTTCGTCTATACCGACCAGATCTGGCAACGGGTGGGGAGAGGGGCTGTGTTCCATTTTGGGGACTAGGTGGCAGAGGGAGGCGGAGCGGAAAAGCCCGAGGAAAAAGAATCCAATTAGAGGGAAACGGCAGTGAGAGACGCTGCCCGGTGCAGAACCAATCGGACACGGTCTTAACTAGATTTTGGCGGAGTGGACCGTCGCGCCGCACCGGGACGTGGTGAAACAAGTAGTCTGGGGAACCCGGGGGCTCGTCAAGCCTCTGAAAAGAGTCAATTAGAAGTTAATCGATCACGACCGCGACAAAGGGGACGGTCGGGGCAAGGTTTCGTGGGCTGGTGCTAGTCTCCTCTCCTTTGCCTCTCTCTCTCTCTCTCTCTCTCTCTTTTTCTCTGCGAGTCGACTTTTTCCCGGCCTGGTCGTGGAAATGGGAAACCGCCGATCGCCAGTAATTGTCGTGGTTGACCGACTAGTTTCTCGGAGCCCCCCTATAAATAGCCGGATGCCTCGAGAAGCTAATAAACGAGGCAATTAGGCGGAATTATGACCGCGGTGGGCGTCCGCCGCGGCGACAGTTCAACCGGGACTTACGTCACCCAGTATTGTCTCGCGGAGGAGAAATTAAAAGGGACGACCGGGGCAATTAGAATCGTCGATCGCCGCTACGGACTACGAAACGGGGCCGGTTGGTGCTCGTTCATCGACCGTTGCGAAACCACCAAAACTTGCGAAAAGTGTCGCAGGGTACGAAGCGGCCTCCGCGACGCTTGGGATTTCACCCTTTCTTCCCGCTTAGCTGGAGTGACACCTCTGAACGGGGCACCGCGTCGCAAAAGTGTGCACATTGCACGTCGGTGATCTTCGGTGTTCGCACTTAGGTCTTCCAACGCCATTTTGGGACAGTAAATAAGAAAATGTTCTTTTATTTATTTTCGAGCATAAAATGGGAATCTTGTAAGGTAATAGTTAATTTATTTTCGTTTCTAACATTAGAACTACCGTACGCTTTAAATGTCTCGTCACTAATTTATTCTTTCGCAGTTATTGAAATTATAAGAACGTTCCCACAAACATTTTTCAAATAAGCTTTTTTTATTAAAGCACAAATTGACATAAAAGTTGTACGAAGTTTGAATAAATGCTAGCTTGTCGTCGTTACACAGCAATGTCTATTAGTTTAGTGCTCGGTAGTTCTGGTGTTAAAAGAATCGCATCTTCGCATTGTTGTCTTCAACCCTTTCGTTACGGCAGTCCGCTCCGCTGGAGTGACACCTCTGAACGGGGCACCGCGTCGCAAAAGTGTGCACATTGCACGTCGGTAATCTTCGGTGTTCGCACTTAGGTCTTCCAACGCCATTTTGGGACAGTAAATAAGAAAATGTTCTTTTATTTATTTTCGAGCATAAAATGGGAATCTTGTAAGGTAATAGTTAATTTATTTTCGTTTCTAACATTAGAACTACCGTACGCTTTAAATGTTTCGTCACTAATTTATTCTTTCGCAGTTATTGAAATTATAAGAACGTTCCCACAAACATTTTTCAAATAAGCTTGTTTATTAAAGCACAAATTGACATAAAAGTTGTACGAAGTTTGAATAAATGCTAGCTTGTCGTCGTTACACAGCAATGTCTATTAGTTTAGTGCTCGGTAGTTCTGGTGTTAAAAGAATCGCATCTTCTTATTGTTGTCTTCAACACTTCCGTTACGGCAGTCCGCTCCGCTGGAGTGACGCCACTTGCGTCTTTTGAACGCCATCTTGGAATTCTCTTGAATGTATACTTTTTAAGAGCTAAGTAACAGCTGTTTCGTCGCGTTATA
>CM052099.1:9523971-9555085 GCA_028453745.1 Agapostemon virescens
TGAGAAACATGATTTTTGTTTACCGACGAGAGTCAACGCAGATCATCGCAAAGATGTCGACTACAGTCGGCACCCATACCAAAAGGGTTAACAAGTCCAAGCTCGCCGTCTGCGCAATACATGTAGCTATTTAAATTTGGTTTGTCGCATGAATCTTGATCAATCGAAAACGATCAATCGAGTGGTTTGTATTTTTCGTTAAAAACTTAGGAAAACATTTCTTAGAATAATACCAGGAATTTTCTCTTTCAGAGAAAAGAACATTATTCGAAGATATTAACCCTTCCGGTACGGGTGCCGGATATATCCGGCATCTATCGGATGAATTATGAAAAATCTTCATATAAAAGAGGACTAACCTCTCGGTATGTGTGCATTATCGGAACGGCGCTCCGTACAGCGTATGTATCACGGCGGACAGAACGCTCGTATCGAAAGGGTTAAGAACGACAAAGTAGGCTAAACCACTATAACCGTAAAATAAGTCGTCGTACAAGGGGTTAATTTTACGACGTCGAAATTTTTCTTACATCTTCATTAGACCACTGGACGAGGAAATCAATTCCTATTTGATGCCTATATCTTGCAATGAATACATAAGATTTTTATTTTGCACAATAATCCACAGTCTACTAATTAATATTGACCGTTGCTCGAGCATACCCCTACTGCTACTGCGACGGGTCATAATTGACTCCGGCACAGCACACGGAAGTTTATCGCTTCATTCTAATTACCCAACCCCTCACCTGAACGTTCTACCTCTCGATTTATAATCACCCCGAGATTCTCTCTCGGATTTACAAGGTAAATATCAAGAGTTCGTAGAAAAGAAATAGACGTCGTTAATACGGCAAGCAGTTCGTGTTTATCGAGTCAATAAACGTGATCCCGGATTGCGTTTTACCCGAACGAATTTTCCCGGGGGAGTTGCGCGCCGGAAATTAGGCGCTATCTGGTCGCATAATCGACGCTAACCAGTGTTAAACCGACGATCCGCGAATTTCCCGCGGTAGAGGCGAAACTTATTCGGCGATAACGGTGCCGCGGCTCCCTGAACGACGCATTCGGTAATCCCCGGTTTTCGTGGCGAACATTCGCAAGAAATTTGGCCAAGGTCCAGGCATCCCTGGTCACCGAGTACCGACGTCAGTCCTCTCGGTGTTCAGCACCGCACAGTGTGACCAAATCGCGAAGTCGAGGCTGTTTTCTCGAAACGCACTTGAATGTCGACGAAAATTAATTTATTCCAGTTTTCGAAGTGGTTGATCTGAAATTAACCCTTTGCACTCCAAGCAATTTTAATTTCTAACTCGAGACATTTTTCTGTCCTAGATGCCCTGTTTCATTTTCTTTCGTGCATATCAAAGTTGTCACTCTTAATCGTACGGTAACACTTCAATTTTTACTAGCTTCTTAATTACAACCATTTTTAACGTACAAATTGTTCTGAATAATAGTCTGACAATTTTCAGTGTCCCCTCAGAGGAGCCATTGGATTGCTAAGGGTTAAAATATAAATATATAAAAATTAAATTAAAATATGCATATTTAATACATTGGTGACCGATGACGAGTTAACTCGTCATTGCACTTGCATTATCTATTTCAATTTATGAAACACAGGGCGACATAGAATATTATAAAAGCTTTGCGCATCGTGTTTAGTCGTGTCCGCTTTATAATTATTTCATTCAGTATAAATAAAATTTATTGGAGTTTATTTAGAATGTTTTACTTTACTTCCATATTCAATTACAAAATAATAGCCGGTGACATGGCATAGTTTCTGTGTAAAATTGCCGGTCAGCAAAGTGTTAAAATATAATTATTAAAACGTTAATATATTTGAGTTTTCGAGGCCGTTGGTCTGAAATTAACACTTTACCGACCGGCGAGTGTCTCAGAATTTTTCAAGATCCATTGTCCATGATTGAAAACTTTTCAATGGATCTCTCAACCCTGACAGCAATTTTTATTATAAATCAACATGACATCCTCGGTAACATTATCTAATAATTAGGTTACAAATTACAATGTAAAAGCAGTTTGTTAGGCTTTAGTTTGTTACAATGCAATTATTGAAAGTCCTAATAATAGGCTACCCGTAAATAGTGTTAAAATTTAAATATATAAAAATTAAATTTAAATATATAAAATATTGTAGCTTAACACTAAACCAACCATAGCTGCAGAAATTCCTTGCTGTCGCTGGAAACTTCGATTTCTCTCTCGGTTATTAAAAATTGATCGGTTAAAAATCGATTAAATGAACATATTTAACGCTAAAGCTACTTTACGTTGGAGTTATTAACCTTTAGCACTCTAGTGGTGATTCTGGGTCGCCACGAAAAATTAACACAATATTATTTAAAACAATTTTAACATTGCAATCTTTATATCTATCAAATTGATAAAAATTTAACAGTTGAAAGGACGAGTAACAGTAAAAAACCCCGTATATGGAAGATGAAGAAATGCTTTGATTTTCTAGTTAAAACAGCTTCGAGTGCAAAGGATTAACACTAAACCTACAGCATCTGGTCAAATGAACCTCTTCAGACTTTCTATCTGACAATTATTGAAGTTATAAAACTACCTCCATAGGAATCGATTCGATAGATCTTTTTATTCAATTATAGTTTATAATGAAAATCGCAAATAATCCAAATAAATTAAATATTGATAGTTTTTATGAAACAATATACACCAATTTTAATGCTCGATAGGTTCAGTGTTAAGCGTGCAACGAAATTAATGATACACTGCCACAAAATGTACAATGTCTGAAGAAGTTTCTATTTCTTTCATACTTCCCAAGGAAACACGTTTGACGCTGTTTGATAACTATGTTGATCTACATCACATAGTATTACGACTTGACGCTTAATGGCGCCTAATTTTTGCGAATATCGAAAAATAACAGTGCCAACTACAAGTTCCAACAAGAATTGTAGCGTGATATTGGAGAATATACAACTTTCACTCCGCATGTTCCTGTTCAATATTTGTCACTAAAACTTTTCTGTTTTTCTCGTATAATAAGTTTTATAATTATACCATGCAACCATTAATTATTACAGATATAGCAGTACACATAAACATTTCATTTACTTCCAGGAACGGCGTTCGGTTTACAGAATTGAAATTAGATAAGCTATTTTAGAATCGTGTACCTTTCATTTAAGGAAGGAACCTGAATTAAAAGGCAGAAAGGCTACCGATTTTCGGAAGTATTTTTATCAATGAAAGTGCTAGTGCTCTTCGAAACTTTTAGAACATTTTATTTAATATTTCAACGATGCACAGAAATTCTGTTGAGCATAAATAAATCTCGGAAATAGACTTACCGATGCGATAAAACTGCTCGAAAGATACAAGACATTTTATTTAATATTTCAACATTGCACAGAAATTTTGTTGAGCATAAATAAGTCTCGAAAATAATAAAACTGCGGGAAAGACACATTCGTCAATTATTGTTTAAAATAAGAAAAGAGAAATAGGCATTTTCTTACCGTTTATATAACTATGTAATCGATGAACCTATAAAACCGAGAAAAAGTGCATATTCATAAAAATGATGAGATTAAAAAACTGTTACAATCTTTGCCAAAAAATTCCGTAGTAATTAATAGAAATAATGGTTTTATTTGATTTTTTATGGAAGTCGTAGGTTCATCGACGATGGTTGAGATTCGTTTCGAAAATAGTATTTTTTCATATATATCCTTCCCGCTTTTAAAACAGTGGTCGGGCAACATCTGTTAAAAATCGACTGTGTCCATAAAACTGCTTCAAATTTCAATCTGTAACTCCGCTCATATATTCTCCACGAGGATTACTATCGACTAAAAACATAAAATAAACCGATTTTACGAAGCTTACAATTCAGTTTCTCTCCTTAATACTTTCACACGATTACCGCGCGACAAATGAAGTAAAAATTCAAGCTCTGACGATTTTACATGTATAAATACTAAAACTTTTGTACATCGATTTCTCGATAGGCGCATTATCGAAGAATGCGAAACGTACTTAGCATGTCCACGATAAAACATTTGTTTTAGAGGTTTTGGCCAGGTTTTCGGCGATTTGGATGTATAACATGCGCTGGTTCGTGATGCAGATATTCACGACGATCGGACGACGACGCGTAATCTCGCATGCCAAATTCCTGGCCAATGCTCTTTCACCGGGACTGCGCCGTTGTTCGACCTTCCATCCGACCGATTAATGTTCTCGATGAAATACGGACCTCGAATCAATTGCGAGAACCCGCGTGCCGGAGGTCTCCCGAGGATCGAGCTTTGTTTTCACGGAAACACGGGCAGCCCCTTTGCGAAATGTCTACGCGGGACTGGCCTGCGAATTATAGGAGCTTCGGGACGATTTATGAATATTTTTGCATCTTGGCTCGTCGTCAATATACTGGAAGACCATTAAATCAGACCAGCTTTTTTAAAATCGAAGCAGAACCAGTTGACCTCTCTTTTAGCAATTAGAAACGTTTATTTAATAACTTACATGAAAATTAAAATTAACGTAATTTTTATCTATCTATATCTAATTTTTTGACACATTCTTGCAAAACATCTTTCTAAACATTCACAAATGAAATTGAATTGAATTTCGCAAGTCTACACAATTTTATTAAAAAGAAGAAGAACATTTAAATATGTACAGTAGCTCACGAAAGTATTCGGACACTCTTCAGTCCTAAATAACTTTTTAAGGATTCAACCAAACGACTTGACTTTTCTGGAGCAACTAGACGTATTGATTTACTAAATGATACGCAAGAATAATTTAGAAACAATTCTAATTGGAAGAAATTACAGGAAAAAATAAAAAAGACATTTTTTAAAACATTTTTATTTTAACTCGTAATGAAAATTTAAAATATGCATCTTGCAGACCTGTGTTAGTTATACGCATGCTGAAAATTTCATTGAAATCGATTAGCGCATAAAAAAACGACACGCGTAGAAAGTTGTAAGAATTTGTGGAGTTTAAACAGAAACTGACCGAATATCGTGAAAAATTGCGATTTTCACCATTTTTGATGGCGTGCAGCTCGTGTGTACGTCGATCGATTTCAATGAATTTTTCTGCATATGTATAATTATCATAGATCTACAAAATGAGGCTTTAAAATTTTTTATACGTGACTCAAATGAAAAATGTTTAAAGAATGTTTTTTATATTTTTCATGTAATTCATACCAATTGCAACTGTTACAAAATCCTTTTCGCATATCATTTAGTAAATCAATGGTTCTAATTGCTCCAGAAAAATCAAGACGTTTGGTTCAATCTTAAAAATGTTATACAAATTCAAAGAGTGTCCGAATACTTTCGTGAGCTACTGTATATGTTCTTCCTGTAACGTTCCTCTGCATGTAGGAAAATGTTTCGAAATTTATCACACTAAAAAGAACTATAAATCGTAGGAGATAATTTTGTAAATTAAATGTTTTAGTACTAATTAAAAAATATAAGATTATGGAATAAAAATTGTGTAACAGTTACCTTAATGCCTTCTTTAATAATAATTATACTGCAACTGACTATGTTGCGAACAATTGGGTAAGTATCACCATTGGCGAGTAGTAATGGCGATGCGAGAAACGAGCGGCCGGCAAAGTGTTAACAATCAGCCATTGTACTAAAGCAAGATATAAAATTCCATTCTGCCTGGCACAAGAAATTAATGATTCGCGGTTAATCCTAATTTCAGCTTCCCGGAAGCGGAAACTGTCAACGCTAACGAGGATAGGATGTCCAACAAAGTGAAATTTTCGACGGCCGTCTTTATCGTCGGAAACGAGCGTGCGTTTCGGAAAGGTGACGCATTTTAGTTGAAGATGTCTGTTCGGAGGTGTGCGGACGGTTCGTCGCGGTCCGTTCGTCAGCTTATTGTCGCGTGGCGACCCAATTCCCTTAATAAGGTCGTCGTCTCTCGACGGGACTCTCGGGAGCTCGCATTCAAAAGTCCAATAGTCGACGAAATACCGGGTAAACACAGGCTTCGTTGCCTTTCCCCGGAGCGAGACAACGCCTTTCATTCCCAAAAAGAGGACGCTTCGGCTCCCAGGTAAATCGATGTAAATCGGCTCTTCGACCCGCGAGATCCCGAGTCACTGCGCCGAGAAATCAGTTCACTTAAAAACCAATCGGCCCGTGAAATCCTCTACCTACGCATTTCATTTCTCGTTGATCCCGAAATCCATGAGTCGCGATTGAGCAATGCGATCCGCGACGAAGAATGTCGCGGCAGTGGTCGATTGTTGGAAAAAGTAGGATGAAAGTGGAAAATTCAATTTATCCGACTGCGTCCGTTGCTGGCGAATTGGAGCAGGTTCAATGAACATTTAATAAATCCAAATCTAATCCAATAACCAAGGAAAAGCATGGAAATGAGTTTCTCTTCTACAGACAATATTTGCACGTAAGAATAATCATCGTTTGATCAGAACTTTATGTAGATCACGTAGCACGAAGTATGAATATTACATTTTCGTAATTCGCGTTGTCAAAATTTTGGTATTCAGTTTCTCGAGGGACCTTATTTTCTAACGGGTTAAACCCAAATGCAACTTTTCAACACGTTGAATGCCATGGTGGTCACCGGTGACCGGCACCATTCCGTTGTTTCAGAACGATTACCGTTAAATTAAAAGCATTGCCTCAATTAACCAGATTATAGTATGAGGTGAGAACTTCGCTATTGCGGAACTAACAATTCTTTTTAACACACGCTGATCATTTCTATAAATGAAAGAAATGACACATGTCTGAAGCACACAAAATTCGCTCGGCATTCAACGTGTTAAAATGCCTTTTCAATGAAATTAAATCATTTATAACGTTTTATAAATTTATTTTTATAGTTCGCTCGCAATGCGAATAGTAAGGCGTCATTGGACATAATATATCGTGGTTCGGCACCAAAAGGGTTAAGCCATCGACAGAACTTTTCGCGCATCCTGTGGACCAGAAGGTAAAGGCAAAAGTGCAATTTCCATGGTGGAGTTTTTCCGGAAGATCGTACAACGGTGAAGAAATGAAAAGAACACACTGTTTTGCATAACTCTATTATAGAACAAAGGGGCTTCGAAGATTTTTAAATATCGGATGGGTTTTCGGGTAGTTTATGGCAGGACCGTATTATTCTTGAATAATTCCGAGGTCCACGATCGAAGTGTAAAAACGTCGCTTTCAGGCTGGTAAAGGAATGTTTATTTGAAGAATACGTTAAAGATTTCCGCGAGAACGGCTTCGTGTATTTGTGAACACCCTCATTTAAATTTCCAAGACGCCTGGATGCACGGTGTTCCTCGACTCTACGACGGCAAGCATCCCGGTAGACGTCGGTTTTTGCGCAACCATGAGAAAACTTTCGAATGCAGACGCACAGAAATACGACGTTTCGCGTGTCGGTGACGCGGGAGACACTCGTTATCGCAAAACTTAATGCTTGGGCTGAGCTACGGGCTCGACGGACGTGTATAAATTTCTCGTGATAATGATCTTCATTAAGCCCGCCGCTCCCGCTCGTTGCGTCGTTAGTTATCGTCGCGAGGATTCAAAAACACCACAAACTTCTTCCTGAAGTCGAAAAACTGTTTCTCGCTCGACCGTTTAACATCCGCCGAAAATAATCCGAACGCCGCGCACAGCGTTTCCTTTGCTTCATCTGATCGAATTAAACAAACGGGACTACGGACAATAACGTAAACTAGAATTTCCATATTGGAGATACGAGCCTGTTTAACCCTCAGCGATGGCGCCTCCGAGGCGATACTAAGAATCGACATACTGTTATTCGAAACGACATTTACATCGGCATATTTAATTTTAAGGAATTGGTAAAAATTGTTGCACGTACTACTAGTAGTAATAAACATTGCGTGCACGAAGGGAAATGAACCTGTACAATGAAACTGCTCTAGCTTGCGATGAACAGTGGGGGACAAAAGTATTCGTACACTCTTCAAACCTAAATAACTTTTTTAAGATTGGACCAAAGCTCTTGACTTTTCTTGAGCAATTAGTTGCATTGATTTAATAAATGATATACAAAATAAATTTTGTAAATATTGGAATTGATGTGAATTACATGACCAATAAAAATGGAACTTTTTAAATATTTTTTATTTGAGCCGCGCACAAAAAATTTTAAAGACGCATCTGGTAGATCTTTGATAGTTATACGCATGCAGAAAAATTCATTAAAATCGATCGACGTGCACACGAGCTACGTGCCATCGAAAATGGTGATAATCGCAATTTTTCACGATTCTTGATCAGTTTCTGCTTAAACTACAGAAATTCTTACATCTTTCTACGTGTGCCATTTTTTCCCGCGTCAATCGATTTCGGTGAGATTTTCAGCATATGTATAACTAACACAGTTCTGAAAAACGCATATTTTAAATTTTCATTACGAGTTGAAATAAAAATGTTTTAAAAAATGTCTTTTCTACTTTCCCACGTAATTTCTACCAGTCAGAATTATTTTAAAATTATTTTTGCATATCATTTAGTAAATCAATGCTGCTAGTTGCTCAAAAAAAGTCAAGACGTTTAGTCCAATTTTAAAAAAGTTATTTAGGTTTGAAGAGTGTACGAATACTTTTGTCCCCCACTGTATGTCGATTTTGGAAACGTGATTGGCTGTTAATAATACTTGAAGGGATCATTCAGACGTCGCAACAAGTACTCATACTTCAAACTAGATCATGCACCACGAGGTTGGCAAGAGTTTTATTTTAGTAACATAATGTTTTATAAATCAATAGCAACATAATTTTGTTCACTGTTGTAAGAATTACATACTTCGCGTGTTGTAAAGTCTGTATCATGTTCTGTAATCAGTATCAGACGTCGCAACGAGTGTTGGCACTTTTAACTTGACCATGCATTGCAAGATTGACAGAAATTTCATAGTAGTAATGTGAATTTCAATAAATTAGTCATTATACGAGTTTTTCACGGTTACGACAATCGAAAGTTTCTCGCCCTGTAGATTCTGTTTAAAATGTTGATCACATAATTGGCTGTTAATGATACTTGAAGGGGTAGTTCGAACATCGCAACAAGTATTAATACTTCAAACTCGATCATGCCTCGCGAGGCTGCCAAGAGTTTCGTATTAATAACGAAAATTTTAATAAACCAATTATAACACAACTTTGTTCACAGTTACGACAATCGAAAGTTTCCTGTCTTGTAGATTCTGCTTAAAATGTTGATCACGCGATTGGCTTTTAATGATACTTGAAGGGAGGGATTGTTCAGACGTCGCAACGAGCACTCATACTTCAAACTAGATCATGCACCACATGGTTGGCAAGAGTTTCATTTTAGTAACATAAGTTTTTATAAATCGATAGCAACATAATTTTGTTTCTCTGTTGTAAGAATTACATACTTCGCGTGTTGTAAATTCTGTAGCATATTCTGTGAAATCTTCATTACGAGATTGGCTTGTTAGGATACTTGAAGAGGTGGTTCAGACATCGCCTCGAGTATTGGTACTTCAAAGTCGATCATGCAGCATTAAACAAGCACTAATTAGATCACGCACTTTCAACTGAAGCTACATATTAGAGGTAAAGGAATTTACTATCTGTATTTAACCCTTTGCACTCCAAGCAATTTTAATTCCAAAATCGAGACATATTTTTTACATAGAATAGTTACATTGCACATGGTTCATTTCCTTTCATGCATATAAAATTTGTTACTATTATTCGTACCTATCACGCTTCAATTTTTATCGATTTTTAAATGCAAACATGGTTATGTAATAGTTGTTTTCAATAATAGTATAGCAATTTTTAGTGTCGCCACAGAGGAGCTATTGGAGTACTAAGGGTTAACCTTTTAGGCACTGCTGAATATTACGCGGGACTATTTCACTGAATGACAAAGTACATTGGAATAAAGTTTTTGATAACTGAATTATAATTTTTTTTTTAAAGATATAATGCATACACTTTAACTTCAATCATTTTTGTATGTAGTTTTATAATTTATCTTGAAGATATGATGCACATATTTTAACTTTAATAGTTTTTTAATGAAATTTTATAATTCTTCTTAACCCTTTTAGTACCGAACGACGATATATCGTCGTTCGGTGCACTTGCCAAAAATACCAACGACGATATATCGTTGCGCCTCCGTTGGAGCTTTATTGTACTCATCACAAGAGGTCTGTGTTTCAAAATAACTTTATAAAATGTTAAAATGGTTCATATTCGATGCAACACAAGTGAAAAAATAACTAACTATAAATATCTATAATAACACTTATATTTTTTTTAGTAACGTATTACCAGCTGCACGATCCACTTGTGTAGTAGATCTGTCTGACGCTTGCCGTGCATCATAACGTTATCCTTCCGTTTTGTTATCCGACTGCTACTATTGTATTGCAAATGATTGCAAAATGCAATGTCTATACATTACACTAAATGATGTATATAGAGCTATGATCAAATGATGACTTTTTTATGTACAATTACCATTTGAAAAAGAGAAATCACTTTTGTACGATTTTTGTTATGTCTTATGTTTATGTTGTTCTTATGATTTTCAACAAATAATGAAACACAATTCGTATCGTTTTATTCTCCCTTTATTTCCGAATATGCTGCTTTTTATATTTTGTAAATATCACTTCTACTTTCGTTTTTACGAGCATTTTCGCAAACCTCTGCAAATTCGCCGATTCGGCCCGGTATTCTTCGCTTAGGTACGTTCTTTTCGCCGGTACTAAAAGGGTTAAATATGTGATGCATATACTTTATCTTTAACAACTTTGGAATGAAGTTTCTCATAACTAACTTATCATTTTTATTAAATGTATGCTGCATATACTGTAACTTTAATAATTTTGGAATGAAAATTTTGATAACTAAATTATAATTTTTCTTAAATATGTGATGCATATACTTTAACATTAATAATTTTTTAACGAAATTGTATAATTTTTCTTCAACATATGATACATATATTTTAACTGTAATTTTTTACTTTATTAATTAATAATATAATTGAGTATAATTTGATGAAATAATATAATTTTATATTACGAATAATTTTATGAAAATAGGAATTGTAAAAAAGAACTATAGTTTTTTACATTGATGATTGTATTACATAAAAGAACTGTAAAAAAAGTAAGCTAAGAAATGAATATAATAGTTTTTCATTTTTCAAATTTCCTAGTTCAAAAATATTTCTCTGAAAGGCACGCGCAAACACGAGAAATATATCTTTTTTATTACGTTCTGCGCTTACCGTGTCGCAAACACCAAAACAAGTATATCCTTTGACACCTGCTTGGCACAGTTACGACGTATTTCTATACGTTCTCTGACCTGCTGCTTCCCCGTTGTGCTTCTGCGTTCTTCGCACTGTCTTTTGAAGTACGAGTGGTCTCCGTACGGTGTTGTTTGATGACTAGCTACTTGTCCTTTAAAAACATATTTTCCACAGCAACGTCGCTACATGCAGAAAGTCCAGAAGAAAACACAAGAAACAGAGAGATTGCACTTTTGCAACCACCGAACCACACTTTCAGTCATTGTCTCTCCGGCGATACAATGGCGACATTTAAAAATTCATTTGCCCGGCAATCTTACTTGAACGGGCCTCTTCGGAAATGGCCTCCTAAAGAAACTTCAATGGACATTCTTTTAAATAATACTTCCAACAAAAATTGTCTGGCCAGTTACACTTCTTATTCGTCCATATAATTATTTTCAAGTCCCGTATTCTCACTTACCATTATTCGAAACAACTTTTACGTCGCCATGTTTGCATTTGACAAACCGCTAAAAATTGCAGTGTTGCATTTACGAGTAGTACTTGTGAGTATAAATAAGTCCCCGCCGTTTTGAATCGATATGTTAATCTTCCCGATGTCCCCAATGAATTAGTTATTCATTTAACTCAATTACCATAAAATTGAATATTTAAATGACGATACAGGTGTCGGAGGGTTAACGCATGCTTAGTTTTCTATTATGATTATAATTATAAATTAATTAATATTTATTAATTATATTATTAATTAATAATTATAAATTATTTGTCATAGAATTCCAACCGGCTTAGATTTAAATTTCAACGATGAAATAGCGAAGTGTAGTACAAAGGCCGTTTCAATCGACAAAAATAAGGTCTTACTTGAACGGGCCTCTTAGGAAGTGGCCTCCTAAAGAAACTTCAACGGACATTCTTTTACACAATAATTCCAACAAAAATTGTCTGGCCAATTACACTTCTTATTCGTCCATATAATTATTTTCAAGTCCCGTATTCTTTTACCATTATTCGAAACAACTTTTACGTCGCCATGTTTGCATTTGACAAACCGCTAAAAATTGCAGTGTTGCATTTACGAGTAATACTTTGTGTACAAATAAGTCCCCGCCGTTTTGAATCAGGTAGCGTAACCAATAAGTTATGGCAGCTGGTGTTAGATGCAAGGCGTCGTATCGTAAGGTTGTACATTTGTCAACCACATAACCTCGAAATATTAGCGATTGTGTATCAGCGTCGTATATTTCTTTCGTGCGAAAATGTCGCATTTTCAATCGAATAATAATCTGCGAGAAGTTCTGATTTTTTACTTCATTAACGAAGAAGAAATCTGCAGCCGAGGCGCATCGATTGCTTGTAGAATCATATGTTAACACGTTGAATACCAAGAGAATTTTGTGTACTTCAGACAGGTTTTATGTGTTCCATTGATAGATGTGATCAATGTTATTAAAGGGAATTGTTGGTTACTGTATAACGAAGCTCCCACCGCATACTACAATCTGGTCAACTTCCACGATAATAAATCGATGTTCAATGCCATCAATGTAATGATAATCATTCTTGAACGACGCGATGGTGCCGATCATCAATGGCTACCATGGCAGTCAACATGTTAAAACTGTATTATGCGAGAGAAGTAAGTGATTTCAACCCTTTGCACTACGATTTGTTTTGAGGTTAAAGCTACTGGAACTTCTTTGACGTCTATAATTTCTTAGAGGATAAGGGAAGCAGCTCTTTAGAGAATATTTATGAATATTTATGAATATTCCAACGATTATACATCTGCAACAACATAATAGTATTTAATACAGTTTAACCCTTAGCACTCTTTTGGCTCATCTGAGGGGACACTAAAAATTGACATATTATTATTCAAAACAACTATTGGATTACTATAATTGCGTTTATGAAATCGATACAAATTGAAGTGTTGCACGTACGAATAATAGTAATAAGTTTTGTATGCACAAAACGAAGTAAACTATGTATAATGTAACTATTCTAGGTAAAAAGAATTTCTCGATTTAGGAATTAAAATTGCTTGGAGTGCAAAGGGTTAAAGGAAATTGAGAATAAACTTTTTTCGTAAAATACCAAAAATTGGGTCGATTCATGGATAGCGTGAAAAGATGAAGCGTTCTTCCGACGCGGTATCCGGATTCTGTCAGAAAGATGGGAAAAAGTAGTGGCCAACGATGGACAGTATCTTGAATAAAACATAAGGTACCGTTCTTTCGTAATAAATGCTCAATTTAACATGAAAAACGGCGGATACTTACTTGTACTGCCTACAATAAACTAGATACGTACGAAAGGAAATTAACCATATGAAATTCAACTATTTCAGCTCAAGAAGTGTTTCATCTTTGGAGTTGAAATTGCTTGGAGTGCAAAGGGTTAAGTTCGGCGTATCTCTTGCGAAACGCAACAGAATTTCCAGAGGAATCTTCAGAAGCACGGGAACGCGTCCAAGAAATCGGTTCGCGGTTAGCATCGGGCCGCGTCTGATTCATGGCAGGCGTATTCCCCTTGCGTGGCGCGCGCGCGCGGTCGCGAAAAAAAGGCGAAGCTTCTCCGTCGATTTATCGCGACAATAATTTGCGGTAGCACCGTAAAATTTCTCACAGTAACGCGGCTCGACGAAAGTGTGCTTATAAATATTCATTCGGAACGGTGGGATAGATGGTAACAGGGAATAGGCGAGCCTCCGGCAGCGTATCGCGAATCGATACTCTTTTGCGAGTAGGTACGTATATCCTCTCGCAAGAAATGCGAGGACATCGTTTACGATCGCGTTTGAGAAAGCGTGGAGTAGCACAAGTGCACTGACATACAGTTTTCAACGTCGAATCTACCGAGCGTGAAAAGCGACTGATACGTGTAGCTTCTTAAAAATGACAAGATTATGTTTATCTAGTGTAAGAAATGTATCGTTACGGGACGACCGCTCGTTGGAAGAGGAGAGCAATGTTACGGCGGTTGTCCATATGGAGTTGCCATAATGAAGAATTACTTTATGGTGAAGTGGTCCTTAAGTGGACCTTAAGAAAATAATAGAAGATAAGGATTGTCATGAAATTGTTGTACCGACAGACAATCGAAGAAGTCGAAGTTTGCCTGTCGAATAGACTGGACAGCAACTTGATTAGAGTAATCCAAATTGTACTCTGGTTGTAAATAGTTGTGGCGGTTGTACCTTCTACCCTCGCCGGCAGAGGGACAGTAGAACGAGACATTCTCGCTAGTTCCTGATTTCAGTTTCCTGCCTTCAGTTGGGCCACACTTTTTCGAAGGACGTTTAACTGGGCAAGTTTATGTTAACTTCCTGCACAATGTTCTACCCCAATTATGTGACGGAGTACCTTTAAATAAATGGCGCGTTATGTGGATGCAACATGACGGTACGCCTCCGCACTATGCACTATGCTCTCGAACAGCAATGAATGAAATCTTTGCAGAAAAGTGGATAGGGCGAGGAGGTCCTGTAGCCTAGCCGTCCCGTTCGCAGGATTTAACACCAATCGACTACTTTCTATGGGGTCACATTAAAAACTGCCTAAGCCTACGACGCGTGAAAACATGAAAGTCAGACTACGCGAATACTAAGAAATGTTGAGCAAAGTTAGAGAATCGTTAAGAAGAATAATTGTTAAGTGCATTGAAGTAAGAGGTAATCATTTTGAACACATGCTAAAGTACAAATAAAACGATCACACCTTTTCTCCATTTCCTTGCAAGTTTGACCTTGAATGACCTTGAGTTATAAGTCGTTGAATTTGTCTTAAAACGCACTATTTGATGATGGATAAAAAAACGTATCGTTCTATTTAAAAAAAGAAAGTTGACCTTCATCTCACGTTTTAGTGTCCACCGGGAAAAATAAAAGTTCCACCACATGATAACGATAGCGATAATTATATGTTAAGTTTTAGGTGGAGCATGATGCGCAACGCATTTGTCTTCCGTTTCGCCAAATAGTCTCTGTGCATCTGCGTTACTATATTCATACTATCATAAATCTCCTGATAATTATGAAAATTTTCAGGTGGATTTTCAGCGGCTGAAATAATCATTTTCAGATTCTTTATTTTACAATTATCGAAATTATAAAATTATCTCCGAAAAAATCGATCCAACAAATTTCTTTATTCGATCATACATCGTAGAAAATTCGACGTGTTCTATTAACCCTTTGCACTCGAACGGTGACTCTCAGGCACCATTAAAACTAGCTGCAGCACTGTTTAAAAAAATCTTTACATCTCTATGCTTGTGTCAAAGAAATTCGTAAAAATTTAATCGTTGCAAGGACGAGTAATATTAAACAAAATTCGTATGCATAAAATGAAATATGTCGTGTAGAAAGAAAATATTCTAGGTGAGAAAAATTGCCTTGGGATTCGAGTTAAATCAGCTCCGAGAGCAAAGGGTTAAAAGCTATGCCGTTGTATAAAACTTGTATAGTTGTGAGTGGAAAATCTTTATCAAATGCCGAAACAAGAAAATGGCGTCAACGACGCGGTTTCACGGTAACTGCATTGACAGCTAGCGCCACGTACGCACAAATTCCCGTTTCATATTTACAGACCTGGTATTCGAATTCATTGCATTTCTTAATTTGCGCAAATATACGTTCTTTACATATTACCCCCGATTCTGTCACCTACATGCATTTTTGGCATTGCGAGCCAACGGGAAATTGCGCTGACACTTTAACGTGGCATAAAGTCGCGGTAATATTCGGTCGTTCCACTAGCTGTGCGATAAAGTGGATCCCCATCCGTGGAGAGAAGAGAGCTCGACGGAGATGCACCTGCAACCGAGAGCAATTCGTCCGCCGGTGCATAACTAGGCGAACGAGAAGAGCCCAGGACACCGTTAGCGTTGTATAATAGTTAATATCAGTTTGACAGTTTTACGCGCGCGAGCATGCGACACGAGTATGTCGTGTTCGCGGTTATCCGGCTGACACCTGTGAGATAATATCGACGAGAACACGGCTATTTAATCGCGCCGCGGTGTAACGGATGAACCTGCCCGGTTCTGATTCGCTTAGTGGTTTATAGTTGCTAGCTACTGTTCACTAAGTTCTTCAACGTTATCGCTGCTACTGTATAATTAGCGCCAAAGTGATGCGAGCTCATAGAACGATCGCACGCGCCCCTTTATTCGGAAATTTCGCGTCTGAATATCTTGAAAACATCGCAGTTTTGGGGAAAAATATTTAATAGAAAAGTTTGTTTACTTCTTGCCTGTTAGGCGCCTCTAAGGTTATTCTAAGGTCAACTTGCTTTTTCCGAAGAAAATTAAGAAAGTTTTGTGGGCAACATTTTGCAAGCAAGCTTCGCGTTAAAAAGGATATTTAATTCATTAGACATTTATTTCAGTTTTGCTGCTCTCAAAATAGGGAATGGAAACTTAGGTGCTATAAACGAAACTTTTTAAGTTATTCTGATTATATTAAGTGATAAGGTGATTTTGACTACACGAAGATATGTTTGCTCTGTCTGCCTTTCTTTTTTGGTATAAGTTTGAAATTTTTCTTAAAACTGCATAATCTTGATTTCGAAGTTCCTACATTTCTGTTGTAAATGTGAACTTTATTTATTTATAACTTCTAATATTATGCACCATGCAAATTTACAGAATGTCAAAAAATTTATTTAATCCATTTGGAATTGGTTCTAATCGAAAGATAACAGCGTTGAATTTCAATAATTTGCGCTTATTCTTTAATATTAGCCTTGCTGTTCTTGTTACCTTTGTAAAAATGGAACAATAATTTCAGGTAAACTTTTTTTCGAATTTCGATCAGGATTTTCTAAAATACTTCTCGATTGTTCTGAGTAATTTCAATGTAAGGTTTTTAATCCTTCCGTTAATTGCCAATTTCATAAAATAAATGTTTGAAAAATGTTTTTCATCGATACGTTAATCTTCCCGATGTCCCCAATGAATTAGTTATTCATTTAACTCAATTACCTTAAAATTGAATACTTAAATGACGACAGGTGTCGGAGGGTTAACGCATACTTAGTTTTCTATTATTATTATAATTATAAATTAATTAATATTTATTAATTACATTATTAATTAATAATTATAAATTATTTCTCGTAGAATTCCGACCGGATTAAATTTAAATTTCAACGATGAAATAGCGAAGTACAAACGACGTTTCAATCGACGAAAATAAGGTTGAAATATGAAAATGGAGAAAATTTGGTTTTTACCTGAAAGCATCAAATATGAATTTTAAAGGCTACTCGTGAATTCTTCACGTCTGTTTTGTATCCATAAATCTCCCTAGGTAAACGTACCGTGAAACATTTCGAACGCACGTCTTTATTATTCGTTGAATCTAGTTCCACGAAGAAATCAGATTAGCCAGATTTGCTCCAGTTTTCCTTGTGTAATCGCATGCGAATATTTCGAAAAATTCGAGCTCGTTGTAACCGTCGAGGCATGTATGAGCGAGTTTCTTCTGACATTTTATTCAAAATCCCGGTTGTAAAATACGTTGGAAACATTAAAAATTCGAGAATATGGATATTTTCTATCGGAGCTTGAAAGCGACTGTGGATGTTTCTCAGTTTCCAGCGATAATACTGGACCGCTGAGTTTACTTTCCCAAATAGCGATAAAAACAACGACAGTCAGTGTTATATAAAAATAAAGCACTTTAATAATTTCTTCACTTGAATGAGTGACAACAGTGCAGTAAAGTTGTGAAGTACTGAAGCACAAATTGAACAAGACTGAAGTATAAAAAATACGATCGACGAAAACGTAAAGTATGGCTAAACTCTGTAATACGTAAGACTAGCCTCCTGCGTAAAGATATAAAGACTATTGAATTACTACTGAATCCGTGATAAGAAGATTGCAGCATTGATAACAATGGCAATCACTTTGAACAGCTTCTGTAAATGCAAATTTATTTCGCCTTCTTTGTCATAAATCACCTTTGCTGATCTTCAAAGACCTTAATATTGCACCTCGTTTAATTCGTCTCAATAACCGCTAATAAAAAACATAGCATTCTATTTAAAAATACAAAGGTAACCTTCACATTCCTATAGCGACTTCATCTAGGAAAAAACGATTAACGTCATTGCACAGCCTTTGTTGTCCCATACATCTTTTGTTTCAAAAACTTTTCAACTACTATCATACTTTCAGAGTTATTGGAAGTGGCAATAGTTACTGTCTCACTCTGTATATGAGTCAAAGGCGGATCAGGTACTAGCGGGAAAGTCTCGTTCTACTGTCCCTCTGTCGGTGAGCGCAGGAGGTACAACCGCCTTACCTAATTGCTAAAAATCTTGCCGGATTGTGTAAGTGAAATGGAAGCACAGTATGCGAGCCCAATCTGCGAGTCTCCCATAAAAATGTCACAGATTCCATAAATGAAAATTATGCATTATTAATAATACAATTTTCAATGTATATAGACAAGTTTTTATACAGTTGTATTTTCAGTCTTTTAATTCACGTTGATCCTTGCAAATAGCTTCCATTGCAAAGGGTTGATTTGGTCATCCACCAATTCCAAAAATTTATATTAATTTCGCAGTTAATTGTTACAAAACTCTCTCGATTGTGCAAGCGGAGATGGAAGCACCGGTATACGAGCCCAGTCTGCGAGTCGAAATGGCTCTAGCATTATGAGGGATACCCGTCGTAAACGCTATCGTTTGCGAACTAATTGTTTATTATCTGGTCGATTTATCTGTTCAATTCAGGTGGAGAATGGTTCGCGTGGCTGTCGCGGGACCAGATTTTTATCGAGTCGCTCTAATGAATCGTTAAACAGAACGGGCCGGGTGTTTCAGAATTGATGAACAAGGAAAGAACACGTGCTGTGTCGCGGCACGCACGCGGCAGGCAGGATTGATCGCGACACGCGTCGGAAACCGTGGTCCGTTTTGTTATTCACCAACGTTAAACGCGTTCCGTCCAAAGTTTCAAACTTCGAAACCTCGAGGACTTCGACATTCCGGCCGCATCGCGGCGGGACATTGTTAACATAGAGCTTTCAGTCCCCGTTAATACAACGAATAACGTTACAGTGAGAAACCCTCAGTTTCCGGGAACATCGTTACGTCGCAGGCCATCCTGTTGTGCACGGTGCTGCGACAATGGAAAACTGTAGCAGTATTGAAGCCACATCCCTTTGTCATATTTTAGAGATTGTAAGACTTTGCCGAGGAAGCGTCAGGATTATTAACGAGGAATACACAGTGGCTCGCGAAAGCGTTCGAACACTCCTCACATTCCAAACAGCTTTTCGAACATCGCACCAAACGACTTGATTTTTCTAGAGCAATTAGCCCTTAGCGCTACAATGGCGCCTCTGAGGCGACATTAACACTAAACCTATCATAAGGGGTCAAATGACCCTTTCCAGATTTTTTATTTTACAATTACAAACGTTAGAAAATTGTCTTCGCAGAAATCGATTCGACGGATTTTTCTATTCCAACATACATTGTAATAAAAATGGCACACAGTCCAAATAAATTAATTGTTGTCACTTTTATAGGACAATATACATTAGCCAAGTTTACTGCTCGGCAGGTTTAGTGTTAAATATTGCCATACTGTTAGCCAAAATAACTTTGACCTAACTGTAGTTGCGTTTAAAAAATCGGTAGAAATTAAAATATTGCGCGTACGAGTAATAGCAATAAATTTTATATGCACGAAAGCAAATGGACCCTCTAAAATGGAATTATTCTATATAGAAATAAATGTCTTTATTTTGCAATTAAAATTGCTCGGACTGCAAAGGGTTAGAAGCGTCGATTTACTATATAATGTGCGAAAAAAATTTCGAAATAATCGTAACTGATCGGGGAAAGACAGATTTTAAAACATAAGAATTTGCGAATTTTCAAAAATTGCAAAAATTGACCAAGAATCGTGAAAAGTTGCAATTTTCACCATTTCCGATCGCTTATAATAATTGTAATAATTGTGTAATAATTAGTCGAAGGATAAGCATAGGATAAGAAGGATATAAGGATAATACATAGTCCTTCCTATAAAGGGAAAATGGTCCTTCGAGAAGGTAGAAAGGCCAAACGGCTAAAGTTTGACGGATTGAAAAATCCATCACTGGCTACAACAGTTAGCAAAGATGTACAAGATGTGTTTCTAACCCTTAGCGCTTCAATGGTGCCTCTGAGGCGACACTAAACATTCCCTTACTGTTATTTAAAATAGTTTATACATCGCTATGTTTGGTATTTACGAAGTCAGTAAAAATATGAATGTTACACTTACGAGTGACAGTAATAAACTTTATATTTACGAAAGGAAATCAACCATGTACGATAGAGCTGTTTTAGATAACAAAAAAGTTTCGATTTTGGAATTAAAATTGCTTGGGGTGCAAAGGGTTAAAATTTCCAGTGCGAGGCTCAAATGGAAAATGTTTAAAAAGTGCGTTTTTTATTTTTCATGTAATTTGTACCAGTTGTAACTTATTCAAAGTCCTTTTAGCATATCTCGGAGTAAATCAATGCTTCTAATTGCTTGAGAAAAATCAAGACGTTTGGTCCAATTTTAGAAAAGTTATTCGAATTTAAGGGGTGTACGAATACTTTCGTGCGCCACCGTATATAAGAAAGTTTATTGTAATCTGGAAGATGTGTAAAGTAAGGAGGAAGAAGAGGCGGTGTCGTTGCTGAGGTTCAATTACCACTGATTACAGAAAATGCGACTGTTGCTAAATTCCGATTGGCTGCTCCACGAATCGGGCAGCCCCGTTTCCAAAATGTCCGTCCTTTTCTAATTTGCTGTTTTCCTCTAATTGGTAGATACGATGGTAGTGGTGGAGCCGCTAAGGGTTTTCAAGATGGCCATCCTCGACTTCCCCCAACGTTGATTCCCTGCAACTTTTCCCGAATTTGGGATTTTGGCCTCGCTGACTCATGCCACATATGCGAATGACAAAGTCATAAATGATGTTCGTCCCTTTCGGTTTTTCCGAATTCGTCTAAGAAGGAAGACAAAATATTTACATTTCTTAAACTTTTCTATATCTTGTATTCTAATATATTGTAATGTGTAATAATATATAATAATATATAATATACAATATATAATAATAGATTATTATTTATATTATTATTATATCGCTATTATTTATATCGCTACGCTCGTGTCAAAGAAATTCATAATATATAATATATAATATATATTATTTATATTTCTTAGAATTTTCACAAAGGAAAAGTTACTTCGAGTAGCCTAAGGAATTATCCATTTCAAGGAAATACATTTTTGGGGTAGCCTGTATAACTATAACGTTGTCGCTATTAAATTTTCAGACTCCCCGGAGCAACGTCTTCGTCTCTGTTATTTCTTTTGGAATTTGCTCACGGTTTGTTGACTGTTCGAGAACAGAAATTTTACGTCGATACAATTTGTTCCCTTCGTCCGAGACAGCTTCCGCGAGTTTATATCCGGGGAAATACTGTTTTAAGATAATGAACCTTCTCTGTTTCTCTCCCTCTCTCTCTCTCTCTCTCTCTCTCTCTCTCTCTCTCTCTCTCTCTTCTCCTCTCCCTATCTCTCCAGCTCTCTTTCGCTCGGCAAAGTTGGAACAGCAACGACCAAGTTGATAAACAATTAATAATTACTGGGGTGGAAGTGCTGCTCGAGTATACATCAGATAATAATGCGATTATGTACTTAGGCTATGTATTAAGACCGATGGATGTCAGCGGTGGTTGTAGCTAAATGCTGCGCTCCATCGACGTATTTGATTGTCTTCTGATCAACGGATTACACCACCTTCAGACGCTCAAAATAGCAGCGAACATTAGGAATTTTTTTTTGGAAACTGTGAAAGGGGTAGTTCTTTTTTTGGTATCTGTGTTTAAAGTATACACTGATGAATGTAATACATTATAAATATAATATAATATAATAACATAATATTATATATAATATTGTATTATATATTATAATATTCTATTATCTGTTGCAATATTATATTATATGTTATAATATTGTACTGTATGTTGTAATATTGAATTATATGTAGTAATATTGTATTGTATATTGTAATATTGTATTATATGTTGTAACATTGTATTAGATATTATATTACATAATAATAATATAAAATAGAATTACGAATATAATATTATAACATAATTACGAAAATATTAAAAAATGGCTGTGTTATTAGTTATTAAACGGGGTAATAAATAGTGACGACCAGATTCTCTGCAATTAGAAAGTTTATAATTCTGTACTGAGAAAATACATATCGAATAGAGATTTAGTGAAAACACTAGTTTTGCAGAAGATAATAAATCTGAAAAGGGTGATTTAACACGCTATGGTAAGTTTAGTGTTAAAACAAGCACGAGACACTGTTGACCCACCATGCGTACCATAAAGCAACAGCCAAAACATTGATTATGGTTTCCGGGATTATATCGGTTTGACTGTAGCGCTGTTGGCGTGGTATCGGTTTCAAACATCCGTTTGATGTTTCCTGTCCTAATTAACTTATCTCTAGTTGCTCAACGTGCTAATATGTTGCTAAAAAGTTCATTACAAATTCCCCATTTAACGACGCTTATCAACATACGTTTACCTTTTCATCTGCTCGCGTTGCTATAAAATATAATTTACTACATTCCTGGGGGCAATTTTATTAACTTTTTTGCCGTTGCCCCGTTTCTTAAGCTTCACAATTTGTTTGATGCGTGTTCTCTCTCTCTCTCTCTCTCTCTCTCTTCCTCCCACTCTTTCGCACTCGCCGCCATTGCAGGAAGCAAGGTTTTTACCTTACTATTTAACCAGTTCTATAAAAGTTTAATGGGGTTGCATTAGGATTTAATGGACACGCAATTACCACTATTATACAACGAAAAGGGTATTAATTATTAGTTCCAAATGGATATTAAGTTCTAAAAGTGATATATATAACGGTTTATTAAAATGAAAGAGCTGAACCTCCTAACGTCACCGTTAAGATTGACACATATACATATATATACTCATTTACTGAATGAAATAATACATAATAATTTATTCAAAGTATTGCCCATCGGTAGCTACACATTTTTCCCATCTCTCTGACAATTTGTGGATGTCACACCCAAAAAACACTGTTCCTCTTCTGAGGCAAACCAGTCATCGAGCCATTTTCGTACATTTTCGTAAAATACGAAGCACTGCTCAGCAAGTGGGTGTCCCATCGATGCAAATAAGTAATAATCGAATAGTGCCAAGTTCGGTGACTCAGTCGCATGCGAAATTATTTCTGAATTAAACGCCTCAATCGTTTCCTTGACCGGTTTTGCTGTGTGCGTTGGTGCATTATCACGAAGCAAAATCACTATGTGTTGCCTTTGAACCCATTTTCCTATCTTCTGGATCTTTCCCGTGGCTTTAAAACGTATGGAGACGACTTCTCGCGTCACATTTAACCCTTTGCGCACGAACGGTGACTCTCAGACACCACTGAAAATAGCCGCAGCACTGTTTAAAACAATCTTTACATCGCTACGCTCGTGTCAAAGAAATTCATAAAAATTTAATCGTTGCAACGACAAGTAACAGTAAACAAATTTCGTATGCATAGGATGAAATATATGGTGTAGAATGAAAATATTCTAGGTCAGAAAAAATGTCTTAGGGTTGGAGTTAAAACAGCTTCGAGTGCAAAGGGTTAATTGATCCGCGAGTTGTTGTTGCGTTTGAGTGACATCCTCATCCAACAACGCTCGCAATTCGCTGTTTTCAAACTTTCTCGGTGGTCTTTCGCGTTCTTCGTTTCTCACGTCGAAATCGCCACGTTTGAATTTTTTAAACCATTCGAAACACTGTTATTTACCAAGAGTATGCTCACCGTAAGCTTCGACAAGCATTCGATGGACTCTGCAGCAGTTTTCTTCAAACGGTAACAGAAAATCAATGCAGTCTGCAAATCGTAGTTTCCAGGCACAAAATTCGACACGTTCAACGCTATTAAAAACTGTGCTGTCCCGTACGAAACTTGTATGGTTGCGAGTGGAAAATCTTTATCAGATGTGGAAACAAAAAAATTTCGTCAATGACGCGGACCCGCAAATTCCGGTTTCATATTTACAGACCTGTTATATACTTTTTTTTATTGCCGAACTGGTACACAGAATTATTCGTTCCACTAAAGCCTGACAGGAGCGGCTTGTGCGGTTGACAACAGGCATATCCGTTCCTGATAAACGGTGGAATTAACTTCAAAAGCAACTCGACCGAAAAATCGCACGTTGCTCGGATCGAATCGAACGAAACAACAATATCCGACGCAATTTTTCCATTTTTTTTTTGACCGGGCGGGGAGGTGGGTTGGGGAGGGGGTATATTTACTCTCCCCTTTTAATGCGGTCGCGATTAATTTTAATTAAATCCGGCCGACCTCAAAAGCAAATTGACGTTCACAACGGTAGCCGAGCTACCATGTAAATACTGCTCGGTACATATTCATGTTCTCAGCGCCGAGCTTAACATGACTATTTAATTCTGTATAATGCCGGGGCGGGACTTCAAACACGGCTCGCGCCGGTAAATAAATTGTTGAGAGCCATAGTCAAAATACAGGTGGAGCCGCCTCGCCGTGAGAATACTGTCGCGGGGCTTCGTCTCGAGGAACAGTTCCGCAAACTATGAATAAAAATCCGTTTAACCTACTGCCGGATGGAACTTTGTCGGGAGGACCTCGCATTTCATTTGCGAAAATGGACCACGACGAATTGAAACCGAATAGAGTCCCGTGGACGCGACCCTCTATGGTTTTCATATTTCCCTCTTCTCTCTCTCTCTCTCCGTTGATTTTTACATTTCCGCACGGAAACCGGAAACTCTTCAGCGGGCACCGACAAATTTACACTCGACCGTACGAAGTCAAAGACGCGATAACTTTAATTCGCGATCTCGTTCAACGGAACACTTCAATCATAAAATACTTCTTTCTTCGTTGGAAAATACAATACCCGTACGCGGAGAAAGATTCATAATACTTTTATGATTTGCGCAGGAATACTTTCTTTGTTCTTTCGGTATACTCCTCAAAGGACATACTCTTCAATCCGGTTTTTATAAAGGAACTTTAGAACGTAGATAATGTAGTCTGCGATTAAATTACGTACACGTTCTTCAAGAACGAATAACTTTTTTCGAACCATATCGATCGACTTCAGACTTTATATAATATAACCGATCGAAGCATATTCTATTTTGCGTAGCAGTTCAATTGGAATGTTCACATTTCTTTCCAAGATACTCTTCGCTTTACATTTATTGCATCGATGAAAACTGACCATAATTTTCTTTTTGTTTCAGGTAAACAATATTACGTACAATTCGACATTTCATCCGATAATCTGCGTACCACTTTTGCTGCGAACTAACTTCGCCGATATCGCATTGTAAATGGAACTCTGCCATTTTGTGCGCACACTGTGTACTGAAGGTACGTAAAATATAAAAGTTTAAAGCGTTCAACGTTTTTAAATATCTACACCTAATATTTTACACGCAGAAAATATCATAATCGATGGCACACGTCTTAAATCAGCAAAAGATTGCAACTTCTCTAATTTTTTATTTTATTAAAATTTTATTAAATTATTTTATTAAATTATAATTGTACCCAACACGATATAATTACTCGTTTGCGATCCTTGCACGAAAAGATTATATCAATTCAGGATAATATAAACGTTAAGGCGCGGATAGTGATTTTTTAAACAGATGTAAGGATGTTTAGCGAATTCGAGTGCGAATGCAGGATATTCGAGCGCGGATCCCAAACCATAGGTTCGGACGCCATCTTTTTGGGGATGCTGAATGTGCAGGGCAGTAGCGGAGGTAGCTGTCACAGAAAAATATTTAAAAGCCAACCAAAAAATTAGCCGCGAGCAGTTCGTAATCGAATTTCTACCACAGCTTAGCATGACAGAGGATGATTTAATGCTGAATTACGAGCAGCGCAAATTAGGTAGGTGGCCTGTCGGCCCAAGGTACGATGGGTCGGTCGGGCGCCTCTGGCTTTCGCCTGAAATTTCCTGTATCTGACTGGGGAGCGTTCCCCGACGTCCGATATACGAATCCGGCGATTAAATTCCGTGAAGATAATCTCCTTGGCAAGAACGATCGTCGTTATCAGAGACAACCAGCGGGGTTGTTGTGTTACGTGACGTGTCCTACTCCCTTGAACGAGCATCATGCGCGACAGTCACTCAACAAGTAATTCATCTTCGCATATCTAATTTTTTTAAAAATTTGCCAATACTTAAGCTGTGATAATTTCTTAAAAAATTTTTTTTTAACTTCATACTCATTATGAAGTAATGTAAGAATTACATTATTAAGATACTAAGGTAAGAATCATTACACTACTAAGGTAAGAATCATTTTCAGATTCTTTATTTCGCAATTATTGAAATTATAAACTTATCTCCGTTAAAATCGATCCAATAAATTTCTTTATTCGATCATACATTGTAGAAAATTCGACGTGTTCTATTAATCCTTTGCTCTCGAACGGTGACTCTCAGGCACCATTAAAAATAGCTGCAGCACTGTTTAAAACAATCTTTACATCTCTATGCTTGTGTCAAAGAAATTCGTAAAAATTTAATCGTTACAAGGACGAGTAATAATAAACACATTTTGTATGCCTAAACTGAAATATGTCGTGTAGAATGAAAATCTTCGAGGTCAGAAAAATTGCTTTGGGATTCGAGTTAAAACAGCTCCGACTGTAAATGGTTAAAAACTATGCCGTTGTATGAAACTTGTATGGTCGCGAGTGGAAAATCCTTTATAAGATGTCGAAACAAGAAAATGGCGTCAATGATGCGTTTTCACAGTAACTGCATTGACAGCTAGCGCCACTTACGTGCAAATTCCGGTTTCACATTTATAAACCTGATAGTTACCAAATATGCGAATTTTGTGCACGTATCTGAGCGAATTAGCCAAGTTTCGACGGTCAATTTTTTGTTGGCATATTTAAGGGTGCAAAACGGACGGTCGGGAAGGAGGGGGGAGCGAAAAAACGGAAATGAGAGCACAGCTCAGGGCAACCGGCGGCCAGTTCCGAATAATTGTTTGTAAATTATCGTCGTGGCAACGGTGGAGAGAGGCTGCTCCTCAGACGCAGCTGGCACCCGTCGGCCAGCCCGCAACTCGAGAGGCTTTTAGCCCACGATGCAAGTACAGAAACTTGGTCGAAATATCAGCCTCTGCCACAGACTTTCTCATAATTTTCTCCCTGCTCTGTTACGCGTCGCCTTGATGCAGCCTGCGCACTGTGTACTTGGCGATCGGTGGTTTCTGGAGCCGTTCACTTCTTGAGAATACCAAATATTTTAGGCGACAGCCTCGAATCCTTTCCTTTCAGCTGGAGAATTTTGTTTCGTTAATTTCTGAAAATTCTGAAATCGTGGACGTTGGAATGCAACGGAACCATGGCATCTTTAGTTTCAAGTGCTTAGGCTTAAGGGGCGGGTTCTTTCAAGAACGAAAGGACCCAAGCGGTGGCGTAAAGTCGAGACCGTTGGCTCCGCGTTTTTCAGTGAGCACGCAGCAGTTAGCCAGAGCCTATAGTCAGACAAAGTTATAGTCACATATTTCGTTTTACATTGATATATACATACATTAACCTCTTAGGCACGGCTGAATTTTGCGCGGGGCTGTTTCTCTGTACGAAAGAGTTCAACGCGAATTACGTGTAAATGATACAGCACTGCAATGTGTGCGGATAATGCTGTTCTCTAAACGAGTACATTGGAATGAAGTGAAGGTCATAAAATTATCATTTTTCTTAAACATATGATACACGTATGTTGACTTTAACAATTTACTTTAATAATTAATAATACAATTGAGTGGCGCGTCTTGCAGAGAGATGACATCTGCGAAAGCCACTATAGTAGCGCACAGAGCCTAAGACGTTAAACACGGGTCACGCAGAATTCATTGTATCACTATTTCTAGGCAACACTTTGTAATACAATTAAAGTATATCAAGAACATGAAGCGTTATCGTTTGGAAGATAGTGTACAGTTTAGAGACAATTTTCTAACAGTGGACAATCGTCTCTATGAATCAAGATAATTCATTTAGGTCAGTAGATTTTTATGCAGGCGCGAGGCGAGCATGTTCGTCGTACACGAACGAACGTGTGTAATCGGTGTACGAAGTATTCGTGCACTTTTTAAGTTCGCCAATTTTTCGCCTGTAAGAAATCTTCTTTTACATTGTAATTAATAAAAATGATTAGATGACGTTACTGGGGATCATTTGTTGGTTCATAATAAAAATTGCTGTTAGCGTTGAAAGATCCTTTAAAAACTGTTCAGTGATGGACCATGAACTTTAAAAAATTATGAAATAATCACCTAAATAATGAATGAAATAATGTGTTAAGTGGATTTCATTGGGATTTTATTCTTAATTTAAATTTTGCAATCTTTTTGTATCTCTGTTTCATATGTAACAACTGTAAAAATACTAAAAATATTTTTTTTATTTTAATAATGTACCACTTGTGTGAATAGTTGAAAGAAAATCGAATGGAAATGTGATACGGTAACGCAACGTGATTAATCAAACTGTAGGAAAATCTTCAAAGCATGCAAGGCTGAAAAATGGATAATTTTGACAATAGAACTTTCGAATTACGAGCGATTCTCTGTTCATGCGGAAGTGAAGTAATATTGTTTGTAGAGCCAACAGAGTCTGCCATTTATCCGGATCATTCGTAACTTTTCCAACATTTTTCCTCATTTCCGCTTGGCGTCTTTTTCAAACAGCGCAACTGCCTCGAAGAGAGAACGAGAGAAATAGAGAAGGAAAAAGAGAGACAAAAAGATTCATAGCCACGGATAATTTATATCCCCGGACGAAGAGGATCCGCTGTAAGGTAACATTAATTAGCGCCGCCAATGAACGCTGGTAGACGAGCATGAAATTACGAATGTTTACGCACAGTCTCGTTACTTTCTATCCGCGGGAAACTTTCATTACGATTTGCCTTTTTCACATTCCGCGGGAAGTTTTATATCGTTGACAGTAAAGTATAAAGCGAGAAGAATTTTATAATAACGCTCGGTAAAAGAAATGAGCCGTAAAAAGACCGCGATAGAACCTCGGTAGTTGCACGAAACGGGACTCGAAAAGCCTGAAAGAATCGAGGTTCCTGCGATCAGAACTGGTTGTTTAAAAGTCACACTTTCAAACATAAAACTTGTTATTCGTTAGAAAAAGTTTCGAAAAGAGTATTTTATTCAAAAGATTCGAGAAACAAATAGTTTCCGTGCGGACACAGTTTTGCACGTTTATTTTTTACTTAGGTGCATGAAACAAGCTTCCAGTAAAACCGTGAAAACCATAAATGTGTTTATTCAGACTTTCGTACGCAGGATTAATATAATAAAATATAAATTTGTTGTGCAGGTGTTGTTGCAATGCGTGCTCTACCAAGGATTTTTAATAATAAAGCACTTTTGTAATTTCAACAATTTCGAAATAAAAAGTCTGCAGCCACTCGTATTGACCAGTTATGGTAAGTTTAGTACTAATCTTAAATTTAGTACTAAATCAAATTTAGTACTAGGATGACATGCATTTGAGTTTGACGGTTGCAAATTAGATTCCACGTGAGTCATTTTGAGTTATTTAGAAGCAGCTGTTAGTGCGAAGCGTGTCAAAGGGATCGTAATGTCCTCCGAAGAGGAAAGTGCAGTCGACACTTGCGAAACGTTAGTTTTCACACCGTTCATCACGTATTTGGTCACTTCCTTCGGTATCGTTTCTCTCTTTCTCTCTCTCTCTCTCTCTCTCTCTCTCTCTCTCTCTCCGAACTTCAATCCCTTTGGATCCACCATCCTCGGGGATCTTCCGAGCGAGCACGATAATTAATCCTTTTAGCGGAAGTCCGTGTAAACCGTCGCCGGAAGAGGCGACCGCGTCGACGGCAAAGTCGTCGGGAACTGCTCCGATTTTCCAAGACAAACAGTCTTGTCGTCGAGTGTCGTCGGCAACAAAATGGCGTCGTGTTTCAGACGGAATTCCCGTCGAGAACTTGAGGGAAAGCACCAATGAAAGCTGTAAGAGAAACGAAAACAATGTTTAACGGGACTGCTTACCCATTTACAGTAACCAGATTGCCAGACGTAATTCGTTCGCCTTCAATTAATAAAATCGATTAACATACATCGGCAACCGTGTTTCGCATAAACGAAATGTCCGATTTTAAAATGCAAACGTTAGCAAGCATTTCGGTCAACAACTGCTTATACAAACTTCATTTTAAATTCTTATTCTTTGATACACAGTTCAAACAATTGTTTTTCCAATAGAAGGACAGAAAGGAAACATTTTGAACGAAATAATATAAATTGTTAGTTTCTAAAAAACAAGCATGATTTTAAATAGATAGCGACGATAATGTATGTTTTGTAAGCATACAAGAATTATACAGTAAATCTATTTATCCATGACGACTATCTAGAAGTAATTTCGAATTTTATTTCGAATTGAATAACAACGCAAATAACAATGTAAAACACAATTTAAGAAGATCCCTTTATAATTTTAATATTCTTACAATAATTAAATCTGGGCCAACCAAAAAGAAGTCGTTCAAAGAATGAGTTAAGAATGTTGATCCGCAAGAATTGAATGTATTAGGGTGTCCCATAAGTTTCTTCCCTTTTCTTGATGCGAAACGAATACACGATATTTGTTGTTT
>CM052099.1:9597220-9624663 GCA_028453745.1 Agapostemon virescens
TTACGTACCATAATTTGAACTGCGTCCAGTTTAGGTGTAAAAGAATGTACTAGGTACGTTAAATAACCTACTACAATTTAAATAACCTTTTCAAGGCGGAGGAAGTACTGAACTTTTAAGAGCGTAAAAGATGGAACAATAAATTATTAATTTGTAGAAATGTAAGATGGAGCTGACGCATCTCTATAAATAGCGAAGTGGTCTATATTGTATTTGCATTATGTACCGTAGTTTGAACTGCGCCCAGTTTAGGTGCAAAAGTATATACTAATGCCAATGGCAAATAAGATATGTATCGCAATAATTAACATTTCGTACGGTCATACTCAGCTTTCTTATTTTTTCAAAGTTCTGCTGCTTTCAAACTAGTTCTGCAAGGATTAAAAGTGGATTTCTCGTCGAACTCTGTTCGTACCTAGCAAGGAAATTAATATTGATTATAATCTTAATGGATGCAGACATCTAAGTATTCGTGTTCGTAAAAATCTCACGCATACTATAGCTGTGTGTCGGTGCTTTTGCAATTCGCGCAGCAGATCCTATGGAAAAAAATCAATTCAGATTCAACTTAATTTGTCACAGTCTGAAATTGACAGTGAAATATCAAGATATTGGAAACATGAATAAATAATTTACATGAATAAGTGACTTAGATGAATGAATAACTTGTTAGACGAAACAGGGTAAGTGTAACCCTTTGATTTATACCTTCTACGAACTTCTTAACACTAGAACTACCAAACAGATCAAAATGACTCGTTACTGATTTCTTGTTTCGCTTCTTATCGAAGTTATAAGAATATTTTATCTGGACACATTTCATGTGAATTTTTTCATTGACGCACGCGTTAACATTAGCATTCTAGAGAATCTTAACACATTGGTGACTGGTGACAAGTTAACTCGTCATTGCACTTGCATGATCTATTTCAATTTATGAAACCCAGGTCTATATAGAATATTGCAAAAGCTTTGCGCATCGTGTTTAGTCGTGTCCGCTTTTTAATAAGGAAAATACTTTTCTTGGTATTTAGGTTTTTATCATAGTTTTAGTAATTAAAAAATTTCAACCATGACGGAACGCAACGGTGAAGAATGTTTCAATGAATTACACGTGGATACTTTATCTGATTGTCCGACTGATTTCGAAATAAATTGTAGTGATTGGGAAAGTGATGAATCTGACATTATACCATCAAAACGGCAAAAAAGAAATGTTAGAGAATCTGATAGTGAAAGTGATTTTGAAGATTGAATTCCATATTCAATTACAAAATAATAGCCGGTGACATGGCATAGTTTCTCTGTAAAATTGCCGGTCAGCAAAGTGTCAATAAACGCAATCTCGGCAGTTTCAGTGTTAAATACTGAGAGAGATCAAAACTATTCTGATCTACTGTAATGTTCATAATGAAATTATTTGTTTAGAGCTCCAGGAATTAGGGGCACAGCTCCGATGTCAGCGCGATGTCGACAGATGACCTCAAAGGATAAAAACATAATTCGCGTTGCCCACAATTAATAAGATGAAGCGTAGAGCATACTATTTATTCGGAACCAGTGACAAGTGTGTCAAATTGTCGTGATCGATGAATGAAAAAATTCCGATCATTATTCAAAATAATTATCACGTTATTAGACTTGTATCTACTAAATTACCAAACATTTAAATACTGTATGAGTGAAACGAGCACGTTCCATTCGCATAAATTGAAGAAAATCGTATAAAATGGAATCGTTCTAGTCCGGAGATACGTTTGGTTTTCGAGTTAAAATAAATCGAATAAACATTTATTGGACATTTAATATATAAGTTTATATTAACGATCGCATCTCTCGCAGAATTGAAACAAACTTTATACGAGATGCTTACTCAACAACTTTTTAATCATATAAAAGAGAACAACAATTCAAGTGTATTAAAAAAGTTTCAAGTTAACACCCTTAAAAGTTACAGTTTCAAGTGTTTAAAAAATTCTGAAATCATCATCGGTAGATAACGTATCGAAATACCAGGAGTCCCAGGCGAATTGTTGGGCGATCCTGGAGCATTCTCCGATGTATTCGCGTCCAATGACTGTATCCTCGGCACCGGGCAGCCTATTTTTCGCAATCCGTTCTAGTCAGAGTTCAAGTCCCCGCGGAATCAGTCACCGCGATAACAATCGGCATGACTCGGCTCACGGAGTCATCCCGGGCTCTTCCCGTATCGTCCATGAAACGTGCAACTTCACCGGGGCATCTAGCATCGGCTCGTCAGATACAGTCTAGAGATAGAATTCAGATTTCACGGGAAGACAGTGTTCATTCTTTTCCCGTTCGAGAGCGGCAGCGTGGCGCCGGTTACTCGACCGCCTCGTGTCCGCAAGAGGGATGGCCGCGGCTCGAGTTAGTTAACGTCACCGGCGCAGAATTATGCGTTGCATTAACGATAGTGGGCTCGAGTAAATCATCGTTGATCCAATTCACGGCCGCGCTCGCACCGGGTAACGATTATTGAGCCCAGAACGGCCGAGCAATCGAAAATTCGATACGCGCGCGAAACCGGCAGAGCAGGCGGAAATTTTACAGAAAAAATATATTCGAAATACTACTACGCGAAGCACTAAAAACGATCGTTACACGATACTTTATGGAAATAACAAGAATGTATGTATCGAATTGTTTAGCCTGTTTTTTCCTTAACACTAGAATTACCGAGTAATAAATACAACCGATGTATATTAGTTTGTATTAATGACAAAATTAAGTCCATTCAGATCTCGTACAATTTTTATTTCTTCGACGAAGAAACTTTTTAGTGAAAATGTTTTTATAAGTCAGTCATTGTAAACGAAAGAATCGCTAATCAATCATTTTAACTGGTTCGGTAGTTCTAGTGTTAATATTATGTACCCAGAGAAATAAATTTGTTGAATTATTCTTCATTCCATCTATCGTCTATCATATTCTATCTATTCTATCTATCATATTTTATCGTCATGATTCAAACGCTAAAATCTTCCTCAAACCTTCCACTTTAAGAAGCATGCATCACATCGAGGCTAGCGTTTCGGGGGACTCGAGGATGCTTCATTACATGGATCCCATTTTGTCCATTTTCGCGATTTTGAACACCCTGAAATTTCAAAGTCGCGCCACGGTCGCAACTCGATTCCGATCGAGCTGAAATTTGGTATACAGTTTGTCTGTGTGTGTAGCTACGTGTAGCCAAAATTACAAAAGAATCGGTAACCCCAACATTTTTTTTATTTTGTTCGACTTTTATACACGAGTTAGGAGGTCGTCCCACCAAAATTAGCCAATCCTTGCGGACGTGCCCCGGCGAGACTATCTTCCCCAAACCTTCCTCTTTAAGAAATACTCCTCACAAAGAAGCTAGCATTGCAGGGAAGTCCAGGAAGCTGTATTTTATCAGCCTCATTTTGTCCATTTTCGCGATTTTGAACACCCCAGAATTTCAAAGTCGCGCCACGACCGCAATTCGATTCCAATCGAACTGAAATTTGGTATACACGCTTCCCACGCGTCCAGTTACTTGTAGCCAGAGTTAGAAAAGAATCGGTGAAACTATATTTTTTGTCCTTTTCTGGAGCTGCAATTTAATAATTGTTGAATAATTGTTCAACAATAATAACAATTTTTATCGTAACGTCTGTTTCTATGAGGAAACTCATTTCAAACTTTCTGGTAAAAATGTTTGTATAAGTTGAGTAATTGTAAACGGAAGAATCAGGAATCATTTTAACTGGTTCTGTAGTTCCAGTGTTAAATCAATTACAAAAAAATAAATTCTGATATAATAATTCTAGTACTTTAATATGCTAATGTAATTAAATTCTATTATGCTCAAAGTGGTATTTAAACTTATTACAAAAATAAATTCTAATATACAAAAAAGAAAAAACGTAAAATCGCGTTGAGAAAGATTCATGAAAATTGCTGAATGTTTCAGCGTTTCGATAAAACAGCCGCTTAAAGGGTGAAAGAAGCCTAAGGCCGTGACGGCCACGCTTCTCATCTGCAACGAAACGTCGGGAAAAAGGAATCCTCCGTGTCCGCGTAACATCCCCCGATACCCTCTGCGGCATCGTGTCCCTCTCGATCTCTCGGCTCTGTTTAATGCTCGCATAAACGGTGCGCTGTCTTGCGGACTGTGACGCGGCAATTTAGGCATTTGACCCTAAGGGTCCGGCAAGGGTTCAGCCGTTTAACCTCGATGCAATGTCTCTGTCTGCGGCCGTGTCCGCCGCAGCGTGCCTTGCTCGCTCGATCCGCTGGTCCGATCGCGCGCCCACACGCTCCTCCTCAGCCTCCTAGTCGGCCTCCTCCTCGCATTCTTACCCGACATTCCTCCTTGTCTCTTCCTCCCCGGAGCGTTCGCTGCCCTCCCGAGCCTAGCCGACGTCGACCTTCCCCGAGCAACTGCTTCGAGGTTCGTGCACCTCATCCTCGTCCTCCTTGCACAGCCGACCGATATGCAATACCATGGACCCCTGCGAAATCAATTCATGACTCCTCCAGACTGGTCGCAGGCCTATCTTAGCGGTGCAGACACTCTGGTTTGTCGTATCTTCTAATTGATGCAACGTTCAGCTTGCTTGAAGAACAGTCTGAGGATCGGAGGAGTTGCTGCAGAAATTTATTAACACTAGAACTACCAAATAATAAATGTGACCGATGTATGTTCCTTTGTAATAACGACAAAACTGCATCCATTCAGATCTTGTACAATTTTTATCATAATGTCCGCTTCAATGAATAAATTCATTCGAAACTTTCCGGTGAAAATGTTTTTATAACTTCAGTAATTGTAGACGAAAAAATCACGAACCAGTTATTTTGACTGATTCGGTAGTTCTAGTGTTAAATGCATGATTCTTCTTCTAAAGTAAAGTAAAGTAAAGTAAAAATTGGGTTCCCCCTGCTTCCCATAACTACCCTTATAGAGAAGACACAGGTCGAAAAGTTAGTAATAAGGATTAGGTTCCTCAGTAAGCTACCGAACGAGCCATTTCCTGCTAGAATTGAAGGGTTTTGTTTCGTGCGTTTGTTCCATCCGAATTGCCGCTGGTTAAAGGCAATAACGCTCTAAATTACGACAATAGATTAATTTTTTTTTTGCATTCGCAAATATACATCTATTGTTTTTAAGGATTTAAAATTTCAAAGGTTCTAACGTTCTAAAAGTTCAAAGTTCAAAATACTCTATAGCTGTGTACTAGTTTGTGGTTCAAAATGCTCTACAGATGTGTACTAGTTCGAAGTTCAAAATGTTCTATAGATGTGTACTAGTTCGTAGTTCAAATTGTTCTATCTGTCCAAGTCCCAGGATCGGCAGAATTCCTCCTAGTCTGTTCCTACCAAAGTTCGGAAAAATGATTTTCCCTGCAACTGATTTTGTTTCTTGCAACAATAGTAGATGGAAAAAACCTAAAACGACAGAGAAAGAGTTACAATAGTAAATAATATTTATTAATAAACTCTTGGTAAATTCAAACTGCATTTGCAATTTTTAACGTACTCGTCAGAAAGTGATATTAATTAAAGTGTTTATTTTCGTGGGCGGCTGGTAAAAATTATGGAATGGAAGGTCTTTTTCAGAAGTGATTTAATCGAAACGAATATTTTAGTACTAATTAAATGTAAACGGCTACTTTTTAATTTTATGTTTGTCGTCCCTCGATGCTTATTCTACTATTATTATGCTCGTATTTGGTACTTCTAAACATTAAATTTCCTACATTTCCTTTGGAATTTCATTAAACAATATATTCGAGGTAACAAATTAAATCACAATCATACAAATGGCCCAACGAACGTAACTAATTAAAAATTTTCTTTTGTTGCAGGTGAGTGTGCCGCTGTCCCTATCTAAACTAGGCGAATTCAAGGTAAAGTGCGCATTACCGTAGACTGCGAATATTTTTGCAAACTCAAATTTACGTTTTCCGGTTTACATAAATTCGAGCTCAATATAACAATATATTTAATGTTCGCGGTTAAAAATTAAGAAAAATGTGTTAGATCAGAAAAAATGTTTTGCTTCTCGAATTAAAACAATTTCGAGTGTTCCGGTTTACATAAATTCGAGCTAACAATATATTTAATATTTGCAGAGTTCAATTAAAAAAAATATGGTTTTTGAAAATTGCGGATATTTAGGTAAACTCAAAGTCCTAAAATTGAGCAATGGTTACTGACTTCGTGATTTCGTTTTCCCACGAAGCCTTATAGTAAATTGCACAAAGATACCTTGTTCAAGAATCTTTTCCCAAAACTAGTGTCGCCGTTCCGCTGTAGAAATTTATTAACACTAGAACTACCGAGTAATAAATCCGTACAATTCTTCTCGTCATGCTTGCTTCAATGAGGAAATTCCTTCCAAACTTTCTGGTGAAAATGTTTCTGTAAGTTTAGGTTGTTTGAGTTGTTTTATAATTTGTACATGAACAGTAAAGGAAAACGGTTACCATAGAAATTTAAAAAATAACAAAGAAGAGAGTTTAGGCTTCCAAAAAATATGCCTGCGAAGTTTACAATGATGTCCGAGAAAGGTTTGACCATTTGCGATTATTGTAAATTGTTCTTAATAATTTTTACTCTGTCCGTTTTTATCGGAGACTTTGTCACTTCCTAAAATCTTATAATCAAAGTGTAACATTAAAAAATAATGATCACAGAAATGTTGATCGATTATTTTTCATTTCGTTTTGGTTCCTGATATTGTTAATTTCTAAATAACGCCGCATAACGAGAATAAATTACTGTATTTTATTTAAAATTTACTTTAAGCGTGCGATACTAGGAACACTCTCCTATACAATCGAGGATCATCGGTGAAACAATGATTATGCACGAGTACGTACAATTGAGAAATATTAGTAATCTCAGTAGAAACAGTATAGTCATGCATCGGATCGTTCGAGTCGCCACAGGCGTCGTAAGTGATTTATGAAATATTTTCGCTGGGTACTGTATACAAATGAATCATTTATGAGCTGAGGTGACACACAGTCGATACTAAAACAATTGACTTCGGGATACACCGTGTGTAGACTTTCGAAACTGTCATAAGTCGTAATTGGTTGAAGAATGAATCACTTCTATACTAGACGTCTGTATGTGGATCAACTGACTGCTCAAGGCTGCAGTCAGCTTTTTCCAAGGCAGTAACTCGGAGGATCATTCGTGTACGTTGTATTACATCAATGAAATACAGCAAGTACGATATTTATTGCGGACTCTGGATAGAATGCTCCGTCATTGCCACGCCTTTTCCCCCGAAATTTTTCCGTCTCGGCTGATCTGATCGTACATTGGTCCAACGCTCGAGCGAAAATAGAAGCGACGCGGATGTTCGAGTAAATAGTTGTTCTCGATTATAAATACCCTCGGATCGCTTATCAATTTACGTGGAAGTTCTATCGAATACATGTTTACAAAGTGACTTATCAGCAGGCAACTGCACGAGACACACCAGGCACACTCATTTCCATGGGTGGACTTGTTGTGCCTGACCTCGTTGCAGGATGCAATTTATCTATGCAAATTATCGTAAAGCAATAAATCCAGCTCATAATCATGTATGCGGCAGGAATATTAGACCGGGCCGTACCATTTCATTCAGAAGAATAGAAAACACACACGCTATAGACCTACGATACACTCCCTGCGATTTACAAGATTTTTCTTTTCGATCCGACGAAATAATCTGCATTTAAATGAACGCTCGTCGGAAACGAATCAATGAAAACCAGGAATCACCCGTGAAATCCGTTGTGCCGTGCAGCATAGACAATCAAGCATACTTGTCAATCACAACCGGTTGCGCAATCATTTCGAACCGCGCGGGAACATTGTTGGATCCTGTGGAACCAGTTGAAAAATTCTTGAACGTATTTCATTCCACGACTGGACCTCTTATGCAAGCCGCCGCTGCAATATGCAAGCCACTCCCTTGCGAGACAAACTTTCTTATATTGGGATGCGCCGATAAATGGCTTTAACCCCTTGCCTTACAACGAGTCAGGCTTGTGGAGATTTCGAACAGAATTTTCTGAATATAAGTGTCCTTAATTTTCTATAAATCGAAATTAAATTTTATCTAATTATTGTTCGTATGCAGCCATTGGAAAATAGCCACGTCCACGGTAGCTACAAAATTTTCTTTTCTTTTCGCCATTCTTTGGGGGATGAAGAACATCTAGTCACTATTGCCGCGAAATAAATCGTAGTCATAATATAGTCATAATGCACGATTGCAATAATCAAAATTGGATCTCCTTAAACACAAAATCTTTACTGTGGCTTTTCAATTATAATTCAAAGTATCTCATATTTTTATTATCATGAAGTTCGAGTAATTCTTTTATGTTTTAACCCTTTGTAGTCGAATGTCGTCATATTGGCAACATCAGATTCGTATTTTCAATCCTTGGAGTTGTAAAAATTATAATTTAACTATTGTGGCAACATAAGATCAGTATATATTATTTTTATATTCACTCAGAATTTAAAACTGCATTGCAAGATTTACCTTTCTGGAGAAAATATATCCAAGCTTGGATATCCGAAGCTTGGCTTGGAAGTTTTAATGCATCCACTGTATAATCCAGGCCTTGCACCATCGGATTATAGTTTGTTTCGCCTTCTGCAAAACTACTTTAACACGTTCAGACCGTCATAACAAGCGACTGTTTATACTCTGATTCGTCTATCGGCGAGAGGCCCGGCAAGGCCCGCTGGACGGCTAACACTGGCTTGAACGGAACGGCACAGAAATTCGGCATGTCGCTTAACGTGTTAAAGAGGAAGGTTTGGGGAAGATTTTAGCGCTTGAGCCATGTCGATAGCTCTAATAGTTTGGCCGGGACACGACTTGAAATATTTGCCAAATATTGGCAAATATTGCTAAATATTGAAGGTAACCCCCTTCTTAAAATCGTGAAAAATTGAAGAAAAATTATAGGTCTCCGATTTTTTTGTAATTCTGTCTACACGTTTCTAGACGCTCGGTAAGAGTGTATGGCAATTTTCAGGTCGATCGGAATCGAATTGCAGCCGTGGCGCGACTTTGAAATTTCGGGGCGATCAATGGCGAAAATGGGAAAAATGGGGTTGATAAAAGGTAGCTTCCTGAAGTCCCCTGATATGCTAGCCTAGATTTTGAGGTCTCTGCTTAACACGTTAAGCAGGCCTCGTCGGTCCCTACGAACCGGCGACACATTTTTCGTTCTGCTATCGCGGCGCGCGTTACGTTACCCGACTGTTTATACTTTGATTTGCCTATCGGCGAGCGGCCCGCCTGACGGCTAACCGTGGCTTGAACGGAACGGTACAGAAATTCGGCATGACGCTTAACGTGTTAATGATAAAAAGTTGGATTCAAAAAATGATTGTGAAAATCACTTGGCCAAGTTTTTAACCGATAAACCACAGAAGTTCTATACCGATGGGATTCTGGCTCTACCTCAAAAATGGCAAAAGATCATAAATAATAATTCCCAATAAATACTTGAATGAAATTCATTTTGAATAAAAGAAACAGTTAATCAAGAAATAACAAAAATCTCTGAATACTTTTCCGACTATCCAATATTATTCTATACCATTTCTGTTCACCAACTACAGGATAAAATGATAAAAATAAATCTAAAGGACAGTGAAATAAAGGACGTGGCCTCTCAAGCAAATGACGCAAAGTTACCGGTAGTCGTCCCCTAAGATTTCATTGAGATCGAAGGGGCTCCCATTTGAGACACCATCGCGAAGGGTTGGCATGGCTGGTGAAGGGTCCGACAGAGGCTGCGGTCGATGCTCGAAGAAGCACGAGGCGGTTTACCGTCGGACGGGTCGAGCCGACGCGCTAATCGGTTGATAGCTTATCGCCGAGCTCGACGTTTTTCGCCAACGACATTAAGTACACTGAAGTGCACTCTCTTCGGTTTGAGAAGACACTCGATTTACGGGTTAACGAGGCACTCTCGGTGCACCAAGCCGTTTTACGGAGAAGCGGTTAACCGTCCCTCGGAGCAGCAGCAGCGGTGGCAGCAGCGGTGGCAGCAGCAGCAGCAGCGGTGGCAGCAACCAACAGCCACCAACGGTATCCAACGGCATCCAACAACGGCCGACGGCAGCGGGAGCACAGGCAACGCGACTCGACTGCACTTTGGGAAAGTCGTTTGGGATGATGCACGAGTGCGGCGTGTCGGTGGCGAGCAGGCCGAGCAGGCCAAGCAGGTCGAGCAAAAGAAACGAAGGAGGCGCAGGCGAAATATGCAGCTACCCACAAATTTTTCTTGCAATTTATGTGCATCCTGATTTTATTAATAAAGCCAACTGCCTTGCCGGTCCCGGGCGCGGCAGCCCGCTGAAACCCGGTACCCGTGAAAGTTCTTGCGCTCGGCTTGGGCCCCTTGTCCGAAAGTATCATTAAGCCCCCGTTCCTCCCCCCCAACCCCCGCCCCCGGATCTCCCACCATCGCGAAACCAGCGCCGCCATTTAAGTGCATTTCTGCGACGGGGAAAAAGAACGGCGTACCTCGCGGCACGACTTTTAAACGCGTTCCTCGCCACCTCCGACCGAACGAACGGCTTTCGTAAAAACTGCACGTACTTTGTGCTACGTAACTGCGTCTCTGTAATTTCCTTCCACCAAAAATAACCTTAATTCCTAGGCCCCTAATGAAGCGTCGCTCGGTGTCCTCTCGCCGACGAAACCGTTTCCTCTTTTCTTTTCTCTTCCCGGTTCCTTTCCCTCGCCGCTCCCGGAACATTATTGTGCAATTTGTTAACACCCATTCCACTTAATTATGGCACGGCCAGGAGCTTTGTGCTCCTCGAACGGGATTAACCGCCTAAATAGCCGCGAGAAATACATGCTACCGCCGCGAACTAATGGCTGATCGAGGAGATAACGGCCAGTTGTGGTGTCGAATCGGTACGACTCCATTGGGACTTCGATTCGACGGGCTTTACGAAGAATGCTTGTGAAGTCAAACTCCGGAGAAGAAACTCGTTTATTCGATAATTATGTTATGTCGCTGACTCAGTTATCTAGGAAATTCTCCAATATAAGCTCGGCTATGCTTAGAGATGTTCGAGCGTCAAGAATGTTCCGGTTTGGTGGAGTTGTTTAATGTTTTAAGAAAACTCAACAGGGAACATATTCAGATGCGCAAATCCGATTTTGATGAAATTTATAGGAGCTTATAGTTCTTTGAAACATATTTGACACGTGTTTTTTTATCGGCAACCATTCACTTTGAAGGGGTGAAACAGCCCTCAAAATTGGGGTATTTTTATAAAATTATCTCGTCGTTGAACTAAAACAATTCCAACAAAAAGTACAAAAATGCAAAAATTTTTAGCTTTATTGAAAAAGTTACGATTTTTCGCTAAAAATGTCGACTTTATACTGTAAATTGAAAAGAAAAAATGCAACTATTTAGGAATTTTTTTAGTTCATCGGCGACATTTTATCATTACCTAACGAAAAATCGCCTTAGGAGCTCAATTGGTCCAATAGATCGTTCTGTATCGTGTACACAAGATTCAGAAATATGATATTTAGAAAAACACGTTTAAAGTTTTTCGACTGTTAGAGCAGTAGTTATTGAATACTTGCTTCTGGAGGAAACTAATTTGCTATACCAGGGCCATATAGTAAGCCTTCTGTGCCTTCAAAAAATTCATTTTGCTCCATTTGGTGCATCCTACAAGAGATTCGTGCCTCTTTTGTGCTGCTTTGTCTGCGGCGTTCCTGTATCGTTATGCGCTGCGCGTTATACGTATCAGCAAAGAATCTGCATTGTTGCCCGATATTAATATTTAATACATTCATTATTTTTAATATAGCTGAGTAGCCGTCGTTAAAAATGCCAGCCGCAATAAAGGCGGAGGTTTCGATAATTTTTGCTCCGGAATTTAAATGCTTTGGGTTTAGGCGCCAAACCGTTGAATTGAAACTTTCATTGCAATTCTGTGTGTCCACCTAGACACCTGGTTAATAAATCCCCTTTGAAAGTTCTTCATATATCGGTTTTAAATGTTTAAGGACATCTAGGTGAAGTGGACTAGGATGATTAAAATTATCTAATTCACCTTTCGCTTCAGATTTGCGCCACTTGCACCTGACGCTTACCTGTTCGGCTAGCTGTATCTCCCAAAAATACATAAAATTTTGCTCTGTAACTTTATACACGGATTCTAGACACATACTGGAATCAATTTCAAAAAAAAAAAAATCGAAAATTTTCATCTTATAAAGTGTATTCCCCCCTTAAGAAATCGATGAAAGTTGAAGGGTCTGCAGGGACGAGTAATAGTAATAAAATTGATATGCACGGAAGGGAATGGACCATATATAATGGAATTATTCTAGCTCGTAAAAAATATTTCGATTCGAAATAAATAAATAATAAATGTAGTCGCTCCCATAAGTTTCATCAAAATCGGATTTTCGCAGCTGAATATGTTCCCTTGTTAGTTTTAAGGAATGTAGGGCGTGGTCTTTGCAAAAATGCTTACGATTGGTTATAGGGTGTGTCGGTGAAAGCAGTGGAAGTATCAAAAAGTCGGAGTGGAAATGAAAAAGATCGAGGTGGAGTAAAAGTAAGCTCGCAGGCTCAGAAGCGGTTGCAAATGTAATTTTCTGTCCCCTAACGCGGAACAATAGGTTTGTCAAATGTGTCGCTCAGCTGTGAAGTTTTTGGGTTTCTCGACTTTCGGCGTCGCGGTGTATCGGATGTTTTATGAGTTTATGGTCGGTACGTAGCTTGGCGAATTTACCTGGCCTCGATCATGCGCTTGTCCTGTCGCCCGGAGGGTTTTAGGACGCCACTGCTGGTGCCAAGATTTACGAGTTTCGTCATGGTTTCGGGAAGAGGGAGAACGAATACATTAAGAATCAATAATACCACCATTCGATGGCCCCTGAGTTTTTTTTTCGATCGAAAATGAGATTTCGTTGCCCGCGGTTGATCGCGGAACGATCGTTCGGACTTTGGATTTGCCCAACTTGTATCGACCAAGGATTTCACTAAGACGAAGAACCACCTTCTCGAATAGAAGCAAGTAATCGAGAGTCAAGCAAAGGCTGTATATTTCCAACAAACTCGATACTTAGCTAAGTTCACAATATATGTACAAAGTCTAAGTTACGAACAGCTAGTTACTGTGTCTGTACGAGAAATCGAAATGCGATCTAAGTGCAATCTCTATAGGCAACCCGTGTGCGATCTGACTATGTATACACGAAGTTCGCTGCAATCCGAATGGAAATCTATCTGTGTACAGTCCGTGTGCAGTCTAACCGGAGGACAGCGAGTCGGACCCTAATATTAAGGTCCTGTTTACCCTTTCCGCATTTTCCTCGTTGCCCTGGCAATCGCGGGTGGGCCGACCAAAACCATCAGAGAGATGGCATCCGCGAAAGCCACTATAGTGGCGCGTCGTACAGAAAGACGACATCCGTGAAAGCCACTATAGTGGCGTATAGTGCCTAAGAGGTTAATGTCGAAACAACTAAGTGATAACTGCGGTTTTTATGCATTTATAACAAAAATAAGTATGTTTAATTTAAATCGGAAAAACAATTAACGAAATTTACGAATATCAAGACATTATTTTCTGTTAGAAAGTTGTCTTTAAACTGTACACTATTTTCAAATGGTAACACTTTATATTCTTGATATACTTTAATTGTGTTACAAAGTGTTATCTCGTTCGTGTCTCATATGGCACCCATTTTCCTTGCTTTTGGATTTTTCCCATAGCACGTAAACGTTTGGAGGTACCTCGACGAGTCGCGTTTAATGCTTCCGCAAGTTGATCTTGCGTTTGCGTATCACCTTCTTGCAATAACGCTTGCAGATCGGCGTCCTCGATTGTTTTTGGTCTTCCGGAGCACTCATTGTCATTAATTTTCAAAATCACCACTTCCAAAGCGTTTAAACCAATCTTCTTAGGTAGTTTTCGATGGTGCATGTTCGCCGTAGGCTTTCTCGAACAAACGACGCGCTTCGGCTGCATCGCGTTTTAAAATAGAACATCTTTGTTGTTAGAGAAAATACTTTTGCGTAGAGATAGTTTTTTAATATTAAGACTGACTATCGTTCACAGTTGTTTACACTATAAATACAATACAACTTCATACATGTATGTCGACAACGTGTGTCGTTAGCACCGCCCATATGTGAAATCCGGAAAGTTACTTGCGCAGCTAGTATAAAAATTATATTGAAAGCTACTTGTTATTCGATAATCTGTACCTGATCTAAGCCATGCTCTACGGCCATCCATATTCGAATCTAAACTCGTACTAGGTCCGTAGCCATCTTGATCGCTCGTCGAATCACTGCTACAAGGCATTCTACAGGAAACGTTCTTCTAACTTTCTACTGGTATATCTACAAATTTTCTAATCGATACTCAAACATAGTGCGTATATCACATTAAAGGATGGTATGTCACATCATAGTTGTTTCAACACCTTCAAGGACGCGTCTCAGTATAGTGATACTACCCTGCTATGACACAGTAAGAATCTAATCGCACATTTCCAAGATGTGGATTATAGAGAAGCGCAAATTTTTGCGTTTAAACAAGTCAGGCTACACAGAAGTTGACTTTAACAATTTACTTTAATAATTAATAATACAATTGAGTGGCGCGTCGTTCAGAGAGATGGCACCCACAAAAGCCACTATAGTGGCGCGTCGTACAAGAAGATGGCGCGATAGTGCCTAAGAGGTTAACGAAGCCGGAAATTATCCCGAACGGAAAAGTTAGTTCAACCGATCTCGGTAGCCGCCATCTTCAAGATTCCATCCGGATGAAAAATTTCGAAGTAAAGATCCCGTTACTCGACAGGTGAATCTCGGGAAAGCGGAACGAAATCTGTAGTCTCGAATCTTGTGCGATCGCGAGCGTCGGTGGGACTTGCGATCATAAATTCAGCTCTCGCGACGAACAATGAACCGCACCCGATCCTCGAACCCGGTAGTTTCGAAACGTAAATAGATCGGATGCGCGAGACGGGGTTCAGTCGAGCGTCGAGCTGTGAATAAACCGGAGCCTCTGAAGTTCAGTCTTTCGTAAATACCTCGAACCTGTTAGATACACTCGTCAGACAACCACCGCATTGTGGAAAACGCGAAACTTCGAACGACCCAGATCTTCGGGAAAATTGAAGCTCGTTGGATCCCCTAATCCTGCGTTTCTCTCTTTCTCGGACCCCCTGTCTCGCCGAGCAGCTATCTCTCCCATCTTTGTCGAACCGTCCTCTTGTTACAAATATGGCAACGTGGAAGCGACACTTAACAGGAGAGAGAAAGAGGGAAGGATAGAGAGAGAGAGAGAACACTCTCGAGGCCCGGGGACGTTTGAATGGTTACAGGCTGATAAATAGATTCGTTCGTGATGGAAGAACTGGTAGGAGAGAATGTTTCTGGAGAGCTCAGCCCGAGAGACCTTTCTGTGAGAGACGAACAGCGCGGATGCGACGGCAAGACAGAGACAGTGAAACAGAGTATACGTGGGTGGCGCGGGATTACATCAGCTTAAATGGCGTTTGGAAGTCTTCGTGTACGTACTTGATGTCTAGATAATGCCTTCTCGGTCGTATTCATTACATTAGCCCGTGTATGAATATTAACTCGTTTAGGTGGAAAGACGTGTCCCGCTTGTCCCGGCCTGTCGCGACTGTAATAACCGAAGAGAAATGACAGTGACCGTACCAGTTGAAATAACTCGTTTCGTTTCATTTCGTTTCGTTTCAGCCCGTTATCAGAGAGCCTCGCGGATACCCCCGGCACCGGTTCAAATTAATAGTGGGAACCCCTCGCCGTGTCCTTTACGATCGCGCACGGGTTTTCAGTTATATCCCGCGTGTCTATTTTGCGTAACATCGTTATGCGCGTTGCACTCGCGTTGCTCGATGTTTTCGGTAACCTTTCGCCGAACCTATACGTTCCGCGTTGCTTCAAACTTGCGAATACAAGGTGTTGCGTCGCTCGGTGCACCGCAATTTTAGAGGACCCCGCGGAATCTTCTCGGACAGAGATAAATCGATGACGCTTGGTAATTGGTGAAACGAACTTCAATGTAACCCCTCAACGCGGAAATTTGTATACAACATCGTGGTATCTCTTATAGATACAGTTGCTCACGAAAGTATTCGGACACTGTTTAAATCTAAATACTGTCGGTGTGGAAAGTATTCGTATAAAATCCAAAGGCAATCCTACAAATTATAAAAATATATTGTATTTGTATAGTTTATTTTTCATTATTCATAACTGTACGAATACTTTCTGTGCATCTATTTCTTACGTTTATCCATACTGAATGTATATTTTTGTTAATCTTGAAGAAATTAAACTTTAGTTTTCACGAAATCTTTTCTACAAATACCCGAGAATATTTATTATTCATTTTTTTCGCTTAAAATTTCTAACTGAAGTTTACGCACAATGTTTTATTTGAAATTGATCGCTGTACGAATACTTTCCACACCGACTGTAACTTTTTCAAAATTGAACCAAACGCCTTGACTGTTCTGAAGCAACTAGAAGCATTGATTTACTAAATGATATGCAAAAATAATTTTGAAATAATTCTAACTGGTAGAAATTGCCGTCGTAGGAATCAATTCGATAAATCTCTTTGTTTCATTATACTTTGTAATGAAAATCGCAAATGAACCTAACAAATTAAATGTTGACATTTTTATAAAAGAATATACAATAATCAAATTTAATACTCGGTAGGTTTAGTGTTAAAGGATCAGGTATTAGCGGGAAAGTACCTCGTCCTACTGTCCTTCTGTCGGTGAACACGGGAGATACACCCGCCACATACACCACAGGGTCTACATTTATTAGAGTTGGTGAATTGACAAGAAATTTACAAGTTTGTCAACATTTAACTCCAACGATCGCTACAGAACTAAAGGCATAGAATTTTTCTTGCAAATAATTTATAACTGATCGGTGCATCTAATAATTGATGGAACAAAATGATGTAATATGTTCGATTTTCCTTCTCGATATGTATCCCGTTCGTTCGCCTAGCGATCAGTAGCTCTTTGTGAATTAATTGCTCCTCGATTTCCACCGTTGCAGAACCGCTGTTCGCAATTTGTAATCGTAGAACGTTTATTATCCGATTCCTCTCGCGCTGCGAGCCTTATTACGAATTCCACCGAGGCGACTCTGTCCTGCGCCGATTCGCGTTACACTGCATACGCGTGTTTTAGATTTTATTCCGTCATTCTCATTTGAAATTTCCTCCCTCCAACATCTGCTTAACTCAACCTTCCATCGTGTATCGCCGACTATGAATAATTTTCCGTGTAATTCGCAATTCTCAAGCGACGATTGTAATTTCTGTAAAGCCCCCACCGGGTTCGCTAATAAGTGCGCGGAATTAAAGACACGGAGAACTGTACTCGCCGGGTAATCATCACTTTGAGGTGCAACTACTGCGAGGACATTCTAAATGGTTCTCCGCAGTAAGAGCCTAACGGTTTTCATTTTAAATAAAATGTCTTCGTTCCGACTCTTAAATACGCAATTCTTCAAAAAACTAAAGAAATATCAGGTCGCCTCATTAGCTCGTGCCACCGGATATGTTTATAGTTCTCGTGGTTTTTAATGGAAAACCGTAGCATGTTTATAATGACTGTATAATGGCGGTACCAAGAAGGGGGAAGGAGATTGTGGAACGAGAGGGTGATTACATTTTCTCGTAAACTTTAGAGGGATGTTCCAAATATTAATTTAAATAGCAGAATGTTAAACTGGCCGAATTTATGGGTCGGATAGTTAAAGCTGCTCGACTTACGTTGCTGAGAGTTTTAGCAAAAATTAATTTGATGTGTGCGTCCCTTTCTGAACATTTTCTCAAATTGCTTTTATTATTTTATCATATCTTTGTGACAATTTCAGAAGATCAACCCCTTCGTACTCGAATGGCGACTCCGAGGTGCCATTAAAGAGAGCAATACCATTTTTCAAAACAGTGTTCGTATTAACAAATTTGTCTGTATTCTATAAATTACAAAGATTCAACTGTTAAATAAGAAAACAGGTTTAACATGAAATGCATAATGTAAAAAGTATTCCACAGAATAAAAACATTCGATGTTGAAAGGAATGTCTTAATTTTGGAATTAAAATTGCTTCGACTGCAAAGGGTCGATCGAGAAGGTAATTTCACATAAGAAAATAAATTCAAAATACGGAATTTGTTATTTAAGTGTTCGAGAAAATTTTGAAGTGTTAATATTAACGCTAGAACTATCGGACCAATGAAAATTACTGGTTCATAATTTTTTCATTGGAAAGCTTCGAATAAATTTCTTCATTTAAGCAGACATTGTAATAAAAATGGGACAAGATCTGAATAGATGCAGTCTTATCATCATCACCAGACTGTTCATCATTCTACTGTTAAAAATACGAAAAGCTAAGTTTATCCTTAACTTTAATCGCAACAATGATTGGTAAAAGAAGAGTCCATTTAAAAAGTAAAGATATTTGATTTGCAGAAATTTTAGTATTTACTTAAAATAGTATTTTATTTATGGAACAACAATTATGGGAAATCGTATTTGAAATATTTTCCTCTAAAAATAACTGAACTGAACTAAGTTGAACTGTGCGATTGGCACGGAAAATGTTTAAATTGCATAAAGTTCCGCCGTCTAATTACGATGATCAATCGCGTTCCGCGATGATGGGCATAAGGGTTGAATCACGGAGATGTCATCAGCTGTCGTCCACTTTTCCCTCGTTTCCCGTGATCCTCCACAGTTGTTCGGGTGATGAGTTACACGCAAGGTCAGACGTTCTCAGACGGGATAAAATTATCCATCGGCATGGACCCTCCGGCAAGTGGTGCTTTAACAACCGTCTGCTGCGGCGAGTAGTGCTAATGACGAGTCTGAAAACTGTGAAGATGGTTAAAGGGTGCAGTGAAAGAAGCCACTCGAAACACAAAATGTCGGCGACGGTGCGCGCGATGCATGAAGATCGAGCGGCGGACTAGAGAGAAAAAGAGAAACGCATCTAGAGAAGGAGGGGGAGGGCAGAAGGGGTTATGGTGGAGTATGGTTATTCCGGGGGTGGCAGGAATAACGTTGCGTGGAACCGAAGCAGCTGCTTAGACAATGTGTCTCGAGGCTCTTCAAGCTTCAAGACTCCGAGGCAACGTCTCCTCCGGCTTGACGTGTTGTCATTTCGATGAAGAAATGTTTGACTTTACATTTAAGGAGGTACGCTGCTTAATAATGGCGTTTTCCTCCCTGGAGTTGCATCAACAACGCGAGACTTCGGAAGATCATATTATGGTGACTCTGGCACGTGCAAACTGAAAATTTAGGCAGGTACGACGTGCTTATCTTCGGCCAATTTAATTCACCCCTTGTCGTAAAACTGAAACGATAGTAGCGAAACAATTTCATAGAGAAATATATAGGGCGTCGCACAGTGGGGTATTTGCCCCGAAAGTGCGGTTATTAGTGGATTTAAAAAATTTTACAGAAATTGTGAAATTTTTATTTCTTGAGTTAGTTGAATGTCTGAGGAACAATCTATCAATATTCGTTTTTCTCATTTATGCATTCGTAGAGCACTGTGATTTGTCGGAAATTTAAAATTCTCATGACAGGCTTCCTTTCTCAGCGAAATCACCTGTTAGTAATTCTTATCCTATTTACATAAATTAAATAAATTTTTGTTATATAAAAGTTTTTTTAGCTAGGTTATGGTGTACTCTTAAGCAAAATTTACTTGTGTACCATATATATTGTTGTAGTTGTTAATATTTTAAGATAACCAACGGCTTAGTAGTTTTATTTATGATTCCAAAACTTTGTTAACGATTTTGTTATAGTTATGGGTAAGTCCAGGTGTTCATTTTAATGTTGGATTTATCGTTTGGTAGTTGTAGTGTTAAGTAAAACATCGAAAGCCACTCGCGTTTTCCGAGATCTAATATGGCGACATGTATATATTAAAAACTTCTTCTCAACTCGATATTAAGAATGTTTTCTTTTGTGAGGCGCACTCGTTGCAGGAATTATCGCAAAAGAAAGTCGGAACCGTTTCTGCGCAAGTTAATGGAGTTGGCGCTTAGAGGAATTTAGGAAAAGTGATTAGTAACTATTATCCTGGAATTAGGGTAATCAGACGCTCTCCAACGCTGACCTACTGGTACCAGGTGGCCCACTGTTCTAAAGCCAATTGGGTTTACTCCATTAGTTCCGGGATAGGCAGTTTGACCTATCATCTGTGAAGCGTTGCTTCTATGGATCGAGGCTAGCTCTGACCGGTAGTACGGCCCAAAGCATTCTGGTAACGGATTTGATGAATGGGATATCGGCTAAAATTTTTATCAAGGCCATTCTGGTCAGACGATAATACAGGATAACGTACATCAAAGAAGATTCATTTACCCGTCCGATCGCAACACCGCTGGACTCCCGCGAACACTATGATGGATATATTTTTTCTGAAATTAGACTATCTATTGCATTAACAGTTTCTTTACCATCAATTTTCTAATAGTCATTTTACGATCAAAGATCTACGGTTGAGAATGTCAAAATTTCTGGTTCTTGATTTTTTTCGTTTACAATTACTGAAGTTCTAAAATCATTTTTACCAGAATGTTTCAAATGGATTTCTTCATTGAAACAGGCATTATGATAATAATTGTGCGAGATCTGAATGGATGTAATTTTGTCATTATTACACAGCAATATTCATCGCACGGATTTATTACTCGGTAATTCTAGTGTTAACCACTCCTTCGAGCATACTAGAATTTTTAATATATTAGTATATTAGCGTATTAGAATTATTATATCAGAATTTATTTTTGTAATTGATTTAACACTGAAACTACCGAACCAGTTAAAATGACTGTTTCCTGATTCTTCCGTTTAGAATTACTCAACTTATAAAATCATTTTTACCAGAATGTTTGGAATGAATTTCTTCATTGAAGTAGACATTACGATAATAATTGTGCGAGATCTGAATGGATCTAATTTTGTCATTAGTACAAAGTAGTATACATCGGTCGAATTTGTTACTCGGTAGTTCTAGTGTTAATGAATTTCTCGTAAGCGACAGCGATTGCATTCGTACTTCGAGAAATTGTTATTTAGAAGAAAATTATTGAGCTCCTTTTATATAAAATCATTGGAAAGCCTGTTAACCCTTTGCACTCGAATGGCGCCTCTAAGGCGACACTAAAACTTGCCATACCATTATTTAAACAATTTTTACATCGATAAGTTTGCAGTTGAGAAATTGATAAAAATGTTAGAATTCTAAATACGAGTCATAGTAATTAATTTCGTATGAACGAAAGGAAATGAACTATCTACAGTGGAGCTTTTATAGATAAAAATATTGTTTCGATTTTGGAGTGGAATTGTTTCGAGTGCAAAAGGTTAATAGACATTGAAGAAATGAAACGTTAACTACTGTTGCTCCACTTGCATATCTGCGGATTAAGTTCTGTTCGTGTCTGATTTATATCGTTTTAAACCCCTTACTATTTCTCTGCAATTACTGTAACTATTTAACACGTTAAATGCTGTGTCAGTCAATATTTTTAAGTAAATTGTTCGTTTCAATGTGATGCATATGTGTCTCAGAACAGCGTTTTGTACCACGCGCGACTTAATTCGGGTTCCAACAGCTCATTGACAAATTTAGCGAGGATGCGCGAAGGACGAATGCTGTCCTCGAGCCAGCTGTTCATGCATCATCCAGAATCCAACGGGCTCCGCAGCGGGCGATACATCGCGTTACAGATTTCACGAAAGCACAGATATTTTATTCCGCAGAGGGCCGTAAGGGCATGGCAGCGAGCAGCACAAGCATAAATTCGCTGAATAAAAACTCCATGGGAACGTCGTCATTTTTCACTGAACTATCCGCATACGTGCGTCGCACAGTCAACGGCAAAGTATACTCAACGTCGAACGACCGTCGTGAATACGTCCGCTGAATCATCTTCAACGTATCTGTATGGATTTGTAAGAAGTCTTCCTAAAAACGTGCTTTTAAAAGCCTCCTTAGTTGTTGTTATGTATCAAAATTATTTCATGCATTCATAGTATTTGGAAATTAACTGGACAGATAGTGAAACGGCTAAAATCGTACAAGAAGTAAAATAGCAACTATTTTTAAAATTATTTCCGTGGGGTGTTTATGACACCTCGGGAAATTAATTGGGTAGATATTGAGACGCCTAAAATCGTACAAGCAACAAAATAGCAACTATTTTTTAAATTATTTAGGTGGGGTGTTTATGACACCCCGGGAAATTAATTGGCCAGATACTGAGACGCCTAAAATCGTGTAACAAACAAAATAGCAAGTATTTTAAAAATTATTTAGGTGGGGTATTTATAACACCCCGGGAAGTTAACTGGACAGATACTGAGGCACCTAAAATCGTACAAGAAACAAAATAGCAACTATTTCTAAAATTATGTGGGTGGGGTGTTTATAACACCCCAGGAAAATAACTAGACAGATACTGAGACGCCTAAAATCGTACAAAAAACAATATAGCAACTATTTTTAAAATTATGTAGGTGGGGTGTTTATAACAGCTAAAGGTTAAAGGTTAAGAAGGCATCTGTACTATTAAAAAATAAAAACATTTTATAATCAAGGAAAGAGATCTTCCTCTCGATTCAATCTTTCGTAAACAATCTATGGAGCTGTTAATTTGCAGAAAGATCGGCAGCATAATACTTTATATTAATTATTTAAATTATCTTTATACAAAGTCAAATTGTTGGGGATCCTGTATTGTTATTTAGAAAATTGTAATAAAGCATATTATTAATTTAGAAATATTTTAAATATTTAAATAATAATATATTTATACACTCTCAACAAATATAATTTAAATGACACGTTTAACTTGTTACCTACAGACGCAGGTAAACCTATGTAAAATTATTAGGCTGCGTGCATGCATAATGTATGTGCATAGCGATTGCATAAAATTTACGCATTCATGACAAAAATAGTTAGGTGCAATTTAAGGTACAGAAAAAATAAGAGAATTTAGACACATCTATGTATAATTTTCGACCTGTTAAAATTGTTAATAAAAATAAGAATTTATTAGTTCACTCCTGTATGATTGATATGCAATATTTTTATTCTTCGCAAAGATTTGCAGTCGAAAAATCAGTTGTGCTTTTGCGTGCAATAAGCAGACCAACGAATCAAAGAAGCATATCAAAAGTATATTTTTAAAAGATTAATGTACAATCCTCTAATAAAATGAAATTAAGGGTAACTATCTGTACAATCATCAAAATCATTCGCTTTTCGAGTAATTTTTTTACTTAGCCGGCCAAGATTCTTGAATATGTTCATTTACATCATAATTGTCAAATAAAATTCTCAAATGACATTACTGAGACTAATTTGTTGGTTCACAATTGAAATTGTTGTTAGCTTTGAAAGATCCACTAAAACTATTTCAGTATAAAAATACGAAATAATCGCCGATGGGAAACGACGTTCAAAACGAACATTCGATCGACCCAAGAGGCGAATGATCGAAGTTCAGACAGTGGCATTCGCGAGCCTAACATTCCTGTGTCAGTATTATTATTTATTACGTTCACTTTTCCGAGCGACTGTATCGAGGGAGCAGGATTCCTATCGAATAATCGGCGACTGTTTTCAGCAGTTTTCCAAAGGAAAATCAGTCGGATTGACGAGTACGGAACGGTGAATATTCTTACGGTGGCCGGGCAATCATATATTCAGTCGGTACTCCGCCATTTGCATAAAGAGTCACGGAAGAATGATTCCTATATCTCAGGCGTCCGCGTTTGATACTACGACGTCGCAGGCGCAACACGGTCAACTTTATTCGACGTCGTATAAAACGGAATCATACGACCGCGCTTACAAATTGATTTTCATGTTCATCTTAGGCGACGATGATCCGATCCGGACGTTCTTTATGATCCCCTTAGATCCTCTACGCCTGTTCTTACCGGCGCGAACGTACCCCGCGTATAGTACGACGAATGACCATGTTACCTTGGCAAACTTTATGCGCCATTCCATTTTGATCGTAACAAGTAAGTCTAGTTTTCCCTCCGTAACTGTCAATCAGACCGCAGAAATTGAGGAGAATACAATTTCTCTCTCTCTCTCTCTCTCTCTCTCTCTCTCTCTCTCTCCGATCACGAGTCTCACACGTGGTTGTAGCTTAAAGGGTTAACCCTGTGCGCTCGAAGCTATTCTAACCCTTTGCACTCGGAGCTGTTTCAACGTGAAACCAAGGCATTCCTTTTGACCTAGGATATTTTCATTCTACACGATTTATTTTATCTCATGGTATAACGTTTTCTAGTCTCACTCGTATTTAACCCTTAGAGTACGGAGTGGGGTACTTTAGGTCTCCCAAGATTAGTTTTTCTTTAATAACTTCGTAAATAATTTCTTTCTCTCTTTTTCCCTTTAGGTAGTCGAGTTTTATTTTAAATCCTGTATAAAAACTTTTTAGAGGCTTTCTATTATTAATTTATTTATAATTATGAGTTTATTTGATGTCAAAACGTGAAATGTTTGAAAGTGGGTAGTATTTTATTTGTTTATTAAAAATAAATGCTGTAAATTTAATGAAATAATCAGTTTTTAATTTACTAACAGTCTTTGTAATATTAATATGTCAACTTATAAACAAAACAAAACAATTTTTGTGTGGGGGACTTTAGTGACCCCACTCCGTCCTTTATGTTACAAAATAGACTCCGTACTCTAAGGGTTAAAGAAATTCAATTTTTAGTCATTTCAAAGATACATGCATGACGATGTAAAAATTCCTTTAAATAATATTCTGACGATTTTTACTGGTGCTTCAGAGTCACCATTCGAGTGCAAAGGGTTAACTTCAACCCCAAGACATTTTTTCTGACCTAGAATATTTTCATTTTACACGATATATTTCATCTTATGCATACGAAATTTGTTTAGCATTACTTGTCATTGCAACGATTAAATTTTTATAAATCTCTTGGACACAAGCATAGCAATATAAAGATTGTTTGAACACATTAAGTGCCCAACCAACGACAACAAAAATCCCATAAATTCAAAGTCATTTATTCAACGAAGCAACAATTGAAAACTTAAAATGTACGGCGCAAAGTTGTCCTTCAACCTTCTTCTCTCTCTCTCTCTCTCTCTCTCCCTCGATCGTTACCGTATTAGTCACGTGACATTCTGATACTTTGCATACCGAAGATGAAAGGAGTCATGGGAAATGGAGTAATACCGTCGTAGAAGGGGTAAAATAGAGCTGGAGACGAGTTTCGGTATGATAGTACTATCGTATCTTCGAATATGCCGAGTGACAGTTATAGAATAGGTGTTACATTGTGTTTGTAGAGAACTGTGGGCAGAAGTTCAATGCTTCGATGGTTCGTCGATTCTCCGCGCCTCTTTACTTTCCGCTCGCGGCCTTCATTCACCCTTAACCCCTAGGCTACTGTGGGCGCCTAAAGGCGCTTAGAAATTTTGTATTTATGACACTAAGGAAGCCTATAGGCGCTTATCCTATATATAAAGGCGCTTGACGCAGTTTTATTAAATATAAATATGTATATAATTTTCTTATTAATAAATAATAAATATGTAAATTTCATTTGAATTTAATGAAACAAATTTCAAAAGGTGGAAGTCCTAATAATCAGGCTTTTTGATTGACTCAAAGGCATTTTCCGTTTCCATGCGTAAAAAAACAGCATTTTATCGGATGTCGAAACAAGAAAATGGCGTCAATGATTCCGTAGCAGTTTTCTTAAAATGGTAACGGAAAGTCAATGCTGTCCGCAAATCGTAGTTTCCAGACAGAAAACTCGACATGATCATCGCTCTTAAAAACTATACTGTTGTATAAAACTTCGATAGTTGTAATTTAAAAATCTTTATCGGATGTCGAAACAAGGCAATGGCGTCAATGATTCCGCAGCAGTTTTCTTGAAATGAACAAATCGTAGTTTCCAGGTAGAAAATCCGACATGTTCAACGCTATTAAAAACTATGATGTTATAGGAATCTTGTATACTTGTGAATTGAAAATCGTTATCAAATGTCGAAACAAGAAAATTACGTCAATAACGCCACGTATGGACAATTTGCGGTTTCATATTTACAGATCCGATATTTTCGCAAACTCGACGCAGCACGAGCATTTATCCTAAGTTCAGTGCCACTGCGCCAGCGTTGCCTCCCATTTCTCCAACATTCTTGGCGTGGACGTTCCCTTTGATTATCTATCGGTCGGGTTAGCTAAGACGCTCCCTTGGCCCTCTAATGAGCCTTAATACAACGTTACCGGCAGCTTTCGATAGCGTCACCGAGACTCGTTCCCGAAGAAGCGTGTCCGGCTGTGCACGGGAGCTTCGGTCGTATCTCGCGGAACTTACGATCCAGCCCGGCTACCTTTATGAATTTCAGATTATCGTTATTAGCCTGATTTTATTGCCGGCATTAATGCGTAAACATGCCGCGCGCCGGCAGTAGGTGTGCCCGGTTCGATTCGCTGGCTCGCTTCGTTAGTCCGGGGCCTTCGGAGTCCCCAGGCCTGACTTTAAATCAGCCACAATCTTCGCGGGCCCCACTTCTCCTAGGAGTGCAGGTATATTGCCTTTACCCGGACCCTCGCCATCTCACCTGACCCCATGAAAAATCGATTCTTCCCCGAAGGTCTAGCGTTACCAGCCGTCTCCTGGCGTTTTCAGGTAGCCACCGCTTTATGGGGACAGCGTTCCGAGCGGGATAGTGTTTCTTCCGCAGATCGGTTTCCAGGTAGTTATAATTGAATCGTAAATACTGCTCAGATACTTCAGGATTACAGCTTGCTGGGAAGTCCGCTAGGAGAAACCTGATGGATCTTGCTTGCCAGTCAATATTAACGGAAGCTTACCAAATACGGAACGCGGCGCTACTCTCTTAACACACTATCGGCGGGAAGGGTATTAACCCTTTGCACTCGAGACCTTTTTTGCGCGGACGAACCAGCAACTCCAGAAGTTTCAGAGCATTTTTGGTAAATTTCTGACCTCTAACTTAAAATTATTACACGTACAAATTAATGTATAAAATTTTTATATTTTAACATTTTGCGTATTTTTATACGGATTTTCGCAGATGTCATCTTATATTACGATGCGCTATTATAGTGGCTTGAGCACGCTCAATTCTATTATTAATTATTACAGTCAATTATTAATGTTAAAATATAAGCATCATATCGTTTAGAAAAATTACAATTTAGTTATGAAAAACCTCATTCCAAAATTATTAAAGTTAAAGCACATGCATCATATCTTTTTAACACTTTGACTGCCATGTCACTCATATATGGGTGACGGAATT
>CM052099.1:9652365-9666777 GCA_028453745.1 Agapostemon virescens
GTGGCAATTTCGGCCGTTTTATAATTTATTCTGGAGTCGCGACACTTCAAGTTAAGACATTACGGTTCACGCACGCAATGCAACAGATTTAACGGTTGAGTATTTTCAGAAGCAGTTGTACGTATCCTTCGCAGCGTTTCAGCCGTTTAAACATTGTTCACTCTTCGACAACCATCGGTTATTCGAGCGTGTGCACCTGATCCCCGCCATTTTACTAGCTCTTATCTATCTTCGTACGTAACTTCCGGGTCACAATAGCTGTACAACCATACCTTACGCGCTCGATAAAATTAAGGATTTGTTTCCAGACGCTCGCGAATATTGAACAGCTTCGGAAAGAAGTATAGATAGTATAAGAATATCGCAGGATTTCGTTAAGTAAAGGATCCTTGAAGTATTGGTCGCGTAGGCTTTTCAATTATCGTTCCTCGTCTCGAAGATTGTAAGTCACAGTTATTTTTAATTATATCGCGGTACTTATACCACATGCTCCAGGGGTTTAATGAATAAGATACGTATGAAAAGTAATTATTTAATTGGGGAATCGGTATCGGGATCTAATAACAATTCAGAAAAACCGGATCGGCAAACGCGGAGTATAAGAACATCTTGTAATTCCATCTAATTAAGAGTTTGAATTTTAAGCCGCCTTAGTTGTAGATAATTGAATTAAGTTTTGAAAAACGTCATCTTATAATGCATTTGATAAGTAAATGTATGTACTTATCTATAAATTTCTTGTATAAGTGGGCAAATGCGAAAATCTGATTTTGATGAAACTTATGGGAGCTTATAGCTCTATTGTTTAAACAAAAAACTTTTGTTAAAATTTTCTTGCACGACTACATTTCCCATTGAAAACACACACAATTTAAAAAAAAATCAAATTTTTCTACTTCTGGTTTCCGAGATATTTCAAAAATATCCCAATTTTGAAGGCTGTTTTCACCCCTTCAAAGTGGATGGTTACCGAATAAAAAAATAAGTTTCATGAAAATCGGATTTTCACATCTGCATGTGTTTCCGTGTTAGCTGTTTCATCCATCCCTTTAGGTGTCGTAGTCTTTGACAGATAGAACCAGAAATAATTCTCACCGCAATTATAGATGGTTGTTTTCAGCCGCCGATTCGAATGATCGCCATAACCAAAAAATACGCGACTATCATCTTTGCTAAAACGACGTTTACTCAAAGTTTCATTAATTGTAAAAAACAATTGACCAGTCGCATTTACCGTTGATGGATTCAGCTGAGAATTGCATCGCTTAGCGTCGGAATATTTTCGGTGGCAAAAATGTCTACCGGGCAGAGGGAAGGAAACGAAACGCAGAGGAATTCTGGAAAGAGGTAGAGGATCCTCGGAGATACCGAAAAAGTGGGTGGAAAGAGGAAAAGGGTAGAAAAAGGGTGATCCAAAAGGGTGGAGGGAGGGGGGTGGGTTGCAAACGGTGATAAGAGAGCGACAGCGAGTAGGAAAGAGAGAAATAGTTGGAAAGTGCAAAAGAATAGAAGAAAGAGAGCGAATGAAACGGAGTCGAAGTGATCCGAGCGAGTGAGAAAGAAATGGAGAGAAATAGTAGGAAAAAGAAAAGGACGAGGAGTAGGAAGAGAATAGAGAGAACTTTGTCGACAACTATCGCTGGCTCGAACGCCTGAAGGCACCGGGGAAATATGCGCTGTGATCGAGTCGTGTATCAGCGCGGGAATCACGACAGAGACGCGAGGAATCGATTCTCCTGGAACAAATCGCGGCCCTTGCTCTTTTTTCTCCCTAACCGTCCCACAGTGTTCCAGACAATTCTGAAACATTCAATTTTCGATGTATGAAATCGAAAAAACCCTTTATTAACCCGTTACCGTACAACGACGAGTCAGATTCGTGATCAAAATTTCGAACAGAATCTTTAAAAGATTTTCAAGGCAGAATTCAATTATGGGTGATTTAAAGTAATTAAAAGTGTAAGTGGCAAAAGAGTTTCGTTTTCTTGGGATTTACAGGGTGCACAACTGAGTTTCCGGGTTCTCTTCCACTAATTAAAAATAGAAAATTTCGAAAGCAATATTGGAAGTACAAATAAGTCTCCGCCATTTTTCTTCTTAATCAGTTAACCCTTTGCACTCGAAGCTGTTTTAACTAGAAAACCAGAGTATTTCTCCTAACTTAGGATATTTTCATTCCACATGATTATTTCACCTTATGTATATACTATTTTCTACTGTTCTTCGTCCTTACAACACATAAATTTTTATCAATTTCTTAAACATAAAGATAGCGATGTTTAAATTATTTTAAATAATAGTTTGCCAATTTTTCTTGGCGCCTCAGAGTCGCCACTCGAATGCAAAGGATTAATTGTGTTTGACGAATATACTCGTCATGGAGAAGTGGCACGATTTTGTGTATTGACGAGTATACTCGTCATGCGTATAAAGTAGTGACCATTGGCTATTTAAATTGTAATTTTTGAGAAAAACAAAATATATTCTCAAATTTCAAGATGTTTAGAATATTTTGAGGCCATGGCGAAATAAATGTGCGATGATAACGTTTTTTAGCTGTTAGCCTAAAAGGGGTAAAGGCAAAAGTCAGAAAGTTGATTTATAATAGGGTTCCTTCAGGTATGGTCAGTCATGGGACAAATGCCTTTAATATGTATAATATTTAGTTTTTATTGCGTTTTTAGTTTAATATGTATGTAATATATGTGCACGTTAACCAAATAAGTAAATATCAGTAATAAAATTGTCAATTTTATAAATTAACCCATCTTTTTGATCCAATATCTTACCAGCACAACATACTCTGTGATTGACGAGTATACTCGTCATGGCTCGATTCTGGCGACACAAAACGGTGCGCGCTCTCAAACGAGGACGCCACAGTTAACTGGTTAAAACAGCTTTTGCATTGCTCTGTTTGCAATCACGGGATCGGTAAAAATTGAGATGTGGCACGTACGAGGAATAGTAATAAACTTTCTATTTACGAAAGGAGATAAACCGTATACAATGGAATTATTTGACGTCAAAATAATGTTTCGATCTTGGAATTAAAATTGCTTGGAGTGCTAAGGGTTAATAGATGCAGTTATTATTAGAAAGCAATGTATATCGTTGGATTTATTATTCGGTAGTTCTAATGTTAAATCTATCTAACAGGCATCAACTTAGACGCTGAGGTATCGGAAGGCGGGTTATATATATTTGAATCGGTGACGGATCAGGTGCTAGCGAGAAAGTCATCCCATTTTCCCTCTGTTGGTGAGCGCAGGAAGTAGAACCTCCACAACGAGTAATAGTAAAAAAGACTCTATATAATAGCATGTAAATTGTATAAAATAAAAATACTAATGCCGACAGAAATGCTTTCGTTTTCTAGTGAACCTCGTGCCATATTGATTCGTTTAAAATATCTCTAAGACGATATTCGCGTCTTAATAACGATCAAGAAGACTCGTTTCCGCCATGTTACTGAGTGTGAAGCAAACACCGCGAATGCGGTGGCTAATTTTCTGCAATAAAAAGGAATGCGGGAAGAAATAAGCGTCGCTGACATACGTCGTTAAGCAGACACGGATTGCGTTTGCAATATCCCGGTCAATAATGGATATTACACTCTCATTATCGAAGCGATACGCCGAATATCACCGAGATTCAATATTCGATAAATTCACGGTGCTTATTAGCGTCTGGTTTATTAACATTGTAAATGCGCCGCGATGTAAATGCCGGACGGTTGCCGTGTGGATACGTTAAATCCCTCTGTAAAAACGTTCCGGAAATTGCGCGTTTCAGTCGGCGGTGCGAGTCGCGCGCGATCGATGTAATTGTGTCTTTCGCGGGAAAAAAGTATGGCAACAGAGGCGAGAGGAAAAGAGAGCGAGAGAGAACAAGAGAGGAAAATGTATGGTGGTTTCGCACGCGTTACAGACCAGCGCGGACTCATTAAGACTTTAACGGCCGGATTAAACAAACGCTTCGCCGAAGCGGATTATAGGCTCGCGAGATATAAACGAGTCCCGGCCGCGAATCTACTGCCGTCTCACGAGTAATTGCGAATTAGTTTTCTCGAACGAATTCCTTGGCAGATAAGTCTCGTTTACACGCGAGATAACCATTATTAATTTCCTGTCCCGCAGGTGATAGCGCCCGCCAAGATCCTCTTAGCCAATAGAGCCGTGTTCTCCCGATCCCGGCTGCGGCACGCCCGCTTTATTCGATATCAAACGAAACGGTTGTAAAGCATGCTCCATTAAACCCTGTCTGTCCACTATCGATAGCATTTTCGAGTTCAATTTCCTGCCCGCTGATCTTTCGTACGAGAGGATTACGATCGCAGTCTCGCGGTCCGCATTAACGGCGGCGCCCGAACGCACTCGAGAATGCTTTCTGCGAAGAAAGAATAAATGTGCCTATAATTATGAAAGTGGTCTAAGTCATATATTTCGTGTTTCGCGATATTTAATGAATTGCATTTGAATAAATTAAAAAATATTTTTACATTATGCGACATTTTAATTTATAATTTTATTAGTCTTGATTAATGGAAATTTATTATGAATATGAAATTTTGTGTGATTTTCATACGAAAATGTTGTTTTTAAAGGTTGAACTGACTTAGACCATTTTTAAAATTAACTGACTGTCCTATAAATGACCTAAAGCAATAAAGAACTATGAGTTTTATTTGAAACAATAACTTTAATGAAATAATTCATGAACATTTATTAATTATTTTTAGAAAGTAATCCATTTTTATAATTTCGAGTTTTTAAGATTCTTAAAATGTTCCTGAAAAACTGGAGGGATGTATGGTAGTAAACACATAATATCTTTATGTTTTTCTTCCGTTACTGGTCTAGTGATGGTGTACAATGGAATTAATTTCATATTTCCGTATATTTTTGGTCTTCCTCTTTTAGGTGAAAGATCCAAAACGCGGAATTTAGAATCATCTAAAGAAGTTTTATAAAACATTTTATGAGGTTCATTTTTCAAGAATCTCATCCATTGAATTTGCAGCCAAGAGACAGATTCGCCCGCGGTATTTTTTACTCTTCTTGTTATTGACTCTTCTAGTGATTTCGTTGAAATAAAATCCAGCTGCGATATTCGTTTTATCGAAAATGTATATCTTGTTCTACACTTTTCTATCAATTCATAATAATGCTCAAGGTTGTATAAGTAATTTGCTTTTTTTATTTTCATTTCTGTCAACCCAAAATCACGGTCATTCGGTAGAAAGGAATGACCCGATACCAAAAATTTGTGGTCTACTGTTTCAATATTATGATTTGATGACTGAGCAATTTTCATCCATATCAATGCTACTTTAATGTTACAATTTTGGCCTGAACAAGCATCACTGTAAGCTATTACGTGTTTTTGAGTAGTTATATCCTCCATATACAGAGGGCCACGCGCCATTTTCAAGTTATGTTTATATAATTTCTTTAAATTTTTTACTTAGACCACTTTCATAATTAACACGAAATGAATTCTATATAATGTTGATATTACAACCACTATCTAATGGTTCATTTTTTACCATATCGTAAAAATTACATTGAATAAATTTAGTTTAAAATAATGTGGTGTGAAATAACTGATAAACTCATTTTTTTTTTTAATTTTGACTTATACCACTTTCATAATTATGGGAACAAATTCGAAATGTTATAAACAATTTTTATTCGGTTCAGAATCAGGCTTTTTTCTTATTGCCGATTGGTTCCCAAATGGACACGGTGTTCGGAAAAATCTATAGCTAACGTACATTCTGGAGTTAGGTGTATAGTGGATGATAGTCGGAAAAGTATTGAGAGATTTTTGTCATTTTTTTTATTAAATGTTTCTTTTATTCTAAAGGAATCTTATTCAAGTATATATTGGCCATTATTAATTATGACCTTTTGCCATTTTTCGGATAGAGCTATAATCCCATCGGAATAGAATTTCTGTGGTTTATCATTTCTGTGGTTAACGTTTATCAAATGATACTCAGATGATACATAAAATTAATATATTTTAGATTGAAAGAAATATCTTCATTTTCAAATTGAAATAGTTTCGAATGCAACGGGTTAATAACTATCATTTATCCGTTGCGGAAAACGCTGTAGGTGTAAGAGTTTAGCGCCGAATATAGAATTTTACAGGAAAGAAGCTACATAGACATTTGTTTCTTATCTAAATCATTTTATGTAGTTGAGAATATTGTAACAGTATTTTGAAATTCTGCAAATGGTTTAACTGTTTTGCATTCGACCTACTCGTTCGTGTAAAATCCGCGGTAATCTATAGATTACCAAGGAAGAATTAAATTTCCCCCGCTTTGGTTCTTATAAAATAACGTACGAAGATATTATATACAAAGCCTGAAGTAAGCTAATTAAAAATTTCATAATCACCGTTTCCATCGAAATCTACGCAGATGTAATGTAATCGAAAATACCAGGGGGATTCGAATAAATTAGTAATAAAGTGTACCTGTATCGCGGTGCTGCGGTTCCAAAAAAAAAATATCGATAGCATCGTAGCAAGTTTTACGTTTGCAGAGAACACCATCGGAGTCCAAACAAGTTTTTCGTGGTACGGTTGTCCATAGTTTTAGCGAACGCGTATCCAGCTGCTCGGCAAGGGACAACGCCCGAAGTTTCGCGAATCTTATTATCGGTATTATTAAAAGTTCCGGAAACTCGTATTCCGGCGAGCGTATTTCATCTGTCGCGACTATCCGCATGCCATTACACCGTAACGTCCCCATAAATTGACCAAACAGGGGGACACTTCTAACGAGTTCCATTAGAATTCACGGGGGTCCCGGCTGACCGGAACTTTCGAATTACAAGACGAGAAAACCTGGCAGAGGAACGCCCCATTGAATAACAAAATACGCGGCCGTATACCAGCTTGTCGATGACTTTAGTCGTTATGAATATTCTTCGCACTCGTAGTTATCATCGTAGGATTTCTTCAAAACGTAGTAACGTGAATAAAACAGAGTAGTACGCAAATCGATAAAAACATATATACAATAGTTAAACGTAATCAATAAAAATATATATAATACTTTTCATTCGCATCGTCTCAGTCACTCGAATTTTCCATATTTCCCACTTTTCAATTTCCAATTTTCCTGCATTTTTATTCGCACCGTATCAGTCACTCGAATTTTCCATATTTCCTATTTCCCAATTTTCAATTTTCTTACTTTTGATTCGCATCCTCTTAGTCACTCGAATTTTCCATATTTCCTATTTTCCAATTTCCAATTTTCTTACTTTTGATTCGCACCCTCTCAGTCACTCGAATTTTCTATATTTCCTATTTTCCAATTTTCCTTCATTTTATTCGCACCCTCTTAGTCACTCAAATTTTCCATATTTCCTATTTTCCAATTTTCCTTCATTTATCTCGCACCCTCTCAGTCACTTGATGTTTCCATATTTCCTATTTTCCAATTTTCCTACATTTTTATTCGCACCCTCTCAGTCATTCAAATTTTCCATATTCCCTATTTCCCAAATTCCAATTATTCTAAATTTCGAAAATAAAATTCTCTGAAAACTAAAAGCTAAAAGAATGTATGCAAACCCTGTCAGAAATGTTTTTGGGTCTCATCTCGGTTGACTTGCCGCGTAGAATTCTTAAAGCGATCAATTTCAGATTTTGCAAAACTGCATGAACGATAAAAAGTCGCCGAAGAATCGATTCGTGTACCATTACCCTATGGTTTGACCAAAGGGCGAGCCACTTCTAACGAGTTCCATTGGAATTCACGAGAATTATGGTTGACCCGGTCGTCCGACCGGAACTTTCAAATAAAATTACGCTCGGGGATGGATGAATCGCGACTGGACGAAGAAAGTCGAAGAAGAGGATCGTATGCGTTGACGTGTAAGGCGAGGAGGAAGTTCGGAGAGGGGATCCATCGATCGCGGCTCATCGATCATCGTCCATTGTTGACAGGGCGACAATCGACGCCAATCGCACCTAGGGACTCGTACACGCTCCGCGAGATCGTTCCCGGAGAACGGAACGACGTTACGTGCAACAGGAAGTAAGCGAACTTTCTCGATCGGAATAAACGTCCTCCTGTCAGGAGTAGTCGAACGCGCTCCCATCTACAGGGTGTTCAATTTTCAATCTATAAACGCAGTTATCCATCTAAACGCGTCGCTTTCTCGTCTTACTATTTCAGACGATCCAGAATGTCATTGTGAATATCCGATCCAATATATCAACCCCTTGCACTACAATAATCGCGTCTGGCTCGTGATGTAGATTCTGAGCAGAGTCTAATAAACAGACATGTTATTAATCTACCTTAAACTGAAATAACATTCTGCCTAGAGGGGTTGTCAACGCGTTGTCCTTAGCTTTTCATGTCGCTTTTTCTTAAAAAATTACCGCGCTGTTATTTAAAACAATTTTTACATCGCTTTGTTTGTATCTAAGAAATTGACAAAAATTTAACTGCTGTAAGGGGAAATAACAATAATAATTTCCGAATGCATAAACGGTGATAAATCATCTACAATGGAAATATTTTGGATAGAAAGGAATGCCTTGGTTTTGAAATTAGAACAGCTTTGAGTGCAAAGGGTTAAACTTTGAATGAAAAGCTGCGACTTTACATAAGCGAAAGGCTTGCTATCCAATTTATCTTTTTCTGTTCCAATTAAAATAGTTAAATTGAAATAGTGCGGATATGTTTTAATATTATACGAATTTTATATAATATATTTTGTGAAAAATGACAAGATGGCGTACGTTGTATGAAGCGTTACTTTTACGTCTCATTATTATCAGTGAACTTAGTGAATATCTAAACACAACTGATTTTCTGAGGCTCGAGACAGTTCACACATTAAATATCACACTAGCTCACGCAAATTGTTACATTCCGAGGTGTCCGAATATTATTGTCACGTTAAAACTAGACATTGTTTCGTTTAAAATAGAATACTTAGTAAACGTTAATAATTATATAAATAAAAATTATGCTTTTATTAAATAGAACCTATACAGTAATGTAATTTAGAATTAATTTTTGTTTTTCTTCAACGTGCACAAAATTACAATGCGACAAAATGAATATTGTATAGTGTCGGAATATTAACCCCTTCCCGTGCCATTGACTGATGCTCGAGAACAGTTGCAATACGAGCCGAAATATAAATACCTGTGATATAGTCAGTTTTACGCGTTGTTCTTCACCGTGAACAAAATTACAATGCGACAAAATGAAAATTGTATAGTGTTCGAATATTAACCCCTTCCCGTGCCATTGACTGATGCTCGAAAATAGTCGCAATACTAGCCGAAATATAAATACCTGTGATACCTGTGATATAGTCAGTTTTACGCGTTACTGCTGTTCAGGAAGTAAACTCTAATCCTTTTATAGATATTATGAATTTATTATAAATTGTAATAGATAATAGTTTCAAAAATATCCGACTATTGTTCGCGAGTCTGACTCGCGATATTCATGTTTGGGCCAAAATCTTCATCACGAGTCTGACTCGTTAAAGTACGGGAAGGGGTTAAAGTCATTCACTGTAGATAGATTCAAGAGGCAAGCTTCAACGGCTACCGCTGTAGCTTGCCAAGCATTCTGCTATATCTTTAGACAATTCGGTAAACAGGAAACGGCGTGGCTGTAAAGGAAAGCGTGACATTGCGACAACCGTTCTCCAATATCCGGCGTTCTATCGATTATGGTCCCGTCGACAGGGGTCGTTCGACGGCCGGCTACTCAAACGAGCAAGCGAAATTCTCGCGAAAAGATTCGCCATCCGTTCGGATGCGTCGGCATCACGGTGAAATCGCGGCGCATCCGTCTCGGAGGACCGATGCCGGGGAACAATGCGACGATCACGCATCAATTTGCCCGTGCAGCCGGTTCGAATAACTGGCCCTACGCCGCGGGGAGAGGCTGCCAACTAATCCAGTATTGTGCGTCGGCCAGCATGACGTGATTATCGCGTTATACGTTTGCTCCGCGGGGAAATGCCGCCGCGTGAAAGCGTCGTTCACAGCCTTCGAATGGTCGAGGAACGACCGACGACCGCCAGGAATTCCATGGAAAACGGTACGCGAAACACTGCGACTGGGATGACTGGTTTTGATTTGCCCATTCGAACCGCCACGACGAGAACAATTAGAAATTTGGCTGCGAGAAGGAATTCGGTTCGTTCTGGGTTTTACAGCTGGTTCAGAACGTCGATGCTACCGGCCGATTCTCAACGCTGAAAAATAAAAAGGAAATTGTTATTGCGTCTTGGCAGGGCTCAGCAATTTGGCGGCTGCTGAAGATGAAAGAAGGGGAAACGTTTCGTCCTGCATCTGCTAGAGGACTCGTCAGTAAGTCTGACTAGCATACCCTGCCTTAGACGCTGGATCAGGTACTAGCGAGAAAGTCTCGTTCTACTGTCCTTCTGTCGGTGAGGGTAGGAGGTACAGCCGTCACAATACTAAATATCTCAGACCAACCCTGAAACACGACGGAGGAAGTTTAACGGTTTGCGGTTGTATCTCGGCTGCTGGAATGGGCGAATTAGTTGTCATTGATGGAATTCTGGATAAGAATAAATATTTACATATCTTGAAACAAAATTTAATAAAAAGTGCCACTAATATAAACATTCGTTACAGTTTTAAATTTTATCTGCTGCTTATCTGTCTGTACGTGGGACTCCCTGGCTAGCCTGGAGTACCCACTAAACTTCCACAGCGAAGAACTGTTTTTCCTCAGTTGGGGAAAAAGTAATCCATTATTGTTTCGGTAGATGGCTGTAGTGATCGATATCTTGTAAAGTGTCGACCAAACAATTTCAGATTTATGCTCGTTGGAAAAGTGACATTTCGCATTAAAAAAATTCTTTTGCTGTTTTTCGTTTGGTCCATTCAGTTGTGGGTTACAGGGTGTTAAAAATGGAAGTCAAACAAGAGAAAATACGGTACATTTTACAGTTTTTCTTTGATAAAGGCGAAAATGCAAACCAGGCGGCTGAAATTGTGAATGGTGCTTATGGTGCCGATACTGTAACAGCCAATTACGTGTAATTTTGGTTTCATCGATGTGTATGAATAAATTAGTTGCTTATATACTACTTTCGGTGACCAAGCATTGGCCAATGCTGGTGCTTCATTTTTGTCCTTTTCCTGGAGCGTTAAGGGTAGTGGAAGCGGTGGGCGTCATCAGGTAAAAACAGTAAGGTTGTACTTTGTAAATGCTTGAGGCTATGCTAAATTCAAGAGGCGAGCTTCAAGACTGTCTACACGCTGTATATACTTTAATTGTCTAACAAACTGTCGTTCCGAAGTAATGATACAATGGACTCCGCGTAACCCATGTTTCATGTCTGTAAATGTGAAAAAGGAAATTGTGACTGTAACTTTACTTGGCCGATGCGCTCTGGCTAACTGGAGTGTGCTGACTGACGCGGAAATGACGGTCTCGACTTTACGCCCTCGCTTAGGTACTTCTGTCCTTGGGAAAACCACCCCCTAAGCACTTAAAGCCAGAGACGCTATAGTTTCGCTGCATTTCAACCAAATGCAACTGAAAGTTGCGCTATGTCGTTTCGGTGTGGATGTAGCTGCAGAAAATTCATCCTGTGCGAAGTACAATCGGTGCACAGCAAGGTATTCGTAACGAAAAAGTGGAAGAAGACATATCACGACTACAATTGCATATTTATTCCTTATTTCGCCATTGAGCAATTGGTATTTTGGCGATAGCTGAAAAGGTGAAGGGAACAGGAAGGATGAGCGTTACTAGGAAAGTACTAGTGAGAAAGCCTTGTCCTACTGTCCCCCTGTCGGTCAGCGCAGAAGGTAGAGCCGCCACAGTATACTGGGTGGTCCACATAATTGTTTCAAGTCATAACTCCACTCTTATTGCATTTACGAAAAAATGCCAAAGGAGAAAGATAAATGGTTCGAAGAGTACTACATCTGTAGGCCTTTAAATTTTTTTTAGATGCAGCAGTGCATGTGCAGTTAACAATTGCATCATTTCTTTAAATAGAAATGCATATTTTTTTTTACACAGATCGATTCTTCTGTTCATTCTACTTAAAAAATTATTAGGGTACTATGGCAAAAAATTATTACATCTCGAGATATTTTCAAAAAATGTCTTTATTCTTAGTTTTCGTACTCGAGTTACGATACGTGAATTGCTACTGAATGATGAAATGCTTACTCGTACAAATCAGTTTCTGTTATGGTAACAATGTCGAAAGGGTGTTTACCTTTACAACATAGTCATGAAGTGTTTGAGTATCTTCTTCAATAAAGACATTTTTTTTAAATATCTCGAGATCTAATAATTTTTTTGCCATGGTACTTCATTTTTTACGTAGAATGAACAGAAAAATCAATTGCGTGGACTACCCTGTATAAGTTTGAAATCATAAGTTTCCCCTACGTAACATTCTTCAATAACAGCTAGTAATAGTCAATTAATTTTTAATAAAAATAGTAAAACTTCATTCTTTACAATAAGGCCAAAAATCTGAATATAGCCGGATTCGTATTTAAAAGATATAATATGTTCAATTAGATAAAACTTAAAAATGATCGAATATGTAAAAACGTAGTTTGGCATCCACTGAACATTATTTAACGTCAGAACGATAGAAAGCTGGCAGACTTTGAGACGCACCGCGTCAAAACAATGCCAACCGATAACGAATGAGACTAGTTCCGCTTGTCAGATGAAAATACCCAACAGCGCAGCGTCTCTCAACAAAACGAACTCGAACGGATCTCTACAAAGAGCCTTAATCCACCGGTACGCCTGCAATTTCGTTTCTCCGTCGTTCTTCCGGGACAACATGCAATTTCGATTCACCTTCAGGAGCACGGTTCAACTTCCGCCATTGAGACGGAGAGCGCGAGAACGAAGAACGTGATAAGAAAAGGGGTCGGTAATTTCGTCGCGTTAAGAATTAATCTGTCCGCGCCTATCAAAAGAAGACGAAGAAGAAGGTGCCGGAGCAATAAGTCTGGATGCTCTGCTCCAGGAAAAGGTGCTCTCGAGTACGCGTCGAAATTTCTCGCGGAAGTATGCTCGAGCCGAAAGTGGACGCGTATATTAGCTGCTCGCGTTGTGACGTTTCCCGAAAGCGAACGCTTATGTGTGTGTCAGCCGATATAGGGTTCCAGGAGCGATTCGGGTGGAGCAATTAGGTTAGGAGGCAGTCGGCTTAACAAGATTAAGAGCCGAAGGAAACGCGACGGCGGTGCTCGTCGCGAGCGACGTCGTTCGAGTCGACGACGCGACGTGGCTGCTTGATTGCCCGAGGAACGAAATTTACGAAGTGTAACGTCGAGGAGAAGGTTCGGGAAGCTGAGGACGCCTCTCGAGGTGCATCGGCACGCGAGAGACTCTCTTTCTCTCTCTCTTTCTCTTTACACTCTCTGGAAGCCGCGACGACGACGACGACGACGACGTCGTCGAGGACGGTGTCAATGGTCGCGAGCGTGAAACGAAAGGAGCCAGAGAGATGGGCGCCAAGCCGTGTACAGGTAATGTATTAATGGGATGCAGGAGCAGCCGAGTTACCCAAGTAAGTGTCATTAATCTTTTGCTGGCGCCTCGAAGAAGCCCCATGGCTATCAGAACCCCTTTCGCGAACGGCGCACGCCCATAGGTGCCGGTTATGTCGGCCCGGAAGACGACCCATCCCAAAGTTCCCTCTCTACCAACGATCGGAACTTTTTGCCGGTAATTAATGACTGCGCCGAGAACAACGGTGCATGCAAAGAGACCCGTTAAGTGTATATTAAATGCACCGCCCCGCGACCTCGCTGCATGCAGAATTATTCGCGTTTATAACACCGTTTTCGAAGGTCGACCGGCATTCTGAACGGAGCACACCGCCGCCATTGGAATGAACAATTACTGCGGATCTTTTGTTATTTATTCACACCGAAGTTGTACTCTCGGCTCTCTGGTTTTACGCTGTTCACCGCTGGATGAAGGAAATGATTGATGAATCGGGGATCATTCTGTGACCTGAATTTCCAGACGTAAATCTGCTGCTTAAATTCTAACTCTTAGGAGCTAGTTCAATTTTTATTCGCAGCTTCGACGGATATTTTTATGCCTGAAATGATAATGAATCAGTGATCACTCGAGCATATAGGAATATGTAGTGGGCTGGCTTGTCATTGGTCGACATAGCATTAAAGAAGTTTTATTTGGTGATACTATCAGGCGACACTATTCATGTAATATTAAATATATACGTCAAATTGTCAAAAATAATTGCTGTTCAAGGATCAAACGTGAGTGCATGTAATTTGCAACAACGAATACATTGTTATTTTTCTGTGAATATTGTATTATATCTATTGGTTGAAATATAATGAAACTATAGAGTCCTTGCTTAA
>CM052099.1:9667177-9692075 GCA_028453745.1 Agapostemon virescens
TTAGGCTTAAGGGGTGGGTTTTCCCAGGGACTAAAAATTGTCTACGTTGTTCAGGCGGTAAAAACCAGCTGGCCAAGGTGCATTACAATAAGTCAGAATCTCCCATAAAATTCTAATCACAATAGTACTTTTATACACATACAAAATACATCTACATCTTTTATGTAGATGTTCCACACGGGTCACGCGAAATTCATTTTATCCATTTTCTTTTAAACATGTGTTTGGTAACATTTTTTATGAACACTTCATTTTTTCTGTTGATCCTCATACAACAGATATATTCATTTAATTTTATTGTTAGAATCCGTGAAATTAAATGTAACCAATGCAATACACTATAATTAACATTGTACCGATATAATGTACAATGTACTATAATTTAACACTAATATAAACAATTATATCTAATGATAGGCAAAGAGTTTACCAACAGCTGCAGTCTTTCATTAACTAACTGTATTCTCCTATCGCACGTTGCACTACATGATTCCGTGAGAGTAATAATTTCGCGTATCTATGTAATATTCTACAGGTGTATAATTTCAATTTGTACGTGTCAGATTACGGGAATCTGAAACAAAACTGTACGAAACGTTCGGAAACACTGGAAAACAAATAAAATCGAATGCTGTTTAATATTCCTCATCCTCCGCACACGAAACAAAAGTATCGTTTTTAATACGAAAACAGGTCTAACCAGCGGAGTTACGCAAGCAATCGTAAAGCGTGGAGTTAATGGCATTCGTGGTAATTATCGGAGGGATAGTCTGACAGTGCGTGTAACATTGCGCAGAAAGATGTTATTGAACATTACATGCGAATGCGCAGGGAAGAAGACGCGAGCCGAGCGAGTAATTGGGGTTAAAGGAGGCGGCTGGAACGCAAGATGAAATAAAACGTGAGCGTATAATGGAATTGGAAGAGGAGGGATTAAGGGTAATTGTGAATGAAGAAAGAAGGGAAGAAGGAATCGTAGTGATAAGGATAATAAGGCGACAGATGGTCGGTCTTACGCCCTTCGAACAGAAGAAGGGAAAGCTATAAATTTAGCAGAATAATAACGATACATCATTCGGGGAAAGGAAATGATATTAAAGGAGCCTCAAAGGGTAACGCCCTTTCTCCGAACACCCATTCTATTTTTCATCGAATGTTTGACGTTGCATTCACTCAACAGGGCTATTAACAAATTATATTAAAACAAGTCATAATTAAACTGCTAATTTTGTGCAAAATAAAAACTGTCTGCATTATTTTCTTAATTACCTCACTTTCAATTATTTTAATTATTTTTACATTATTTCATGCATTTCCCTGATCGTTTTCAACAATGCAAGAGTGTTTTGGCACTTGATACCGTGAAAGGAACGAATTTGTTATAGGATTTCTCATGGATGCGTTTGTGCAACCTCGATATTCGCGATTTACAGATATTACACGTAAATCTTGAACGCGGAGCCATTTTGCCTAGCTTTCACATTTTATTTAACGTTAAACGAGAAGAATAGAATTGTGCAGAAGTAAAACACTCGCTTACCGCATTTATGGTTTTCTGTTTTCGAACGAATCTGTTAAAATAGTTGTGAATATTTCTTAATATTATCTAAATTATATATAACATATTAATTTGGAAATTTGATACCGTCAGTCCCCAGGGACTGACAGACCGTTTAACCTGTTGATAAAGAATTAATTTTTAAATTGTGAAAATCAAGATATGAGCCGTTTATTTTGAAAGTGGCCTAAGTCCATTTATACTTAAATTGAGATATTTAAGGGTTTGTGTTTCAATGCAATTAAAAATATACGTACAGAATACTAATGAGTCATACTGCTTAAGTGTATCTAAAGATGTTAAATTTATAGTTCCTATTAAAATAATGGTTATTATTAAGTGAATAATATGCGTTTTCTTACCAAGAATGGAGTTAGGCCACTTTCAAAATTAACAACCAGATTCGTTATAAAATTTGAAGGAACCCAAGTCCATTCAACATAATTTAAGATGCTTCAAATTGAAAAAAACAATACTCATTTTATTTTACATATCTTTACAACACTTCAAAAACATAATTTATGCGATTCAAAACATTCTTTACAAACATAAATTACAAAACAATTTACTACTCATCTACATTTTGTGTGTGTGAAAGGGATTTGAAGAAATCATGATGTTCCGGTGGTATATATCGTAATAGGTCAATTATGTCCGTGAATTTTGCTGTTGTACTTTGTCTGATGTTTTTATACAGTGGTGTCAATACAATATTTTCGAACTTTCTTGGTCTACTCCGACGTAGTAATAAATTCAGGACTTTAAAATTTTCGTTCTCATTCGTTGATGTCTTATAGAAAATTTTATACGGTTCATTTCTGACAAAACGCATCTAACATATTTTTAACCAGTTTATTGATTCTCCGTTAGAATTCTTTACCCTTTTAAAAATTGCGTCTTCTAATAATTTTGTTGATATTTTTGAGGTTAACTTGTTAAATACTAATTAATTAAAATTACCTTCGTCACTGCCTTGGGACATTATCAATGATAAATATCTTAATTTAAGTATAAATGGACTTAGGCCACTCTCAAAATAAACGGCTCAATTATTGAACTAACTCTGAAAACTTATGTGTCCAGAATTATCGTATTTACTCGGACTATAAGTAACCTTAAATGCTTTATTGATAGATAACTTGAAGTTGTACATATAACCACGGGCAACCGGAAATAATTGATAAATGGACTTAGGCCACTTTCAAAATAAACGGCTCATATATTTGATAGCTGCTGCCCTGGTCGACGATCTTTAAAAGTTTCAATGAAAATCGGCCGTCTAGAAAACAACGATACGCCATTTGAGACAAGACAATGGAAAAGCATAAAGGGTAGCATCCTTTCGCGAGACACCTAAACTGGTCCCAGTTGGTCTCCAGAGAAAGCACGAGCAAACGCGTACCTTTTTAACTGGCGAATATTTCATCCCGGCGAGACAAACAGGAAGATCAAGGACATTTGAACGTTTAAACGAAAATCTCCGCAAACTCGAGGCGGTCTTCCCGACTGGGTAAGCAATTCCGTGGCCTAAATCCCACTTAAGTGGGCAACCTGGTAAAATATTGAACGGCTGCGAGCTTCCTGGCCAAAAGATTAACCTGTCGATTTAATCCGCGAATTCCGAGAGCCGCTGGTTAATATGAAATATCCCCGGTGCAATATTAAGAAAGTTCCTCTCTCGGACGGGGGCCATTTATTCCGTTACCCTGGCCCCGTGTCCATGACGATTGAACGTGTAGACCCGATAAAGTTAACAATAGATGACGGGGGTCTACACGCTGCAGTTATTACGTCCTCGCATTTACGGGCAACTCTCCGATGCCGTTATCTTTCACTCGACCGCCGTGCCACGTTGGGAGATAGCTCGAATTGATAGCCAGCGATCAGGGAAGAAAGTGCGCCACCATCTGCGACGTTATCCTTCTAAGCCACCGTCGACTAAATACGGGCCACAAACTTTTCCCATCCCGGCGATCCTTCGGGATTTAATAAAGGCGGCTAGTTGTCCCCGCAGGATGCCAGTCTGTCGCGATCGCTTCGAGAAACCCCCTGCTTATCTAGCCCTCTCCTGTAATATTAGGCCATTTTGCTCTTATAGCGGACAGGATAACCGAGGTTGCTCCGCCAAATTGTTCAGTCGAGTTCTCTTGCGTATCGAACAAGCGATTCTTTTTTAGATGCTTCGTGTTTCAATCTCCACTTGCACCGTGCCGGTCTGTTCCTGCGAGTTCTAGGGTAGGCGAGCCGATTATTGTGCCGTTTTTGTAGGACCTTAAGAATTTTAACTTGTGTAATTAATTACTTGCGTAAGGGTAATTTATCCGCCAATCGTTTCGAATACGCGCGTTAACACGTCAAAATGGCGAGATCGGATTTATTTGAATCCTGAACGGTCGGTATTATAATATATCCTTTGGTAAATATGGTTGTTTTAGCATTCTGCCGAAAGCATCTTTGTGATGTCAATGAAATGCTGCGAAGCGATCGCATTCTAAAATCGAACATTTCGCCTGCAGCAACCTAATACATTAACTTTGAATCTATCAAAAAATGTTGGCTTATAAAAATGACAAAATCGTGTTTATTTGAATCCTGCGCGGTTGATATTATAATGTATCCTCCACTAAAAATATTTATTAAACACGTTGAATGTGGAGCTATTTTGCCTTAACTTTAAACGGATAGAATACAACCGTGCACAAGAAAACGGCTCGATTACCCCCTTTTGTGCTTTTCTGTTCCAATCGAATGTATTAACCCTTTGCACTCGAATGACGCCTCTAAAGCGACACTAAAACTTGCCATACTATTATTTAAACAACTCTTACATCGCTAGGTTTGCAGTTGAGAAATCGATAAGAATGTTAAAGTTTTAAATACAAGTCATAGTAATTAATTTCGTATGAACGAAAGGAAATTAACTATTTACAGTGGGGCTATTATAGAAAAAAATATTGTTTCGATTTTAGAGTGCAATTGCTTCGAGTAAAGTTAAAATAGTGCGAATATTTCTTAATATTACATACATTATGTATAATATATTAACTTGTAAATTGAACACCATCAGCCCCCTGGGAATGACGTAGCATTTAACGTGTTAGTCTAACACAACGCTAATTATTTTAAAACGACTGATAATTATTTTTTCAGTTGTCTCAAGCAAAGGAGACATCGCAGTTGACAAAGAAACATGCTCGGGAATATATTGTATCCGTATTTTTATTAAATAAAAACCTATCTTTTAATAATTTATTTAATATTTTTTAACGCAAGCAGAAATTTGTGTTTGTGTAGGTCGGTCGCATTAAGAGCAAACCTAATCCAGGTCTTATTTATCGAGGCATCTGTTTCCGTTTACGTAATGTTTTGGAGAGAAATTCATAGCAAGTAGGGATCAAATTCTGCTGGAAGCAGGTTAGGAGTTATGTTGAGTAAACATTAAGCAAAGTTTGCTCGAAATAGGTTTCGTTATCTCGGATGAACTAGTGGCTCCATTGTAATGCTGGAACAATGATTGTTATGTTGTAATTATGCATTTGAAAAGCCTGATTATTAGGATTTTCACCTTTTGATTTACAATCCTGTACTCTACCTGAGCGGTATTTGTGCAAAACTTGTTTTATTAAATATAAATGAAATTTTCATATTTATTATTTATTAATACAACATTACATACATATTTTTATTAATAAAACTGCGTCAAGCGTCTTTAGGCGCTCTCAGTCTCAGGCGACCACAATGGGATAAGAAAAGACCAAATGGAATGTGTAAAAGAAAAATTAATGAAAAATTACTATTGAAATTCTTCAGTGCCACGTATAAATCAGAAATGTAAAATTAGTGGAGGTTATTACTAACAATAAATATAAAAATAATTGTATAATGTATAAAATGGAGGTTTCACCTTCGTCTCTTTAAAAGATTAAGTAAAGTTTTGAAATCTCACAAAATTGTAATAAGAACACACTGTTTTATAAATAAAAATATTTAAAATGTTGCTACTTTCCTTTAAACGAAAATGAACAGCACAGTGTATCGAAGCTGTGTACCTATTTTGTTTCAGACTATGTAAAACTTTTATTTATAAAATGTCATATTTTCTCAGGAGCAAAATTCCAAAATATCGTCTTTACTTTAAACGACATGAAAAAGTTCCCTCGTTAACTTTACCAGAATAAAACGGGTTAATTCGCATAAAATTACGAGTGATTTCACGAATTTCCCGAGTTCTCGAGTTGGTGCAATAGATTGTACCCGGTGTATCGTGTCTTCTGCAGCTTCGTATATTCTTCGCGGATGGTTACGAGAAAATTTCGCGGTGGCTGGGGGATGATGGGACGCAGCGAGAGAGTAAGTAACTGGATTAAATAAGGTGGTTTTATTCAGCCGCTGCGTGGAAAAAAAAGAGTATCTCACGGCACGACGGCATAAAGGGAGTGATATACGGATGCATGGCACACGTGCGCAATATTGACTTTTACGGTGGCACCTTTTTATGTGCAGCTTTATCCTCGACTTATCCAAAGAAGCTCCTCCGGAAACATAAAAACCGATAGAAGGCGTTGCAGCCGCTCTTCACGCGAATAACCTGCCCTCTTACCCCTTTTTCAGGCTTCTCCAAAAATCATTATTTCCGGGCCGCCACCGAGAGTTCTCGATACTGTTGTGTCGTCTGTAATTTAACACGAATCGAAATTGAACGGCCTGGAAATTCGAAATAACATCAACGCACGGGACCAACATCCCTCTCTCTCTCTCTTTCTCTATCTGTGATATGGGAATATTCATTCTCGTTCGAAGCAAAGAATTTATTTCACAATGCTCGCGCATTTCGCGCCGTTTATATATGGCGCATGTGCGCGTAAATATCGAAACATATTGCATACTCGTTGTTTTTGCCCAATTCCCATGTGCGTTCGACGGGAATTATTGCAAGCAGAAAACAGAAAAGTTTCTCCGGCCGTCGAAGAAGAATTGCTTTTGCTACTCCCGAGAATGCGTTTAACCCTTCTTACTCGTAACCCTAAGTTCCCTCGTTACTCTGAGCTATTTACTCTGCCAATACTATCTTAACGGTCTATGTTCGCACATGTTGTATTATTTCGTGAATTTACTAAAGTTTTTTGTAAATTAATTCTTCAAAAATATTTCCGACTCCTGGCAACGTTTGACTGCGTAAACGTGCAGCCATTAAAGTGCTAATTAGGCGGCATACGCTGTACAAACACATACAAGGCCCAAAGGAATTCTTAATCCTACCACGGACAATAAACATTTGCAAACAAGAAACTAAAAACAGCGTGGAATCGAAAGAAAGGGTTTCCGAAAGTAATAATTTGTAGAATCTGTAACCCGCGCCTCGAAAGCCCCGATGTAAAGTCGAGTAACTCCAGAACACTAAAATACAACGCCGTGAACGCGATCCAACTTACAATCCTTCAGTTCCAACCACGCAACAACGTGGATTTAATAAAGTTTTTTGTAAATTAATTCTTAAAAAATATTTCCGACTCCTGGCAATGTTTGACTGCGTAAACGTGCGGCCATTAAAGTGCTAATTAGTCGGCATACGCTGTACAAACACATACAAGGTCCGAAGGATTTTTAAATTCTGCCACGGACAATAAACACTTGCAAACACGAAACTAAAAACAGCGTCGAATGAAAAGAGAGGGTTTCCGAAAGTAATAATTTGTAGAATCTGTAACCCGCGTCTGGAAAGCCCCGATGTGAAGTCGAGTAACTCCCAAACACTAAAATACAGCGTTGTGGACGCGATCCAACTTACAGTCCTTCAACCACGCAACAACGTATAACAAGTTCCAAGGGAACAAAGCAGTATCGCCGAAGCGGTGACCAGCGTAAGCCGAACTTCGAAATCATGAAAACCTGATACGTTAATAAAAGTGATGCTGGAAGCAACAATTTATATCGATATTCATAGTCGGCGTAAACTTTTTACAACGCCCGTTCACGATCGGCTGTAACCGTAAGAAAGCTCGGACCCCGCAAGATTGCATCTCGGATGCAATCCGAGCTGCGCACCCGGTCGAATTGGCCGATCCGATCGCGCGGTTAATTATCGCCAAGACATCCGCAGGCAATATGTTCTAAACAAAACAGATGGGTCAACCGTTTCGCGATAATGGTACATCGTAATTACAGAAAATAATTTAACTCTTTGCACTCGAAGCTGCTTCGGCTCGAAACCTAGGCGTTAAGATAATAATGGACCTAAGATATTTTCATTCTTCGTGATTTATTTTATCTTATGCATGCAGCTGTTTTTACTATTACCTGTCCCTGCAACAATTACATTTTTACGAATTCCTTAGACACAAGCATTAGCGGATATTAAAATTGTTTCAAAATGACGGTGGCAATTTTTACTGGCGTTCTTACTGGCCTTTCGGTAGAAGAAATGTGACGATCACTGGAACTACCGAGAACTAGAAATAAATAATTTATATTGCCTTTTAAAAATAATACTACAAGGATTACTCAAATGTATACAGGAAGAACCATTCAAATCGGTTATCTTTGATTATTCAAATATGACGAATAATTTCACAAGACTATAAACTTTTGAAGAAAATCATTCTTTACAATCGCGCGGTTAATTATCGCCAAGACATCCGCAGGCAATATGTTCTAAACAAAACAGATGGGTCAACTCTTTCGCGATAATGCAGTCACTTTTCGTTGTTTTTGATTCGCGCGGAGAATCTCGCAAATCGGCTGGCAGGTTCGGCCATGGGTCGCTCCAATTCGGTAATAAGACCGTCCGATGGGAAGCTGAAGTGGATTCGAAATTCCCGGGGGACTCCGACCCAATTTCCGTCTCGGCTCGACGCGGTTTCATGGCTTCGACCGCGAACGGATCGTTTAATTCGCTTCCTTCGGCCGCCAACCACGGGATTATCGCGTTATTGCTCAAGTTATTTCAGCGTTCGCTGCCTCCGGCGAACTTCCGCATTTCTCAACCGAACTCGGTCCGAAGCTTTGTTTCTTCTTTTTTTTTTTCTCTCCAAAGCGACCCTTCGCGAAGTTCACGGTTAAGCGGTCCTTCAGTTCCCTTGTAATCGATGAAACCGCAACCCGTGGATCGAATTCGACCGGTTACCTTCTGGGATGATTAGTCCTGCGGTCGTCGACGCCACTGATCACATCCTGCCTCTTTGATGAGACTCTAATTAAGTGCACCAGCCATCATCCGCGCGCATTCGAAATCAGACGACAGCAGAGGTCAATTGCTCCACCTACTTTCGTACCTGAACACTCTTGTCGTTCTTTCCAAGGCTGAAGATCCCGTCGCACCATACTCCATCCTGTCGGCCATTTTGCTCGTGCGAAGATACGCTGCAAAATGTAAGAAATAAACGTTATGGTGATCGCTTTACTTTTGTAGACTCTTTACTTTTGGTACGTCGTAATTATGGAAAATAATTTAATTCTTTCCACTCGAAGCTGCCTCGGCTAGAAAACCTAGGAATTAAGATAATAAAGGCCCTAAGATATTTTCATACTTTGTGATTTATTTTATCTTATGCATGTAGGTGTTTTTACTATTACTCGTCCCTGTAACTATGACATTTTTACGAATTCCTTAGATATATGCATTAGCGGATATTAAAATTGTTTCAAAATGGCGGTGGCTATTTTTACTGGCGCCTCAGAGTCGCCATTCCAGTGCCTTCCAGTAGATGAAATGTCAATAGAAATCGTTCGATTCAAAGTTCTTGTATGTGACTATCACTGGCACTACCGAAAACTAAAAATAAATAATTTATGTTGCCTTTTAAAAATAATACAACAAGGATTACTCAAATGTATATAGGAAGAACCATTCAAATTGGTTATCTTTGATTATCCAAATATGACAAACAGTGTCACAAGACTATAAACTTCTGAAGAAAATCACTCTTTACCATTTTTATTTTGCACTCTAGTGGCAACTCTGAGGCGCCACGAAAAATTGACACACTATTATTTAAAATAATTTGAAATTGATAAAAATTTAAGTGTTGTAAGGACGAATACCAGTAAAAAAATACTGTGTACATAAGGTGAAATAATTTATGTGGAATGAAACTACTCTAAGTCAGAAAAAGTGTTCTGGTTTTCTAATTAAAACAGCTTCGAGCGCAAAGGGTTAATTTAAGCTTCCTACGATTGTATAATCCGTCAGCAGTTTGCTGGGAACATTCACATATCTGTTTAAGTATTGTTTAACGGTGATATTTACCACTTAAAATGTTTATTTTTCTGCAGATTGTTTATTGAAACATTTTACGACCGTACAAATACCGACAATTTATTACGAACATTCTTTATCGATTGAATGATTACTACCATGAAGGATTTAAACATATGCATACGATTTTTCACGTATCGATTTATTATTAACTCGACGAAATTGATTTCGCCGACCCAAGGGTGTAATGTGGCAAGGGTCGCGGATCAAATTCATCCCGTATCATCCAGGTTATTCCCTTCACGCGGTCGTTCCCGATTTTCGCCTCCATTTTCCCTCGTAACGGTCAGAGGTTCCAGCTCGGACACACCGCCGCAAGGTCGAGAAGTATTCCCCGAAGTACACGGATAGTCCCTTTCACTTTTCCAGCAGCAGCAGCTTTGAAACTCTAACCCTCGGGGACGCGTTCCTTTTATAAATATCAAGGTGTCGGGTTCCCCGGAGAATTTACAGCCGCGAATACCGTGAACTAAGATTATTCGGTAGCTAACGGCTTCCGTTGGTCTAACCCTTTCAGTACAAGTGAACATTTAAAAGAAACTGTGACTTGTGACATTGTACACGGAACCTGAAACTTTTTTTAATGAAGACACGATCGGTACCATTTTATGCCAGTCTCTGTAGATTCTTTAAACGTGAATGTCTCCCGTAAACTTCTTAAGAATGAACTGGTTTCGTAGACGCCTTACGAATAGAATATGTTCTACACATTTTTTAAAAATGAACACATGCTATAGATTGTTTTAGAACTGATAGATTATCTGAAGTTTGTTAAAGGTAAACGTGCTCTGTATATTTCTTCTAAATGAACTTTAAGTTCAATTCCTTTCCACTTCTTAAAAATAAACATGTCTCGTATTTTCTGTAAAAATGAAGATGTTCTGTAAATTGCTTAAAAAAGGTATACTTTTTTACATTAAGTAGACTTTATAAACATTAATACGTCTTGAATATTTGTTCAATTTAGACTTCTGCATATTGGTTTAAAATGAACATGTTCTGTAAAATCATTAAAATTTATAGTTTCTTTTCACTTCTTAAAAATATACATGTCCTGTACATTCTCCTTAAAAATGAACTCGTTCTGTACATTCGTTGAAAGGGAACATATCGTCTAGACTTTATAAAAATTAATACGTCTAAATATTTGTTCAAAATAGACTTCTACAAATTTCTTTAAAATGAACATGTTCTGTAAAATCCTTAAAAATTTATAGTTTATTTCCACTTCCTAAAAATAAACATGTCCTGTACATTTTCTAAATGGAAACATGTTCTGTAAATTCATTAAAAACGTATGCGTTCTTCATTCTCCTAAAAAATAAACTCGTTCTGTACATTCGCTGAAAATAGACTTCTGCACATTTCTTTAAAATGAACATGGCCTGTGAAATCCTTAAAAATGTATACGTTCTTTCCACTTCTTAAAATAAACATGTCCTGTACATTCTCGTAAAAAATGAACTTGTTCTGTAGATTCGTTGAAAATAGACTTCTGCACATTTCTTTAAAATGAACATGATCTGTGAAATCCTTAAAAATGTATACGTTCTTTCCACTTCTTAAAAATAAACATTTCCTTGTACATTCTCTAAATAGGAACATGTTCTGTAAATTCCTTAAAAACGTATGCGTTGCTCATTCTCCTTAATATGTTCTAAACATTTGTTCAATTTAGACATCTGCACATTCCTTCAAAATGAACATGTTCTGTAAAATCCTTAAAAATTTATACTTTCTTTCCACTCCTTAAAAATAAACATGTCCTGTACATTCTCCAAATAAGATAATGTTCTGTAAATTTCTTAAAAACGTATGCGTTGTTCATTCTCCTAAAAAATGAACTCATTTTGCATATTCCTTTAAAACGAACATGTTCCATGAATTCCTTAAAAAGTTATACGTTCTTTACACTACTAAAAATAATTCTGTAAATATGACCATGTTCTGTAAATCCTTTAAGAGTTTAAAAATTACGAATATATCGACAGAACGGTTAAACTTCGTATGAATTCTTAAAGATACATTTTCCTGCAGCTGAATAGCTAACTCCATTTCCCGAAGCAGAAAGCACGGTTTACGAACAGCAAAGTTTTAAGAGCAACAACGTTGAAATGTTCTTCTGAAAATGAAAGTAGAATCGTCGAGTACCTCTCCCCGGAAGATGGATTAGAATCCTGAAGTCACGAATCCAACGGAGTACACCGTTTTCCATAAAACGTGGCCAACAAAGATTTAAAGAGGACGAAAAAGCATCATCAATCTTTCACTCTCCTTGCGCTCGCTCATGTTCCCGTGGCACGTAAAAGGCGTGGGCTTCGCGCAAGTTTTACAATTGTAATATCCGGGACGAGCTAATATTTACCGAACTTGGGCCGCATACGTGTGTCCGTTCTTTCGGTGCCATTTTCCAGAGGAAGTCGCTCGGCCCGTGCGATACGATTAACCGTAACCGCGTTTATTATGATTATGGTCCCCCGTGAAGTCGTGTCCCGCCGTGTCAGCGGCTAACATATGCGAAAATATTAGCCCGAGACCTAAGAGTGACAGCAAAAATTAATTTCAAGCCGCCTCGTTTTCGCCCGGGAACCTGGCCAACGTTTGTCCCGCGGGACAATAAGCGTATTCGTTACCGCAAAAATTCTCGTACATCTTGTCCGCCATGCCGAAAGACAACCTCAACTGACCAACGGAAGTCTACCGTCACGTTTATTGCGCGGAATTATCTTTACAGCTTTACCCGCAAACTGTTTCAACGTTACTCTTTGTTTTTAGCACCGTCTGTCTCGGTAGGGATATAGTCTTGCTTCATACTGGCTATTTGACGACCAGTGGTTATACATGTCCACGATTCTGTTGTAAAGTCGCTATGCGAATGATCGTGCTGATACAAATTGTGTTCGTTCGTGTTAATTTTTCAAAATTAACCCTTTTAGTGCCAGGCATTTTACGGAGTATATGCGAAGAATGCCATGATTTATGAAGAACAAAATTCCGATTTCCTGGAGGAAAATTTTACTATTTATTCTACTGGAACTTAAAGAACACTTTTTCCCAACCTTCTATTGCTGTACCCGAATTTTCTCGAAATTCACTTTCGGATGACAATATTCTTCGTCTTCTTAATGAAGTAATTCGATGATGCATTGTCGTTGTCAAAATGTGATGGCACCGAATTTTCTGCACTATCTTTTTGAACTTACTCTGCCATTATTGGCCGAGGTATTATTTCAAAATAATATATGAACTGACTAAAACCAAATATTGGAATAGAAGAAATCAGGAAAACGCTTCGACTTTCGCTAACTAACGCCAGAGAAAGACTGAAGAAAAACCAAATGAACCGAAGCTTGGTGTGGTCTATACTATTGGCATCGGAGATAAGGACTAAGTGTAAGCGAATGCCAGTTGACACTCAGAGAAATAATGATCTGAACGTAAATATATATTTTAGCACAATAGATTGGCGTATTTTGCATTCGCAAATATACAATCTATTGTTTGTAAGGGTTTGAAGTTTCAAAAGTTCTAAAGTTCAAAGTTGCGTGTTTTGTAAAGAAGTAAAGTACTTAATCCTTGACAATCCAATGGCTCCTCTGAGGCGACCCCAAAAATTGCCATACTATTATTTAAAACAACCATTACACGACCATAATTGCATTTAATAAATCGTTAAAAATTGCATTGCTGTACGGAGAAATAACAGTAATAAATTCAATATGCAAGAAAGAAAATGAACCATGTACAATGGAATTATTCTACGTAAAAGAAATGTCTCGAATTTGGAATTAAAATTGCTCGGAGTGCAAAGGCTTAATATTCTAAGGGAAGAAATGGCTTTTCGTACAAACGGGGTTCGTATTGTATGATGTGCTTACCGGACCAATGAAATCGACAAGGTGAATGATAATTAATTAGACTTTAACGCTGAACTCATTCCGATAGCACGTGGTCCAACGTGCTAAACTTTTCGATAGCGATCGTTTTACAACTTAGGCGCCATCGCACGGTGTCCTTAGTCACTGAATATGACGTTGGTGCCATCTAGGTACATTTTGGCCTTTTGTTACGGGAAGCTGGATACATATTCGCGTTTGCAGTTATAAGTTTAATGCACAGAGGGCTCTATTGCGTCAATCAAAGGAGATATCTGCGACAACGTTTTGTGCGTATAGTTACCAACCAGTCTTCAGAGGATTTTCCTTCTTCATTGAACCGGGAAATTTTTGCAAAATACAGTGATAAAACAGGATGAAACAGCAGCATAAACATTTCCAATAAGAATATCGCGAGTCGCTTTAGAAACATTTTGAAACGTAAATGAAAATAAATGATACTGCGTAATATTTTAGTGACATAGTGGTGCTGTGAGGATGAAGTAGTGCCAGGTGGTGCTAAGTAAAAGAAAAAAGAGAAGGAATTCCTTCACAAACAATGACGTTTCACTTCCTCACCACTTTCCACTTATGCCATCAACTCTCCTTTGTAGGTAAGGTAAAACTAAATGATTGAAGAATTTTATAGATCATACTATGAATTTTAAAGGCGGTTATAAATACACATAATGGTCCGTTTTCAACGGAATAAAAATATCGATTAGTGGTGGGTATTATCGACTAAATTCATCTGTCGACTTCTTACTATTTAGTCGCGGCATACTAGTGACAATTAGTAACAGTTAGTAATAGTAATAATAGCTGTGGCGGCTGTACCTCCTACCCTCGCCAACAGAGGGACAGTAGAACGAGACTTTCCCGCTAGTACCTGATCCTTCCAGTATTCAGTACCCAGTATCTAACAAGGGAACGTATTCAGATGCAAAAATCAAATTTTGATGAAACTTATGGGAGCTTATAGTTCTTTGAAAAATGTTTGACACGTGTTTTTTTTTATTGGCAATCATCCACTTTCAAGGGGTGAAAACAGCCCTCAAAGTTGTGGTATTCTTAAGATATCTCGGAAACCAGAGGTCGAAAATTTGAATTTTTGTTTAAATTGTGTGTTTTTCAAGGGGAAATGTAGTCGCATAAGAAAATGTTAACAAAAGTTTATTGTTTAAACTTTGTTTGATTTTCGCATCTGAATATATTCCCTTTGTAAGTTTTTGCGTGTATCATTCTACACAGTCATCCTCATCTTCTTTACTCAAACAAATATTCATCTCCGACCAACAGAACTTGCAGATAGAGTTAAAAAAATAGATTTCGATCAAACTTTTCTAAATAACTGACTTCCTTTTCCCGATCTTATCCTCTGGCCATCACTGCCCCCTCCTCCCTCCCACTTTAAGTCTCGTAGAAGACGAGCCCGACGAGAAACGGCGCTGAGCAGCCAGGAAGGTTTGAAACACGACTCGGCGTCGAGTGGAGCGCAGAAACAGGGAACAAAACGTGTGTAAAACGAAACGATCCCGTTTGCGGTTTGGTTATGAGTTTTATCGGCACGCGGGGGCCCCCGTGTGTGCGTGCTCTTTCGTTTCCCCAGTCGCGATATCGACGACGCCCAGTTCACCGACGGTCAACGAGTTCCTTTGACTCCGGTTTCCGCCTTTGTTTCACGGGTACGCGAGAGCCGTCTCTCTTTCTCTCGGGTTCCGGAGGATAGGCTAGAAACAGAGGAAGAAAAAGAGAGAGAGAGAGATAGAGAAAGAAAGAGAGAAACGAGGTCCACGAAAGTTCATTAAGTAGTCCTTTAATACGCAGTTCCGCGGTAGGACCGAATGGAAATTTCAAAGCGCGCCGCTCGCTCAGGACCGCCCGAAATTCCTGGCTTGCAAGTTTATTGCCACCGGGACGTTATGGCTCGGTAAAACTTTATAGGTGGTCTTGCTGGCTTGATCTCTCGCGCCTAGCGAATCGAGGGGGACACGGTGGGTTCCCCTTTCCCTTCTTTTTCGCTCGTCCCCAACGAAAGACCGGGGTTTACTTTATCGTTGGAAACGCGTTTGGACATCGTTCCGACGGATAGAACCGTCTCGGTGTTTGCCGAGTTACGTTCGGATTACGGTCTGTTCGTTGGCGTGTCCGCCGCTCGAGTGGAAACCAAGCAGTAAACTAACGTTTGCGGGTTCCGACCGGTTTGTTACTCTACTGGCCCGTGTTTGTTCGCGGATGACGATCCGCCAGGCTCTGTGAGAAATGCGATACTTGGATTTGTCAGATCAATCATTAATACGTTTTCTGCGAGACGCGTACATCGCATGCTCATCTTCCCGTTCAGGTCATAAGGAAGTTTTGCAGTTTCGACCGCGTTACGACGACGATTCATTCATGTATGAATTTTTGTTTTCTTCTCTGGAGTACGTTAGACGCTAAACTCTTTTTTTTTTTAAATTGTTGCTTTTGTTGTATTACATGTGTAGGATCAAGTACTAGCGAGAAACTGGTCCTATTGTCCCTCTGTCGGTGAGCGCAGGAGGTACAGCCGCGGCATTCTTTTAAGAATGAAGCTAGAACTGTCAACTGACAAATAATGTGTCAAATATGTCAAATACTTATGTCCATAAAGAAAATATATAAGACCTGTCGTTCAGCCAGAAATCGTTCGATGTAGCCGCACTATGATTAGTTTGGGGTTTTTATTACTAATTTGAAAACGAAGCAGCATATTTTCTCTGACGAACAAGTGTCTTAGAATGAGTCCAGAATTCCCCCTTTCAAGAAATTTGAACATTTTGGAACACCCTGTAAGAAACAAATAAAGTTGCAAATTTTTAGTGATTGTCAAGTCATTTTGCCCAACTGCACGATGCGACTAATAAATTGTACAATAACCGAACCTATCCACCTCTCGGATTGTTTTATTTCTTTTTTATTTTATTTCCTGTGATTCTAGTAAACCGAATCTTTTTTTATTGTCTGCACAATGTAGATTCGAAATTGCTTTTTCAGGATTTTCGTTTATTCGAAATCTATCGGATCCGTTGGAGATTTTTAGATGGTTGCGTGCTGAACTGTGCGAGAATGAAGTTTGTTTTAGTTTGAGGATTTTTGGGACTTAAACCATTGCGGATTGAGCTTGACGTACTTCCAGTGTTTCGGATTTGCGAGTAATCGTTACGATTTATTGTGGTAACTGTGAAAAAGCTTTTTGATGTATTTATATTTTCAAATTGATCCTGCATGATTTACTTACGAGTTTTAAAATGTAAAATAATTGATGTCATTTATTTTCACGTAAAATAAATTTTTAAAATTATTTTTAATTAAAATATTCTCATAACGGTTTTTAATATATATTTAAATTCAATATAAATATTTATAAGAATTTTCTTATGTAATTACATTCTTAATAATGAATTAATTTACATAGCTACTAATAAATTGCATGTACCAATTTTACATAAAATCTGCAAGCCGATTGCAAGATCTGCATGCAAATATCTCTACGTATAGATAAATAATTTTAGAGGTTAGTTATTTGGCAGAAACATATTATTAATAATTATATTCACATCTTCATATTCCACCGACCAAAAATACGAAAGAACATTCACATATTTTACACTCTTATATTTTCACAATTTATTTAAAAATCGGATGCAACAAGAATTCGCAGCTACAAAATTTCAAACTAGAAGTAAAAGATTCAAGCTACAGACATCGCTAAAAACGAACGCCCAATAAATCAGCACAACTGCAGCATTTGTATCTCAAAATCACTTCTGTTGCGAAATTAATCCAGTTCGTCCAAAGAGTGTTGCGATCTCCGTGTCATCGAGAGACTTCTGCCAGGGAATAAACCACTATTTCCCAGCAGTTGATTCAATGTCATTTCGTAGAGACCGGGTCCTGGATTTGTTGCTTTTTCATCGAGGATCGCAATCCTGGAACGAACCACAGTTTCGCGCTTGTTTTTTTTCCCGCGTGCCGCGAATACCGCGGTGAGATAACAAGACGGTCCCTGTGGGAGCCCAGGGGCAACGGGGGTTTATCGTTTACTCCGCCTATCTCCGCCTATGATGCTCCCATCGTCACCACGCGATTCCACTTTTTAAACTGTTTCGTTACGCGCTGCGTAGTATTTATGGAGGAACTACCGTGTTCCACAAATTATCGACAACATTCAAAATTGTGGATACGGACATTTTGTTGCAATCCTTTATGGCTAGGCCTTTTTGAGACTCGTTGTAACACTATTTCAGTCGCACCCCATACGGTCTCATTCTCTCTCTCCTCGTCAGTTAACACATTGAGCGTCGGCGACATATGAACCACTCAATTAACCCTCTATGCGCCGAATTTTTGTTTTTAATCCAAAAAATGGGGGAGGGGCGAAAAATTAGAAATTATAAACCTATATATGCAAATGCAAAAAAATTTTCCGTTTAAACAATTTTATTGCAATATATTGACTATGTGACTTTCAGGTAACAACGGCCTATAAAGTTTGCACTTATGTGCATAAAAGCTTAAGCGTGAAATTCCATAAAACAATTTGCACTTGACGTTAAACATTTTATTTTTGAAATCTCTTTGTTGGATCACATTGCAGTGCATACATATTGGTATAGTCAACTATATTGCTTATAATTTCCATGTCAAATAGTTTTCGAAAATAGGTCACAGAAGAATGGGGTCGTTCGGGGACATTAGGGCAATCTCCTTTCCAAGGGCGATAACAACTATTATTATTCGTCTGGGATAGTGATTGCCAAACAATTCTTTGTGGTCCTGCAACTTCCTCATCTGACGAGGATTGAGTACTAAATTCTTCGTCACTGTCAATGACATTTATGCGTCGTCAGGGAAATATTATTACATCTTCATCGGACTCGGAATCTAATAAGGAATCATCGGATCTATTACCGCTAATGTGTCTAATTCTAATTCCTCTGTTAATTCTATCTGATTTTGTATTCATATTTTGGGTATATGATGTATAAATCTGAAAACAGGAGAAAACACAAGCTTTATCCTAAATGTACCGAAATCTGCCATAATAGCCCACTGTAACCTCAAAGTTACAAAACTGTATCATAAAAAAACAGTAATAAATTGAAAATTGAAATGCAAACAAATAGGTTGTTATTGATATACGAACCCAGAGCTATTATGTGAACGATTTTTCATTTGGCGAAAAATGAAAGCACAAATAATATCAATTGAATCAAATGGTTTCGCTTATTTTTACTGGAGACAATTTGCACAGTATTTATTTTGTTATTTCAGGTTGACGAGCCTAGCAACGGTCATACATATTAATATTGGTTGTCTTGGCAACGTTATAGAATTAAGATTTACGCGCCGTCTCATAAAAAAAGCTATAATTATTTGGTAAAATGTCGATAAATTAAAAGAATTTTTTTAAGGTCCACAGTCCATGATTAAAAACTTTTTAATCTATCTTTCAACGTTGACGGGAATTTTTATTGAGAATCCTCAAGGCATCTTCAGTAACGTTAGCCAATAATTCCTTAATAATACAATAATAATAATACTTAACACTTTATCGACCGGCGACTATTTCAGAATTTTGTAAGGCCCATAATCCATGACTGAAAACTTTTTAATGGCTCTTTCAACGCTGACAGCAATTTTTATTGCGAATCAACAATGCATCCCCAATAATATTGTCTAATAATGTTGTTACAAATTGGAATGTCAAAATAGAATTTTAAGTTTCAGTTTGATACATCGCGAATATTGAAAAGCCTAATAATAGGCTTCCGGTCGATAAAGTGTTAATAATATAATATTTTAATAATACTTAATAATACAATGTAAAAGTAGTTTCTTTAAGCTTCATTTTGTTAAGCGCAATTATTGAAAGTCCTATTAATAGACTTCCGGTCGATAAAGTGTTAATTTGAAACACACGCCGACGACCGAAGTTACTTTTGCACGAACAACGACCTTGGCGAGGTGACAAGTTCCCCGGAGTAGCACAGAGGCAAGAGGAGTTTATCGTTGCCTCTATCTATCCCCACTATCTGTCTGTCGCCACACAGGTCCACTTTTTAGGCTGTTTACGTCGCACGTCTGCGTAGTAGTAAGATTCTCGTATTTACGAGGAGGCTACCGTGTTCCAGGATTACCGGCAACATTAAAAACCGTGGATACGGGGATCTTGTTGCAATCGTTAGCGGCTACACTTTTTACTCACTATTTCACTTAGTATGTGTGTGTGACCGCTTGGGCCAATAGAAGACCCCAGTCGAAAATGCGCGAGATCTGGCGTGCTGCGTCCCCACCAAACAATCGGCCGCGCATTCTTTCTTTCGTTATGTATTCTGACATTCTTACCGTCAACACATCTTTCTAAATCTAGACCCTAGTTCTCAGTTGTTATCTGCATATATTAGTTGCACAACTAAGTTTCCGTATGTGTCCTGGGCCTTCTAGAAGAGGAGGAGAAAGGGAAGGCTACCTAACAAGCCCTGACTTAGACGCTGAGATATCGTAAGGCTGTTAAGGACGGTATAAATATACAGTCGGTGTGGAAAGTATTCGTACTGCGACCAATTTCAAATAAAATTGTGTGCGTAAACTTCAGTTATAAATTTTAAGCGAAAAAAATGATTAATAAGTATTCTTGCATATTTGTAGAAAAGATTTCGTGAAAACTAAATTTTATTTTCTTCAAGATTAACAAAAATGTACATCCAGCATAGATAAACGTTAGAAATAGACGCACAGAAAGCATTCGTACGTTTCTCATTTCTTGCGTTTACTTGAGATAGAGTACTAATAGATGCAAGTTTGAAATTTGTAATATACTATGCATGTATGAATCGAAGGCGGATCAGGTACTAGCTGGAAAGTCTCGTCCTTTTGTCCCTCTGTTGTTGAGCACAAGAAATAACAGTGTCTATGGAGCCTAACTGTAACAGTCCACAGATACAAAGACCCCAGTGTTTTCGGAATTCCAACAATAACTGGTAACGATTAATTACGGAAATTGCTTCCCGACGGGTCGCAAAATACAGACATTTTCCTACCAGAAAGTAATCGTGCACATTTCATCTGGCATCGATTTGGAACAGAACGGATTCGACGAAATGCCTCTTTCATCGTGTTTCTCGCTGTCGATCGATCGAACGATTTCGACGGAAACGGTTCGACGTAACCTTTTCGCGGCGCGTATCGAATCGTTTCTTGGCCTCGTTTCGTCAAAGAAAACGGTTCCAGCGGGTTCGCAGGACAAAGGGCCTCGGGTACGTCGATGTTTCCGGGTTTTGTTTATCACTGGCTGAAATAAAGGTAGCCGAGAACCGGTTCCGTTGACAAGAGGAGTGCCACTCTAGCCATAACGAAACGGTCTTTATCGCGTTCGAACACGACGGATGAGGCATCCAGGAGAGTTCTCGAAACGCTTTTCAATTGCTACTCAATGCGCACGGCAAAATGTGCTCGAGTACTCTCGGCCTGTTAATTTAGTCTTTGGATGCACAAATGCGCGCAGGCGAACGCCAGCGCACTCGCGCTCGCGAATTGCCCGCCGATGCACACGGATTTGACATTGAATATCGGGACGCGTATACGGCCGATACAGTTCCTGAACACATTAATTAGGGAGCACAAACACAGCATCGGTACAAATAGAGTGTCGAGTACCTTGGGGTTCAGTCGTCGGTGAATTTTCGGTCCCCGCACTGATCGCCGCTGAATCATTGACCTTCTCTTCTATTGACACGTAACTGATTGCTTTGCATTTCAATTATCATTTTATTTGCAAAACCCACCATCCCCTCTCTAACCCCTTTCGCCCCCTATCTTCCCGTGCTCTGAATAACATTAGCGTTCCTACAGGGTTCATAAACAAACACCGCTTTGTGATAATAATGATAATTTTTGTTTGTATTTAGTGAACGCGCCACGGAAAGCGGACGGAGCGTTCGTAACGTCGAAACTATGATCGCCAGACTGCGGATGTGTATGCGGAGACCCGCGGAATGCTTTTTAATCCTCGGACGGAGCTGGATAAAATTTTTTTCAGAAAAAATATTTGAAATACCATTTTACATAGTTATTCGAAAGTTCAAGTAAAATGCCGTTGTAAACTGACGTTTCTGCGAATAACGTATTTTTATTGTGATAATCGAAAATGTATAATAGAATAGTTTTATTTGAACAGTTTAAACTATCGAATATAGTAGTTGAAGTTTGCGTTAAATATTGTCAAGAATATTTCTTGATGAAAATAGATTGAGAAGGAAGGTAATATCAGAATGCAAGCAATAACGTTTTTCATGTTTGAAAGTGCATGTACGAATTCAAATAAAATAGACCATTCAGTATTTGAAATAGTATTTTATCCAGCTCTGCCGTCAGACAATGAATCGTTTTCGCACATTTATAAAGAGATTGCTTTTGAGACCATTCTCAGCTTCATTATCGATCTAATGGTAATATAATAAGAATTTCAGTACTAGACTTTGTTTAAACTAACAAGGGAACATATTCAGATGCGAAAATCCGATTTTGATAAAACTTATGGGAGCTTATAGCTTTATTATTTAAAGAAAAAACTTTTGTTAAAATTTTCTTGCGCGACTACATTTCTCATTGAAAAACACACAATTTAAAACAAAATTCAAATTTTTTCGATGTCTGGTATCCGAGATATCTCAAAAATACCATAACATGAGGGCTATTTTCACCCCTTCAAAGTGTAAACCAGTGTTCAAAAGTGTGAATCAACATATACATATATTTCATAACGTAACTAAAAACCAACATATGTTTTTAAAAAATAATATTTAAGTTTTATATATAATATATTAATCAAATTTTTAATGAATCAAATTGGCTCAGTCCGTAATTCCAGTGTTAATAGTATATGAATTATACGGAACATATTAATTTGTAAATTTGACACCATCAGTCCCCAGGGACGTGTTAACCGCATTCCGATATCCCAACGTCTAAGGCAAGGTCTGCTAGGTAGCCTTCCTCTCCTCCACCCCTAGGAAGCTCAGGACGAAATGCTCCCTTCCTTTTCTCTCCCTACCTCAGCTTTTCAGCAGCTGCCGCACTACGATTCGCAAATCCCTAAAATCGATCCGTTTGTGATTAACAATATATAATTAACTGAGAAATGAATTTGGTCCAGCATTTTGCGACTCTGGTCCATTGCATGGCGATTCTTTCACCCGGTGTTGGTAAATTAACTTTTCTCCCTTGCCTTCAAGGTACAGCGTTAAGAATGGCGTCTTCCGTATAAACAAATTAAGATCCGAGCCGTGGTTGTTTCGATTTAGACGCGGGATGAGTGCACTGACAAATTGTTTTGCAACTGTCACTTCCGGCCGAAGCCGATACAATTTTCAGTCGGCGCAACGGAAATACTCGGGTGTCGGCGGCGAGTTTTTCGAAACTCTGGTTGCGCGTGTGATGCGTTGATATTTCCCGCGTACGACGTTAAATTGTCCACAGTAATTGAATATTTTTTTTTTTTTTGCGTGGAATCCTTCTGTCGTGCATCGGCGGCTAGCAAGCGCGTAGGAGAGTGCATGTGCGCGCGCGCGAGCGTATGGTCGTCGCTAACGATCGCAGCTTTTAATCAAACAAAACGTCGGAATTGACGGATGCGTAAACATAGGGCCGTAAATAAATCGTCGAAAAATAAACGGAGCACGCGAAACCTTCGTCCCACCGACAACCAGCCCCCGACTTCGCCTGTTTTCTCCTATTTTCACCGCTTTTGTTTTCGACCGGTCGCCGATGCGCGCGAAATTATTCGCCTCCGCTGATCATCCGCGAATCATTAACAGCCGACTATTTTTCGGGTTACTTTTGAGTCGCTGACAATCATTTCATCAGCATCAAAAATTCAGGATAAAAACGCTCGGGTACCCTTGTAAGTCGAAAGACAATGCGGACATTTTTAAAATAATGATATGCAGTCATAAAAATTTACGTGACACGCAAATTTATTCCACACAGTGCATACATAACTTTTTCACAAAGTGTTGCAATTTAACCGTTTGAGTCCCGAAAAATCCCAGACAATTTCGAGCGCTTTTTAATGTAAATATCAGAAATAAAACATTTTGTATATCATTGTTAACTTCAGAATAATTTTCATCGAACAAAACTTGAAATATTTTAAACTGACAGTACGTGTGTACAATAATACAGATGTATTTCATGAAATAACGAATTACAAATTAAAAATATCTTCTGTGTTATGAACAAACAATTTAAATGGAGAGTAACACGGGAAATTTGTAACATCGGTGTTTATCGAAACATATTGGATGAATTCCTTTTTTACATTGCACACGAATTAAATATGATCTTTTTACTTCATTTCTGGTGCTACAGGCTATGCATCGCCGCAAGTTACGTTGTGGCAACTATGTTAAATCAAATGTTTTTTTCCTTTACATGACCACGTGCTTTCTTTTCGTTCGTTCGCTCACACTCAATTTCAAAAATAATATTCGAAATAAAATCTAACGGATTCATTGCTGCACTATCGAAATAAAATCTATCGCGCCGCTTCGCATTTGTCGACATAAAATAAAAGAAGCACTATCGCGTCGCTCTTCTTCTTCGCAATGGATGAAGACAAGCATTATCGCGCCGTTTACGTCTTTTTGTACACATTTAATAAAATCGCGGTTGCACTGTTCAGGATTTTGAGACAGTGTTTTTTCAATATCCCTTGGTATTCAAACAGTTAAGGGGGGAATACACTTTAGAGCGCCTAAAAATAGTGATTTTTAGGAATTTTTTTCTCAATAACTACAAAGCGAATCATTCTCAAACTTTCATGATATTATGTTCTATATTTAAACAATACAACAAATTTTCTAGTTTAATGATTAATGTATTTTTTTCGCAATATTTATAAATCTTCACAGCTTCGTGCCACGCGCATCGTCAGTTTGTGTACATCCTAGAGCTTCTAATTTTCATCTGAAACAAGAAAACAAAAGTTTTTTTTAATCCTTAGAAAATTATCTCGTCGATGAACTAAAAGAATTCCAACAAAAAGTACAAAAATGCAAAAATTTTGAGCTTTATTGAAAAAGTTACGATTTTTCGCTAAAAATTTCGACTTTATAATGTAAATTGAAAGGAAAAAATGCAGTTATTTAGGAATTTTTTTAGTTCATCGACGACATTTTATCATTACCT
>CM052099.1:9692175-9732809 GCA_028453745.1 Agapostemon virescens
CGCTAAAAATTTCGACTTTATAATGTAAATTGAAAGGAAAAAATGCAGTTATTTAGGAATTTTTTTAGTTCGTCGACGACATTTTATCATTACCTAACGAAAAATCGCCTTAGGGGCTCAAGTGGTCCAATAGATCGTTCTGTGTATCATGGTCACAAGATTCAGAAATATGATATTGAGAAAAACGCGTTTAAAGTTTGTCGAATGTTAGAATAGTAGTTATTGAACACTTACTTCTGGAGGAAACTAATCCGCTATACCAGGGCCATATAGTAAACCTTCTGTGGCTTCAAAAAATTCATTTTGCTCCATTTGGTGCATCCTACGAGAGATTCGTGCCTCTTTTGTGCTGCTTTGTCTGCGGCGTTCCTGTCTCGTTATGCGCTGCGCGTCATACGTATCGGCAAAGAATTTGCATTGTTGCTCGATGTTAATATTTAATACATTCATTATTTTTAATATAGCTGAATAGCCCTCGTTAAAAATGCCAGTCGCAATAAAGGCGGAGGTTTCGATAATTTTTGCTCCGGAATTTAGATGCTTTGGATTTTGGTGCCAAACCGTTGAATTAAAACTTTCATTGCAATTCTGTGTGTGTCCACCTAGACACCTGGTTAATAAATCCTCCTTTGAAAGTTCTTCATGTATCAGTTTTAAATGTTTAAGGACATCTGGGTGAAGTGGATTAGGATGATTATTAAGGATGTTAGGCCGGAAGAAGTGGTAAATCGAAAAATGAGTCTACCAAATCGATACGTTGAATTTGATCTTCTCGCATCCTGGAACGAACTGCCTGCAGCTTCGCAAAATTTCTGTACAAACTCGAAGCACTTTCACCCCGAATCCGCCGACCCTCGCCTGGATTCGTAGGCGCTTTAATTGAACAGCAGCGGCAGGTGTCGAGCGACTGCCGCGACTCTCTCCGAGGGGTGTCCTCGGTAGGTTTGCACGCATTGCAAAACTGATCCGCCGAATCGCACAGTATAAAAACCGTACGGCAACGGCATCAAGGTTTGCAGAGGGTGCGGCAGGAATCGTAAACAAGCATGGAGGCGAAGAAAAACGATGGTGGAGCGAACGAAAGCCCGGCCCATTTATTTTAATTCGCTGTGCGCCGGTAGCCGGGCCACCGGTCGATCATGAAGAATTTTACAATCCCGGGTCCGCAGGAACGCGGTGGAAAAAACGCGGAACGAAAGGGAGGACACGGCGAAACCAGGACATTCGACGAGCAAAAGAGAAAATGAAAAAGAGAATGAGAGAAACGGAGTACACAGAGAGGGATTCCGTTCGTGGGAACGCCGTAGCCGGCGGGCTGTGCTCGCTCGAAACAAAGCCGCAAACCTCGTCGACCGCGAAACTTAACACCGCCAGCGGAATCCAGACGGAGAAACGGGCCCCATGACGCCCCGTGTAAAACGTTGCCCGAGCGAGGAAAGCGAGAACAGCAGGCACAGAAAAGGAAAACGAGCAAGAAACAGGGCCAAGATCGGCGAGAGAGCCGGCAGGCGGCTCCGGAGGTCGAAGAAAGGGCAGCGCGCGTTCCTCCGGGGTTTTCGCGCCCCTTGGTCAAGCTAACCTTCGACGTCCATTTCGCTGCCGTATCATTTTCACACTTTACCCGGCTGGAAATTGCTACGTGCCGCATCGTGATTTTATCCGACGAACAATTGTGTTTACGGAAACTCGTTCCAAGGCGCCCGGCTACGGCTCCCATTCCGTGCGGCCTTCCACAGACACATCCACCGACGCCAGTTACCGGACACTGATTACACTTTGCAACAAACTTGAACTTTCTCCCTTATGCCGTCGATCACGTACTTGCGATCTTTTCTAGATTTTTCGGCGCTCAGCAGACTTTTCCGTTTCTTTCCGTGTTGGACGTCGTGCGTCACGGGACTGCGAACCGGAATAGTAAAAATGGCGCACGATCTAACTAGTTCACTATTTCCGTGGTAAAAACGATACGCGAATAACGAACTATTCGACTTTATTTCTATATTCAATTACAAAATAATAGCCGGTGAAATTGCCGGTCAGCAAAATGTTAATATACACTCCTGACTAGACCGTTACTCTACATTACTACAATTACTATATGCAAAGAAATTTGCGTCTGTTTAACGTCACCGTTACGACGATACGGAATCGCAACATAAATGAAATTGCTCACCTTTGCCGCATTCTGAAGTTTCGCAAAGAAGCCGAACTCGACTGACAGAAATAGACTTCTACATCGATGATACAGTATCAGTATAACGTATTTTACTGTAAATAAATTGTTCAGTTTATATTTGCTTTTAAAATTCGTGCACCGGCGTGACGGACCCGAAGGCTTCGCAATATTATTATTAAAAATCGTATATTTCGTTTCAAAAATCTAATGAAAACGCGTCGTATCTGCGACAGCCTGATCAGGGACGAAAATTGAAATGAAAGTTGGATAGTTCGAGGAATACTGGAGACAGGGCAGCATTTGTTCGAATTTCTTGGAGCCAATCGACGGCACGGCGTTATCTAGTCGAACGTGTACAAATTGAATTTTAATTTCGTCGTCCACCATTTTCTGCATTCGCTTCGCCGGGCCTACAATCGAAATATCCTGGAACGAGCGTTTGCCAATAAGTGGCAGTTTTTTGCCGAATTTTCGGGTCGAATTATCGCGTGGCGAGCAACGTTTTCCCTATGTTTATTGCGGCGCGGAACGTGCCAATAAAAATACTCCTCCATCCTCTTTCGCAAACTCTCGTTCGGAACGTTTCCTCCGGCAATCGAATTACCGAACGCGCGAACGGAGATCGATGTAAAAGTCACGACTCGGTCCGGCCCACAGTGGTCGATAAGTATGAGAAATGGGACAAAATAAAGACAGAATACTTTAGAAATTGAAAGTTACTGTACAATTTCATTTACTCATATTTAATATTAATTTTTTGTTTTATTCAATGTCCGTTACAACTGCAAAAATTGAAAATAATAAAATTTTTCGCAATCCCGTTGTTCCACCGAACTGTACATGCTCCGATTTGTTTAAATGACTAAAAATGTGGTTTCAAAGTAAGAAGATAGTCAACAATTCATTATGCAACAGATGCAGTTCGTACATTGGTAGACAAAATGATAAGGCACCTCAAAATTTTTGGGAATGATCATCTATTTGTACAAATACGTGAAAAATGAATATAAAATAAGGTACTAGTTTTGACATAATATATGAAAAAATTAAATAAATCGTTCAAACCATTTATTATTTGTACAAAGAAAATGTAATTGAGTGTGGACAAAATGATAAGGCACTTTGAATATCAAATAACAAAAGTATTAAAATGATATTATTATTCCATACGCGTGGATCATTATTGGTCTTCCAGCGAAATACCAACAAATTTAACAAAATTTATATATATTTGTTTTAACAGGTTGATTGCCAAGCGAATATTGTGTGATTCGCACATGTTTCGTTCATTCCACTCGTAAAAGTGTCGTGTTAAAAACAATTTTCACTTACTGGATAATGAAGTTTTCACCTCGTAATATAGTCTGGTTAATCTCGGTAATAATAAATTGACGCGCCATGATATTAATTTTACGATAATCATTCTTACGCAATGGCGCCGGCCACCGGTGACCTGTTATGGCGTTCAACCTGTTAAAAGGATTACATCCGGTGCGATTTTAAAATAGTCGCGAACAACTTCGCAACCGAAACGACGCGAGGCCTCGCCATAGAAGAGAGATGATTTTATAAAGACGAGTTTCAAATTATTCTCGCAGCCAGAGTCCGCCCTATAACGAGAATCAACCTTCGGCCCTAGGCGGCTACTAAAACTCCTGAAATCCAGGCATTGTCCCGCGTATTTTCTCTCTGGCGGAGGCTCGATCGAGAACAATACGTTTCCCGGTGCAACAAGAGCCCGGACCAAAGAAAACGCCGAAACTCTCTCCTTGCGGAAGCAATTCCAACGACGAGTACCGCTTTCGGCTCTTCGGTGACCAGCTGCAGCCACCTGGAATAACTCGCATTTTTTCCCCCGGTGGAATTAACAAAAATTGACCGAGGAATCTTGGTTCCGCGGAGCGTAGAAGAAATTACGGTTGACAAAGTGCCAGGTCATTTCGTTTGCGGGGAAAATAGACGAAAACGAACGAAAACAAACGAAAAATGTCGCAGGCGGTTACGCAGTCACGCGGCCGCGCGACTTCTTTTGGAGAAGCGAAGGCGTCAGCTGGACGAAAAAGAAAACGTTTAACGGTCGCGTCACGGACAGCCGAGTGGAAAACGGTTTCGCGACGTCTCCGTTTAATTGCATCGCGACTATCGTATGCCGGCAACATTATTATCGCGACAGAGGGGAGAGACAGGGGTTGAAACTCGCTTAGACGAGCTTAATCCCCCCCGGCAGAGCCCTCGATAAAACTTTCGCGAAATTACACGCTCGGTAACAAGCTCTTTCCATGCAAATAATCTTGCAGCGGTGACGCCCATCGTCCCGCGCTAACCCATATCGCAACCTCCGCCGACAACTAGCCTAACGTTACAGCTTTTTTCGTTGCCACTTACCGATCCGCAATCTGCCCGACGAGACAAGTGACGAATAGACTGCGGATAGCTTTGCAAAATCCACCGTTTCTCCAGCGAACGAGGGTTATCTGGTTTATGGTTTATCTCCCCTTTCAGGACAGCGTCTAAAACGTCTCCTCTCGACGAGTTTGATTACTTCAAAATTACGCGATCATACTTTTATACTCTTCCGATGCCTTTACCTTTGTCGCTTCCACTCAGCCTCCTTTTGTCATACATGCGTAATGTCTGCATAAAATCCGCAGTTTGCTCTGTGAAATACTGCCAGCCTTAGCTCTCGGGTTGACGCGATTTTATGGGACGTTCTCGGGTTAATTTTAGAATACGTTCCCGTAGGAATTTCTGAACTTCCGAGGGCTTCAATTAAACGTGGAAGATGGCACTTCGCGGTAGGGTCACTTAGGTTCCAAACGATGTATGAAACTATATTGAAAAATCGATGTATCTCGACATTTAGCTCGGGTTAAATTGACTCGGCTTAAGAGGTCTCTTTAGACAAATTCTAGAATGCATCCCCGTAGGAATTTGCGAACTTCAGGTGGGTCGAATTAAAGCTAAAGAATGGCACTTTATGAAAGGCAGGCTGAGATTGAAAAATAAGTCTAGATTACCAGACGATTAATGGATTTTAATACTGTCTTACCTCGTTTTTAACTTGTAGGTTCGTGATACTCTAGATACTGTCTAAATTTCCGCAGTTTAATCACCATTCTCATAAATCAACCCCCTAAGAAAATGAATTTGCATAGAGATCTCTGCGCCGCAGATTGTATTCCCGAGACAGATGCGTTTGATAATTTTCCAGCAGTGTTTCGCCGGTGTTCCATGTAAATTTTCGTGAAATAATTTATCGTCGAATTTATTATTATATAGGGTAGGTTCCTGACCTCGAATTCAAGCAAGCCGATTGTTCGTCGATATTTATTATCTTAACACCCTGTATATTACGGGGAAAAAAGAACGAGCAATACGTTTCCGGGTGGAACCCGTTGCGAATTCCGACGTGATTCATGGCCAGCCTGGCGGAATAGAGCGGATAGCAAACGTCGATTCGTTACAGAATTACACTGGCCCGTGACATAATAAATATATGGGGACAGGGAACAATAAAATTCAGAGTCTGCGAGTTTCCATCGCGGCCGACGTGAGCGATTCGCGACGACGGTCCTTTTAATCCGCAGTCTAACGGTTAATCGCAACATCTTAGCTTTATCGCCTACTCTGCTACTTTCGTCCTAGCGAATATAATTTTGTACTTTGTACCCTTCATATTTAATACTAAAGGGTGTCCCAAAATTGTGTAGTAAACTTTCATTATTTTTTAAATACTGTTCAATAATGAAAACACGTTGTTGTATCGTATAACGCTCCATTTTTACTAACCCTAAATTCTCAGCTATCAAATTGTTCTTTTTTCAGGGTTGCCAAAAATTTACTGCAAAAATGGCGGCAAATTCAAATCTTGCGTTAATTTTGGGACAGCCTTTAGAACTACCGAGTAACAAATGCGACTGACGTACATTGTCTGGTACTAATGACAAGACTGCATCTATTCTGACCTCGTCCCATTTTTATTACAATGTCTGCTATCAATGAAGAAATTCATTCCAAGCTTTCCAATGAAGATATTTTTATAATTTCTCGAGTTGTGAAAGCAAAAATTACGGACCAGTCATTTTGACTGGTCTAGTGTTGATATGTTTACATTTAATTCGATTCTTAGATATAAATAACTATATCGCGAATTTTTATGCACAATCAAAATGGCTTCCATCTATTATCTGATATGTAAATATGAAACCGGAATTGTTGTATAGAAAATAAAAAATTATATAATTAGAAAATAGGAAATTATATAAAATATTTTATTCGAATATTTTATTGACCATCGGCAGTAGAATAGCTATACATTTTTCCCATCTCTCTGACAATTTGTAAAAGCCACTGCTAAAAAAAAACATTTTCTCTTTTGAGACAAACCAGTCATCAGGCCATTTTCATACATTTTTGTAACACTGCAAAATGCTGCTCAGCAAATGCATGTTTTATCAATACAAATAAGTAATAATTGGGTGAAGCCAAGCAAGAAGGTAAAGAAAGTATTTTCCAACGCCTCAATTGTTTCCTTGACGCAAAATGGATGCAAAATCACTTTGCGTTGCTTTTTAATGCTATTTTCTTATTTTTTTTATTTTTACCATGGCTTTCAAACGTATGGAGACGGTTTTTCGTGTCACATTTAATTGATGGCGAGTTGTTTCGATTCGCATCTTCTTCAACTAAGTTTTTCTAAATTTTCTTACGCACTGACCCGCGATCGTTTCAACGTGGACCAAATAAACCCGTCGCATACTATGGCACCGCGTGGGGAACACCTGATTTGAAAGTATTATGAGGCTCTAGTGTGCTCGGTACACAACAGCCTGACGCTAATTACAATGAAAATAAAGCGGAATAAAATTACCGAAATTAACCTGAACGCTCAAAACGTCACGGCGCTTCTTTGATCGTTCCTAAACGCGAGAAAAATACGAAAGCGGCACTAAAATTACCGTTCAATCGTCTGAACGTATTATACTGCCATGCTTCTATAGCAATTTTAGTGTAAATCTCACTGCACGCGATGGAGATTCTTGCTGATTCACCGTGAAGTCCGTTTTGGCTGATTTTGCATTTATGCTGGTCATACTGCTTGAAAAGTTACGCTCAAACGTGTCCAAACAATTTTTGCTAATTGTTAGAAATATCGAGACTGATTACAATTCTGCATAATTAAATAATTGAATACTGTTCGTGGATTGGTTATCACTAGCCGAACCTGCAGTGAATGTCTTACGTAGGCACACTTATTATTTTGAAAAATAAAATAAATAATTCCAATGCGTTCCAATAATGCATTAGAATTGTGCAACTCCAATACATTGTTTTAATGTCATCTTGTTATGGTTCCAGACATTTCAAGTTAAAAATCGTAAGTATTTTCAGAGGATATAATTTGAATTCGACTTTTTAATTAATTAACACAGAGATTTGAAATGGCTAACATTTTTTTAAATGGATTTTGTAGTGGCTGTACCTCCTTCGCTCACTGACAGAGGGACAGTAGAACGAGACTTTCTCGCTAGTACCTGATCCCTCTCCGATTCATATGTATGTATATCGTCTTTAACCGCCTTCCTGATCCAGAACGAAACGCTCCCCCTTCCTTTTCTCCTTTTCTTTCTCTCTTTGTATTACATTATAGCTGCCCAATTACTGCTTACTGCAATAGCTGCTGTCAATGAGGGATTATCGTGATTTATTGCGGGGTTGTCTGGTTTTCGTGTCTTCAAGTGCGTGTCGTATTTCGTACTTCCTACCTACCTTTTATTTATGCGTTAAAAATTTCTTCATTACAAGAAGAACTTCATTACAATGCGCTCGTGTAGGGAACAGCATTATCTCTCACACATTGTAGTTTACATCGTTTACGTACAGAAAATCTGCCGTACAGAAAACAGTGCTGCACGAAATTCAGTCGTACCTAACGGGTTAAAACGATATTCGCGTCTGAACACTTTACCGACCGGCCATTATTTTAGAATTCTCCAAGGTCATGACTGATAACTTTTTAATGGATCTCTGAACGTTGACAATTATTTTTATTGCAAATCAACTGGGCAGCCTCAGTAACGTTGCCTAATGATTTCATTAAAAATTACAATGTAAAAGCAATGTTTAAGCTTCATTTTGTTACAACACAATCATTGAAAGTCCTAAAAATACGCTTCCGGTCGGTAAAGTGTTAACACATAGAATGCAACCATCGATTTCCAGAAATGTCAGAAAATTTCTTGGCCGACCGGCAAATGTATATTAACAACCTGTAATAACAACGAACGTCCCCGGATTTCCCGTGGTCGGTGAAGGAATGCATAAAATTCGATTTGGACTTTCAGTGCGTCGCCAGTCGCTTTGAATGGACAATTGAATGCGTTGTAAATCTTTCGGCGGTATAAAACCGCTGCGCCGCGAAAACGGATTAATGGACAGAAGTGACTCGCTTATCCATCGGGGGTGGGCCCGAGAGGGAGAAAAATATCATCGTTCCCCGATCCATAAATTTCTGGTACTGTCAATGACTCAGCGACGCAATCAAGACCTCGGCTCGCGAGCGCGGAATACGTAGCCGAACGGTATTACAAAACTTGCTTGTCGTAAAACTGGCCACCGCGAAATTAGACGGCGCGCACAGGACCAGATGGCACACGCTGTCATTCTTTCTCTCCCTTTCTTTCTTTCCCCGACGATTCTATTTCGCCTTATTTTCGAGCTTGTATTCTCGCGGCTGCTGCTGCTGCTGCTGCCCGCCTTACATCTCTGTTAAATCGTTTCCTCGTTTCACGGCTGCCAGCCACGATCCTCTATTTGTGCACGCTTGTTTATTCCGACGCTGCTTTTCGCGGTGTTTCGTTAGCATGGGCTGACAGTCGCGAGTAAATTGGGCGATGCGTTTAGTCACGATTTGCAGCCGAAATCATTTAGCTTATCGCGATGCGCCGAGTTGAAATTAAATTCGTTTGCCATGGATTTGTAGGACTTTATTTATCAATCTGTAAAACCAATATACGGAACAATTAATATTATATTCTACTATATAATATTATTGGGTTGTTCGGAAAGTAATTTCGTTTTTTGTTTGTGAAAATGAAAGACAATTTTTGTATAATGAACAAGTATTTTATTAAATTATATACTGGCCATTCTGGTCCAATACCTTTTGCCATCTTTCTGGTAGTAGCATGATTCCACGCTCATAAAATTTTTGGTCTTTGCTGACAAAAAAATGATCGAGGTGGTTTTTGACCTCCTCATTTGAAGTGAAAGTTTTACCGTCTAAAAAATTTTGCAGTGACCGGAACAAGTAATAAGCCGAAAGTGCCAGATCTGGAGAATATGGTGGGTGTGGCATTGTATCCCATTCAAGCTGTAAAAGCTTTTGGCGAGTGATCAAACTTGTATGAGGTCTCGCATTATCTTGGTGGAACACTACACCTTTTCTGTTAAAGCGCATAATTCAGTTTGACCAGCTGATGACAGTAGACTTCCGAATTAATTGTTGTGTTATTCGGTAAAAACTCAAAAAAAACGATTCCTTTAAAATTCCATCAAACAGACAGCATCATCTTTTTTTAATGGATATTGGCTTTGGAAATGCTTTGAGCCGGTTCATCTTTTTTGCTCCATGATCTCTTGCGTTTGACATTGTTATATACAACCCATTTTTCGTCCCCAGTAATGATGCGCTTCAAAAATGGGTCATTTTCGACGACACAAATTTCTCTCCGTGAGAACATGGGGAACCCATATATCGAGCTGCGAGGTTAAACCCAGGCTTTTCAAGTGGTCATAAACAGTTGAATTTGATAAATTTAACCTCTCACCGATCTCACGTGTTGTTATTCGCCGGTTTGCATCAACTAATGCCTTTATCGTATCTTTATCAGCTTCAACCAGCCTTCCAAAACGTGGTGCATCTTCGACATCAAAATTGCCGGATCGAAATTATGCAAACCAGTTCTGGCACTGGCGTACTGTCAACACATCTTCTCCATACACATCGGTTAATTTCTTTCTGGCTTGAACAGCATTTTTACCTTTTCTATAATAAAAAAGTAAAATATGACGAAAATGCTGCTTATTGCTCTCCATATTTAAAAGGGCACCAACCAAAAACTACTGCGTAGAATCAATTGGACTTTTTCACACACAAGCCTTGCTATATAAGTGTGAAGTTGGGTGCAAAAAAATACAATTAAATCCTCTGTCGGGAAAAAACGAAATTACTTTCCGAACAACCCAATAGATAGTCGGAAAAGTATCAAGAGATTTTTGTCAATAGATGTTGTTTGATGTTGTATATCCGGCAACTCTAATCAGATTGCGTCATACTGACGCGCATTTGAGAGGTGACATTTCATTCTACAATTTTCATGCAGACAGTTTTGTATTTCGTCCGTCGTGTCAAATGTAATAGTACTGTGAAAATCAGTGAAATTTCTGGAAAAATTCGCTGTTTTGCAATTTTACTACGAAAAAGGCAAAAACGCTGCACAAGCCCGGGAAAAAATTTGATGAACGTATAGATGGTTTGCTCAAAATGAAAAATGTTTTCATCACAGAAATGAAAAATGTTTAGAGTTAGAATTATACGAAGTTTTAATAAATGCAGTTTCGTTATTATTACGATTTATTGTTCGGTAGTTCTAGTGAGTACTGTAAAGTGTAAGGCTTGCGAATCCATTGTAGAATCTGGAAGAATGTTGTTTAAACAATATTAAGGTTCAATAAAAAGATTATGGAATTTTCAGAACCAGGTAAATATTTCTTCGAAATATTATACAGTTTTACGGTTCTTTAAAATATTTTACAAAAGGTTTTCAGGGCCCGCAGGAAAATTGTTGGTTTTATGTGAAAATCGTAGAGCCTATAAAAAACGGTTATCACCCGAGAAAAGCGATAAATTCTAACGAAACGTATCGACCCTCAAGACGTAGATCGTAGAACCCACTGAGAAGGTTAAGATCCGAGAAAAATTGTAGAGTCTAGAAAAGAAACGTCAGATCCGACGAAAAGTTTTAGTGTCAGACCGGTGCATGATCTGAGCGAATATTTTAGATCCTGAGAAAAAAATGTAGAACCTACTAAAAAATATTAAGACCCTCGAAGAAAATTGTGGAGAACTTACAGAAAAATATTCAGTGTCCTAAGAAATTTGTCGGACTTCTAAAAATATTTGAGAACCCACAATAAAATTGTAGGGATGATAAGGAAATTGTAGAACCAGCGAAAAAGGTTTCGGGCTCGAGGAAAATTTTACGGTTTATGGAAAAAGGTGAAGTTATCGGGGGAAAAAATTGTAGAATCCACAAACAAAATTCTGGCGTCTGCGAAAAAATTGAAGAATCCAGAAAAATATATTCTTGCTCCGCGGAAGCTGGAATCACTGGGCAGGAAGCTTTCAGAGACAATTCAGTCGTGTATATATCCGTAACAAAGAGAAATCGCAGAGAGAATTTAAATTCCGGTAGAGATTTCTACAAAAATTGATTCGAATGCGATCCCTCGAACGATAGACCGTTAATCTCGAGAATGCTAAAACACGGACTGTATAACGAATTAACAGCATAAACCCTGGTACGATTAATTCAACCGCAGTCTTGCACAATGGAGAACGCACTGTCGAACTATGTAAAATATGCAATTGAAATGCCGTAGCGGCCACGGAATTTCTAACAAATTTCGCGGCGCTGTCACAGATTATGTATTCCCTCAAAGTCTTTCGGGAAAAAAGCCGAGCTTTCTCTCTCTCCTCTCGGTCAATTAGAATAAATTTCTTCCGACAACAATCGGTAGGAGAGAACCGTGATAGACTCGACAGGGAATCCGGATTACCTGGCTCCCTTTGTTTCCCTGAATATTCATCGGAGTCCGATTCGTTCGGCGTTTGCAGGATTTTATGGCCGCGCGGCGAAAATCGAGCCCGCAATCGGAAGTCCAAATCGAGAATGGTGCTGCTGCCGTTGCTGTCGAGAGCGAGCGAGCGAGCGAGCAGAGCAGAGCAGAGCAGAGCAGAGCAGAGCAGAGTAGAGCATAGCAAAGCAGAGCGAAGCGTGCAAAGCGAGCTAGCCTCACCGTGGATCGATAGATCGTATTATTCGCCTGAAAGTGATCCGGTAGGAGGAGGACGATAATCCAGGCATCAGACGCGAAAAGCTCGCACGATCAGACACCGGGGAATTGTTCGCAGCGGTTGCGCGCGAGCCGAACGCTTAGCCTAACAGGCTTACCGGTTAATTGGATCTCGATCGAGCGTACAAAGTCGGCCGTGTTACAGCTTCGCCAATTTCGATTGTCACGGCTGTAGACCAGCCGTGTGCCAAGCCTTTTCGTTTCGAGGATTTCGGCCACCGTCTGTCGCCGGCAGACTATGATAGCAGTGCGGCTGCTTCATCGGACGAAAAATTATTTTCAGCTCAAAGCTGACCATTATTAATCCTTAACGCTCCGACTTTTAATTGTGGTTATCGACCGGCAACTTCAACTTATTCTCATCATACTTCGATTTTAAGTGTCAGATTTTAAATACTACAATGACGTGTAAATAATAATATTCAAAACAATTTTTATTCATCTTAGAAGTAATATAATATTCATTATAATATTTATATTAATCATATTTATTATAATAATTTATAATAACATCGGTGGTTACTGGAGCGTTAAGGGTTAACACATTGCTGACGTAATTATTTTACGTTATTTCGTAATTAAATGTGGAAGCGAAACAATATAAATTAACTTGAATAAATTCTTCACTGTTACGTTTGTGACGGGACTTCTCTATACTTTTTCCGAGCCGGCAAATTTGGAATAGAGATTCCCATCTGGGACGCGTTTTCTGGCCGATACTACATGTGGCGTCGAATCGGTTACCGTATACAGGGTGGTCCACGCAATTGTTTCAAGTCATAACTCCGTTATTATAGCATTTACGAAAAAATGCCAGAGGAGAAAGATAAATGGTTCGAAGAGCACTACATCTGTAGGCCTTTAAATTTTTTTTTAAATGCAGCAGTGCATGTGCAATTAACAATTGCATCATTTCTTTAAATAGAAATGCATTTTTTTTTACACAGTATCGATTCTTCTGTTCATTCTACGTAAAAATGATTAGGGTACCATGGCAATAAAATTATTATTATTGAAGAAGATGCTCAAACGCTTCTCCATTACATTCTAAACATTTCTAATAACGTTTTTTTTTATTGTTTGTTTTTGCTTTATCGCTTAAAGGTCGTGCAAAGGTGAACTTTATTTTCTCGAATGAAACGATAAATTTTTTGATACATCGGTGGATGCAGCTCAACGTTCGCTATAAAAATGTATTTAAACGTGTAATAAATCTGTTGGACCGATTACCATTCAGGTAATTTTTATAAGGATTAATAACTGTGAAGCAACAAATCTGAAACCGATAATGTGACCAGCTATGATAGGTTCAGCGTTAATGAGACATTAGGTCTATATTCTCGGCTCATTAATTATTCTCAGTTTATCAAGCTACGTTATTACGACACGTTTCTCGGTTTCGTTCCGGTGCCTAAGGCAGACACGGGCATGCATTAGTCATGCATCTATCCCGTTTACTATAAGTCGAGGAAGTTTCGTGTGAATGAACACGTATCCAGAATAATCAATCTTTGCGGACTGACGTACTTCCACGTGAGACGGTAAGTCTATTGTGTTTAGATTGTTGTGTAATATATTCTGAATGACGCCTGCTGCCAACATTATGATAGGTACAATTTTCACACTATCCTGGCGCCCTGTTCTGGGCCTCTCTTGTCGGAGAGGAAATATTTTTACACTTTACCCATTTGTTCCTTTGTTGTAGATCTCTGCAATTAAGTATCTTTAATGATTCTTTTAGTAACGCCAGATTATTATCATAGTTTCTGTTAAACGTATATGCTACAATTCTTTGTACATATTTAACACTTTAACTGCCAGAACAACAACCTCAAAAATTCAACAAAATCAAAGTAATTTATTTGATGAAACAACAATTTAAAATTTAAAATGCACAACACGTAGTTATCCTTCTACCTTCTCGTATTCTCCAGATTTCAATTAAATGTAGTGCAACGATTATAGTAATGTAATAATAATAAATTTATTTTTAAGTATGGACAAATTGTTCTGTCACCCATATGTGGGTGACATGGCAGTCATAGTGTTAAGACATGGTTTCGTCTAACCATATTGAGGAATTCGTTTTCGTTATGAATTTATAGTACAAAGTTATTCAGTGTTAATGATGATCGATAGACTGCGAATTTTGTGCATTTATAACAAAAATAAATAGTGTAATGTACTTTTTATTCTATATAAAAGTTTATAGTTTAATTATATATTCAGTAATGAGCATAACCGAAACAATAACCACAAGCTTTGTGTGAAGCACTATTTATTGCTAAGAATATAGAAAAATAACAAAAAACGACATTATAATTATTTTTATCATACATAAAAGTAATTTTAGAATTTTCTTTCAATAATTGATGTCCCTCGTTTGACAATGACAAAGAAAATAAATCTACTCTAAATGATATAAATAAAATAAAATAAATAACTATATATATAATTAAACTGCGAATCTTCGTATAGAATAAAACATTCGTAAATGAATGAGTTAAAACAAAGATTCAATGAAAACGTATTTCTCCTTCTAATCGTTTTACTAAGTAGAAAATGTTACAATAATAATCAGAAATTGTTCTAATACCTCCTTCACTGTTTCGTAATTGAACAATTAATTTTAGTCATAAATACTGAAACTCCACTCCAAAAATAATTCGATTTTTCCCGAAAATAAAATTCCACGAATGAGAAATGCACGAGCATAGAATAACTATACATTTTCATCTTCTTGCCAGGAATTATGAAAGACGAAGAAGTTTCTAATGGCTGTGGCCATAAAATAAATCTGAATGCAAGCAGTCAAGTACAATAAAATAAATTCATGCTTGACTAACTTTTCTCCGCCACTATCGTCTTAATTACGTTCGTAGAATCACACCACCATAGAGCATCGCTATTGCAATGGAATCCGCCTTGCCAGCGCTGGGAATAGACATCGAATTTATTAGTTCCTGTCAGCTGATTTTGCAGCGTCGGATGATGGAACATGGAAATGATCAGCGACCCCGGGGCCGTGGCGCATTCTGATTTCGAAGGGGGCCAATTGTTGTGCAGACGGTCACGCAGAGCGAATTATATCGTCGAATTTTGAAATTATTGCCTCGGCTACGAGTGCCGTTATCATCCGGCGAGCCGCATACGCGCGGTGATTTTTTATCGAAATTGTTGATCTTGAATACAGGTGTATTCCCGTCCCCGAATGTGCAATCTTCAGCGCGCGCGCGCGTCCGCTCGCTCGCTTGCGATCGTTCTTTGCGGGTTTGTTCGATCGCGAGCACGCGGGAATCTGAAATGGTAATATCACGCGGACGTTAAATCGCTGGTTTTGTTCGCGGTCGATCGGGAGTTAAAACGATCGATTTTAATTATCCGGAACAGACGGCCGAATTTTGTCAGCGAGGCGGGCCCCATCGCATGGACGGTTTTTAATCGCGCGATGATCAAGAGCCCAGAACTCGCAATAATCAAGAAAACACAATTGGCGGCGGATGAATCGATATCGGACCGTTGTTCCAGTGCACCCGTTGCCGGCGTAATATACGATACTCTCGAGTGCAATCCATCAGAGCCGATACCGAGGATATGCTCGATGAAATATGATTGATTTTTATAGAATTCCGTTCCCGAAAAATCATTATCCTCCGGTCGGAATGATTGGTCGGCGGTACGTAGAATGCGAAATCCAATTAAACCGCTTTGCCTTTCGATAGACGGTTAACGGACTGCGCGGACGCGGTTGAGAAAAGAGCATTGTCAGCAGAAGATATCTATTTCGTATGTACGTAACGCCATTTTCTTGCAATCGACGCGGACCATTTTTAGTTTGCAGAAAGCAAATCCGTAGTCTGGTTGCAATTCACGCTAAACCTACCATCGCCATTCAATTCGTCAGGCTCCTCGTCTTGCAATTAGTAAAATTGTAAAGGTGCTTTCGTTGAAAATAATTAGACGTACTTGTTCATTCAAGAATATTGTGGGATTGGAAGTTTTAGTATAATCGAGAGCGTAAGCGCTGATGAACGTGTAACAATATATACATTTACTTAAAACAATAATGAAGATACAGGATTGATAATAGATATTGTATACTCTACAGTTCTTGAGTTCACTAGAATATACTAGAATATAACATATTAGGTCAATCGGAAAATTCTGTCCATCTAGCGTCGAGTAGCCGTAGCTCGAACTGTGGGTAACTATAACCTCTAAAGTAAGGCTAACTTTTTAGTTTGAACATCTGTTAATAAAACTCAGTACACAACAATTTACGCTTGCATCAATAACTTCGTTTTTTTCTACATTGAAGATGTCGGAATTTGAGCCGAATAAGCGTTATTTGCGCGAAGTGTTAGTCTTTTGTTTCAATTGGAAGAAAACGGCAGCTGAAGCTCATCGAATGATTGTAGACGTTTATGGCGATAATGCTGTTTCCCATAAAACATGTAGAGAGTGGTTTCGACGTTTTAAAAATGGTGATTTTTCTTTGGAGGACAAAGAGCGTTCTGGACGGCCACGAGTATTCGAAGACGAAGAATTGCAGACATTGGTGGATGAAGATCCATGTCAAACGCAAAAACAAATTGCAGACGCGTTAAATTGTGCTCAATCTGTCATTTCCGACCATTTAAAAGCCTTAGGGAAGGTCTACAAGGAAGGAAAGTGGGTCCCATATGAACTCAAGCCAAGAGACATTGAAAGGCGGAAAACCATCTGCGAAATTTTGCTTGCTAGGCAACAAAGAAAGGGGTTTCTCCATCGTCTCATCACTGGGGATGAAAAATGGATTTATTTTGACAATCCTAAACGTCGAAAAACCATTTGTGATCCTGGCCAACCCTCAACATCGACGCCAAAGCGGAATATCCACGGAAAAAAGGCTTTACTCTGCATTTGGTGGGATCAGGAAGGTGTGGTATACTATGAACTGCTAAAAACTGGTCAAACAGTCACAGGAGATCTCTACCGACAACAAATTATCCGTTTGAGTCGAGCATTGCACGAAAAACGACCATAATATGAAATGAGACAGCGTAAGGTGATTTTGCTGCATGACAATGCTCGGCCTCACGTCTCAAAAATTGTCAAGGAAACGATAGAAGCACTTCGCTGGGAAGTGCTACCACATTCGGCTTATTCACCAGACAGTACCCCATCTGACTACCACTTGTTTCGGTCGATGGCATACACACTTGCTGAAGAACGATTTAATTCGTACGAAGATTTCGAAAAATGGATCTCCGCCTGGATAACCTCCAAAGATGAATCATTCTTTCGACGCGGAATTCGCTTGCTGCCCGAAAGATGGGAAGAAGTCATCGCTAACGATGGATAATATTTTGATTAACGTACTTTTTCATTTTCTTTCATGAATAAAGCTATACTTTTTGTAAAAAAACGGACGGAACTTTCCGATTTACCTAATAATATACGAGTATATACAAGAATATACTAGAATGTACCAGAATATACTATAATTCACTACAATGGACTAGAATATACCATAATATAACTGAATGTACAAGAATATATTACAACGTACCAGAATATATTAGAATTCACTAAAATGTTCGAAAATAAACCACAAATTACCAGAATATACATGAATATACTGGAATGTATCAGGATGTACTAAAACTTACCAGAATGTACTAGAATATTCCATAATATACCAAAATATACAAGAATATACCAGAATTCACTAGAATGGACTAGAATACACCATAATATACCAAAATATACAAGAATATATTAAAATGTACAAGAATATATCAGAATTCACTAGAATGGACTAGAATACGCCATAATATAGCAGAATATACAAGAATATAGTAGAATGTAGCAGAATGTACTAAAATACACTATAATATCCCAGAATATACTAGAATGGACAAAACTATACCATGATATACCATAATGTACTAGAATGTACCAGAGTAGACTAGAAGTCACTAGAATGTTCCAGAACAGAATATAAGTCACTAGAATGTACCAGAATAGACTAGAAGTCACTCGAATGTACTAGAATATACTAAAAGTCACTAGAATGTGCTAGAATATACCATAATATACCAAATTCTTAATTCTACCACGGACAACAAGCACATATAAACAAGTAGAAGAACAGATCGAGAGACCAAGTTCGTAAGACGTTTATGATCTTCTGAATCGAGATGCTCATTGGAGCTTCTCCTGGGTTAAAGCTCTCTTCGAGTTTCATGGACTCGCCAAGAACCCTTGCAGCTCCTCTTGCGACTTTGAAGCTCCTTAGGGCATGCTTGTGCTTCCTTCGAGTCCTCGAGCTTCCTCAGCAGCTACTTGGCTCCTGTAAGCGTCTTTGGTTGATTTCGGGTATCCTAAGTCGTTTCTGGAAAACCTTGAACCTTCTGAGGTTCTTTAGAAACAGCTTCAGATGTCTTTTCTAGATGTCCCAAGATTTTCCAGAAGTACTTGCTTAGCAGTTTTGATCAATCTAAAGAATCTCTGAAATCCATTCAATTTTTCTGAAACTCTTTGATCTTTCTCAAGATCCATTGAGTTTCTCTGAAAATCCTTTTCAAAAATTTCCCGATGAACCTCTTCAAGAACCTTTGAGCTGTTTTGAGGTTCTTCTATGCTTGCAGATTTTTATTTGACGTTGTCTCTTCAGTTTCACTGCAGATCTTTATATAATTTCGGAATCCCTTTGATTTTTGGAAATGAACTTAAACGTTTCCCGGATACTCTCATGTTTTCCAGATATCTTCTTCGCTTCTCTCGGACTCTTTGGCTAATTTCGACGTTTTATGAACGTCCTTGCGCTTTTCTAAGCTACCATGGTGTTCTCTAAATACCCTCAGGCCACTCTGAAATCATTTAAGCTCCTCTAGAAATCTCTCTATACTTTTACAAAATCCCTCGAGCTTTCCTGAAAATCCTGTAGTTATTTTGTGGGAGTCCTGGGATCTTTAATGAAAGTTCATAGAGCTCTTTGACTCTTCCAAGTGTCTTAGCCATATATACCGTTCGTAGAGCTTCTCTACAACTCTTTATACATTCTGAAGTTGCTCTGCGCTTCTCTGAGAATCCTCAGGCTTTTCTGAAATTGTTCAGGCTTCTGTATGAATTCATAGAGCGGTGCTGGTTTTCTTATGATTCTGCGAGAAGGTTCTGGGACTCCGCAAGCCTTCCTCAAATCATTTATTCTTCTCGAAGGATTCTCGAACTTTCTTTACGCTCTTTGCACGACAATTAAGCTATTGAACCCCTCGCATATCCCCAAGTGTTCTAGAAGCTTTCAGGCTTTTCCGGAATTTATTAGACTTTGAACCTTCCTACAAGCTTCTAGAGTTGTTCAGAAAATTGATTGAGAAGTTGACGAGAAGAAGGTCGTCGGATAGAGTCGAGACGTAAGAAAGGGAAGACGTCAAACAATCCTTTTACGTATTGGAGAACATTTGTCAATAATTCTTGTAAATAAATAGTTTATATTTGTTTCCAAAATATGTTCACAGGTGCGGCGGACCCAAAGCATGTAAGAAACAGATAAGAGTGAGGCATCGATTTAAAATACTAATTTTACATTTGGATTTGCAATATTATTCTATAATTGCGAACAACTTATTATCAACCACTCTTACAATAAAATCTTCTAAGGACAAAGTTTCTTTAAGAACCAACACTTACGAAATGAACAATCGCAAATTATTTCTGCAAACATTGTTCAAACATTCCAGTTTAACCCATTGTGGACGAGGATTTTCGAAAATATTCGAAATACTCTCGCCAGTAAGCTAAATCTTCTAGTATGTTTTAAGTTCAGAGTGGAAATTAAAATGTACACCGATGTTATGTTAACCCTTTGCACTCGAAGCTGTTTTAATTTCAAATCCAAGGCATTTTTTCTGACCTAGAATATTTTCATTCTTCCATTCTTTTACTATTACTCGTCCTTGCAACAATTCAATTTTTACGAATTTCTTTGACACAAGCATAGTGATGTAAAAATTATTTTAAACAGTGCTCAGTGCCTCAGAACGACCATTCGAGTGCAAAGGGTTAAGGGGGGAATACACTTTAGAGCGCCTAAAAAATAGTGATATTTAGGAATTTTTTTCTCAATCACTACAAAGCGAATCATTCTCAAACTTCCATGATATGTAATTTTAATGTATTTAATGTATTTTTTTTCGCAATATTTATAAATCTTCACAGCTCCGCGCCAAGCGCATCGTCAGTTTGTGTACATCCTAGAGTCTCTAATTTTTCTCTAAAACAAGAAAATAAAAGTTTTTTTTAATTCTTAGAAAATTAGCTCGTCGATGAACTAAAAAAATTTCAACAAAAAGTACAAAAATACAAAAATTTCTAGCTTTGTTGAAAAAGTTACGATTTTTCGCTAAAAATTTCGACTTTATAATGTAAATTGAAAGGAAAAAATGCAACTATTTAGGAATTTTTTTAGTTCATCGACGACATTTTATCATTACCTAATGAAAAATTGCCATAGGAACTCAATTGATCCAATAGATGGTTCTGTATCGTGTACACAAGATTCAGAAATATGGCATTGAGAAAAACGCGTTTAAAGTGTTTCGACTGTTAGAGTAGTAGTTATTGAACACTTACTTTTGGAGGAAACTAATCCGTTATGCCAAGGCCATACAGTAAGCCTTCTGTGGCTTCAAAAAATTCATTTTGCTCCATTTGGTGCATCCTACGAGAGATTCGTGCCTCTTTTGTGCTGCTTTGTCTGCAGCGTTCCTGTCTCCTTATGCGCTGCGCGTCATACGTTACGGCAAAGAATTTGTATTGTTACCCGATACTAATATTTAATACATTCATTATTTTTAATATAGCTGAGTAGCCCTCGTTAAAAATGCTAGCCGCAATAAAGACGGACGTTCCGATAATTTTTGCTCCGAAATTTAGATACTTTGGATGTAGGCGCCAAACCGTTGCATTGAAACTTTCATTGCAATTCTGTGTGTGTCCGCCTAGACACCTGGTTAATAAATCCTCCTTTGAAAGTTCTTCATATATCAGTTTTAAATGTTTAAGGACATCTGGGTGAAGTGGACTAGGATGATAAAAATTATCTACTTTACCTTTCGCTTCAGCTGTGCGCCACTTGCACCTGACGCTTACCTGTTCGGCTAGCTGTATCTCTCAAAATACATAAAATTTTGCTCGGTAACTTTATACACGTATTCTAGACACATACTGGAATCAATTTCAAACAAAAAAATCAAAAGTTTCATCTTATAAAGTGTATTCCCCCCTTAATACAATATTATTGCAACTCTAAGGATAGAATATACGGACCTGATGCGGCCGATACTAGGATACTCGTCCTCAAAGGGTTAACGATGCATAATTCATCGGTAACACAGCGCCGTGTCAAAAGTGCAGTGGTTTGATCGTCTCCTACGAATGCCTCGTTATCATCGAATATACGCAAGCCTAGCTCCAACGTCGCGGATCCCGCGATAGTAAACGGTCCGGTATCCTCTCCGAGTGGAACAGCGTCGGACAACAATGTTGTCCGAAGTACGAGATCGCAGATTATGTCTCGTTTAACGATTCATAATTCATCGGTTACAGAGGTTTCCTATCTAAAGCGCAGAGGTTTCGTCGTTTCTTAACGCCCCGCGCTGTTATCAATGAGCGTGTGCGCGCGCGCGCGCTCGCGGGACGACATTTGAAGTTGACAATCAGGCGTCGCAGCGTGCGGATGTCGTACGAACGGTACTAAAATTAAGGGAGGCGTAAAGTAGACCCCGCGGTGAGTGAATGAACGTGTCTCTTTTACGACGTCCCATAAAAGAGCAGCGCCGGCTGCAACCGAGGTCCAACCGAGAGAGAGAGAGAGAGAGAGACGCAAAGAGACAGAGAAGAAGAAAGAGAAAGAGAGTTAGGCGTGCGAGAGTTAGCCATGGAAAAAAAAAGTGCATCGAGGTAAAAAGTCAAACGAGGTCGCGCTCGTCAAACATAATTATTTTCACTCGATACACGTATCCCGCCTCTAATTGGCCGGTATTCCGCTCGCGCGAAAATAAAACCGAACGTCCGCGTCGCAAACATTTTTCCGCATCGCTAAGTGGTCCATGACGATTCCGCGCGTTCCGATTGCTCGGTTATTTCATTCGGTCTGGCACGCTGTTTCATTTACCTTTTTGTTCGGATCCAGTTTTTTTCTTCTCTCACTCTCACCCCTACCCCCTTCCCTTCCTATGCCGACTCTTTCAGTTTTGTTTTCCCGCTTCGACGATCGTTGGGAAACGATGAGTGCATTGTAACTGCTCGCTCGCGTTTAAACTGGGACCGCCTCGACCCCGCCCGCGAATCCAACTGTCCGTAAAACAGTTTTGTTGCGACGTGGAATAATTGCGTAATAAAGGAACGTTGTAATTAGACTGCGGATCCTTCGACGCAGATGTTGGGAACTCTGGAAATTCGACAGGATCGAACGATAAAATTTAATGCCAGCGTCCGCTGCCGAAGCGAAATCCGTTCGATGGGGAAGGTACGAATGCACGATGATTCCGATCTTTCGAGATGTGTATGGGAGGGTGCTGCCGAGTAAGGCGTGCAAACAGAGGAGATTCCTTATGGAATAACTATGGAATCAGATTTTTTCATCCGAAGCTTCGTTCTCGAGGAAATTGAGTTTGAAACTGGGTCTGCTTGTTGCTTGTAATGGCGGATGCAAAGTTGAGTCTTTGGAGAGTCGGTTTTCTCGAAAACAACGCGTGAAACAGTAAAGTGGTATTTGTTTCTTCGAATTTGTCATTTCACGTGGCATCATTTCTACCCGGCCTTTTTACGATTTTCGCCCCACCCTGTACAATCAGTCACTCGCTAAAATCTTATTGATAGAAGTAACTTTCTCCTGTATTGTCAACAAGAACCACAGCAAAATTTCCTAATTTCACCAGACTTCTAACGATTGTATCTGTGATGGAAAGAATATGGCAAAGGGTTGAGAGAATAAAGCACGTCTTCGTATAATTTCCACTTTGCCAGAACTCGCATGAAAATAAATAAATTCTTCAACAACCCCAGTGCTGCGCAATCGAACATTTACAGATAGATCCGGCGATGTGGTAAATCAGATCAAGATCGCCGATAGCACACCAAGAAATGCTAGTTACAATCTACCCCTAACGATTATAGCTGTCAAAAAATATAATATGGCAAAGGTTTCTAAGAATAAAGAACGTCCTCGTATCGTTTCCACTTTGCCGGAGCTCCCAAGAAAACAAATAAATTCTTAATCAACCCCAGTGCTGCGCAATCAAACATTTGCAGAAAGATCCGACGACATGATCAATCAGACCAGGACCAAAGTCGCGGAACGCAAGCAATCGGCTAGCAAGGCGTTCAATTGCAAGCGGGGCCGATTAGCGCCTGCCGGCGCGACAGCGTGTCTTCCGTTAATCAAATCGTCGCGAGGAAACAACCGCAGGGATGGTATCGTCGTGTAAATTGGACGTGTTCCAATTCAAAGTCCAGCCAGCCAGTGGTTGCTTAGCTAAACGAGTTCCTCGAAGCCGGCCGAAACCGATCGGTTTGCCAGTTTGGATTCGATGCCGGTATCCGCCGATAAACCGCGACAAGCCGTTCCACTTTCCTTTGAGTCTTTTCTGTCGCCTAGTATCCCTCTCTCCCTCTCTTTGTCATTCTTCGTCAGCGTGTATTCGCGTACGGACTGTTCCGAAAACGGGAAAAACAAAACGGGAAACGTACGCTGCTGAAACTCCCTGCGAAAAGGGGCTGCCAGCGAGAAGGACGAAAGAGGGTCCCCCGGTGGAAACAATTTCGTGGCTCCGTGTAAAAGGCGAAAGCAAGAGGGTCTATCGATTAGACGTTGAATAATGTCGCCTCGATTACCGGACTCTTTCTTCTCGCTTTAAAAAGACGAATAGACCCGGTCCGCTGGTTCTTCTATCGTATTTATGCGGCTGAGTCGCCGGGACCAAGGGGTTGCGGGGGAAGAGCTTTCTATCTCTTTGCAGGAAACTTCATTTATTTCACGTGAATGGGGAAACGGTCTCGGATCCACCCAGCCCAGCGGCTGGCTAAGGGGAAAATCGCGAGGATTCCCCGAGCATTAGTCAAACGAGCTTCCGATCCGTAAGAAGCGCGAGTCGTTTTAATACCTTGAAAAAGACGGACCACCCCCACCCCTCCCCCGTGCCACCCCGTTCCACCCCGTCGATCTCTCTTCTTCAGGCCACCTTACTTTAATCTTTGACTCGATTGCCTCCGCGAAACACGCGGCCCGAAGAGGAAGAGTTACCTTAAGAAGAAAACAAGAACCCCGTAAGACGGTCTGAAACCTTGCTTCACCGTCTCGTCGAGTTTTCGGCCAGTAATTTTGACGCTGCACGGGGAATCTTCGGTGATCCGCAACCCGGCTCTGTCCCAGTTTCCTTTGAACCCTTTCGACGGGCTCTCTCAATTCCTCCTACTCTCTATCGGTTTACTGCGCTTCCACGGGACTTAAGAGGCGGGCAACGCCGCCAGACAAGAAATAAGTTTGCCGTCTTATTTACCGCGAGACCGGAATTTCCTCGTTGATACATCAAAGACAGATTAAGGGGACTTTCGAGCGAGTTGATCCGACGTCGCACAAAGACACGGCACCGTATCATTTCATTTTTCGTCGGCCACGTTGCGCCGCGAGACGAAGCACGGTGGAACGATCGTGTAACGTGCTACGCATTCCACGGTAAACATCTTTTTAGTTGCCGTCTTTCTCTGCGAATGTTTTAATTCTCCTGTCACTGTTGTTGCGACGGCAACACCGATGGTTGTGCGGTGCTTCACCTTGGCATCAATTAATTAAAGAGGAAGTTTAATTAAGATAGCTCTGATCGTCTGGTTCGGGCACGCCTGCAAAGATTAACCAATATTGAAGGGACCTACCCCCACCCCCCTTTGAAAAAGTGCCAAAAATTGGAAAAAAATTTTAGATCACTGATTCTTTTGTAATTTTGACTACAAGTTACTAGATTTGTAGGCAGAGTGTATGCCAATTTTCAGGTCCATTGGAATCGAATTGCGGCGGATACTCTGATCGGGGCAATCCGGCAACTCCCGATGTGACGATTCTGAAATGGTAATCCGAGAAGGCCATATGGTCAAAAATTATGTCTCGCCGATTCACATCTAATTCTGGCTACGAGTAACTGGACATGTTGGCAGTGTGTATACCAAATTTCAGCTCGATCGGAATGAAATTGTAGCCGTGGTGCGATTTTGAAAATTTCGAGGCGTTCGAAATCGCGGAAATTGGCAAAATGGGGTTGATAAAATGCAGCTTCCTGAAGTCCCCTGAAACGCTAGCCAAGAAAATGAAGGCTCATCTTAAAGAGGAAGGTTTGAGGAAGATTTTCCCCTTTGAATCATGTCGATAGCTCTAATAGTTTGGTCGAGGCACGACTTCAAAGATAGCCAAATATCGCCAACTAGTGAAGGGACGACCCCCTACCTGTCGAAATATTGGAAAAAATTGTGGAAAAATTCTTAGATCTCCGATTGTTTTGTAATTTTGGTTGCACGTTTCTAGACGCATAGACAGAGTGTATTGTGAGTGAATGGCGCTTCTGGCGCGACTTTGAAATTTCGGGGTGTTCAAAATCGCGAAAATGATTATAATTATATGAGAATAATAATGAAAATAATTAAAAATTTTCTTTTGTTGCAGGTGAGTGTGCCGCTGTCCTTATCTAAACTAGGCGAATTCAAGGTAAAGTGCACATTACAGTAGATTGCAAATATTTATGCAAACTCAAATTTACGTGTTCCGGTTTACATAAATTCGAGCTCAATGTAACAATATATTTAATGTTCGCGGTTAAAAATTAAAAAAAATTTGTTACATCAGAAAAAATGTTTTGGTTCTCGAATTAAAACAACTTCGAGTGTTCCGGTGTACATAAATTCGAGCTCAATGTAACAATATATTTGATGTTTGCAGTGTTCAATTAAGAAAAATGTCTTGGTTTTCGAAAATTCTCTAAAAAACAAAGTTCAAACAAAAGAAAACTGCTGTAGAAATTGTGTTAAAATCTTTATCGATCGATAGGGCGGATTTTCAACGAATGTTTTCGTCCAAGTTTCGTCGACTGAGTATCTCCTCGCGTATAAATAAAATATATCATAAGAACTAAGTTTTTACGACTGAAACAGGAAGCTTATAGCGAGCAGTGTCTGTAACGAAGAAGAAGCGTCTCAAAAGCTGTCGTTTCCTTATTCCGCAAGCACTCCGGGCGAAAACATCGAGCGACAGTCGAATAGAATAATTAATTGGTCCATTTGGAGAGCGGCCCGGCCTTGGTACGAATTTCGTCTTACCGAAAGAACGGGCTGAAGTGTGATTGTGAAGAAACGCGTCTAGGAAAAAGAAGAAGACTCGGCTTCCCCCTGACTGCAACGACGAGAGATAGCCAGCTCGAACTGTAATAAAAACTTTCCCTGTCTTTTTACATTCAGCGGGCGTAGCGATGGGACGCAATCAGCCAAGATTCGAATAGATGTCGCTAATTTGTTCGGAGAGATAACGAGACTCGAATCACCTCTATTTTCCGAAACTTTGATATCTTTTCTTTGCAGTTTGACGACTTCGAAACATCCTCTTCTTTTTTTTCTTTTTCACTAAACCACACTGCGTTCATTAAACTTTGTCTATTCGTAGTAGGTTTACAGCGCACTACCTGTTTGACATAGTTTTATAAAAGTTTATCAGAATGTGGCTGTCTTAAACTTTTAGTCATTTTGCCTAAATCAACAAATGGATAGTTACCGATGGATGCATCTTTGCAATCTAAATTTTATCGTTAATTCAAGATATTAGAATTAACAATATGTTAGAACAATTTGAAAAATTTCACAAAATCGAAGTAATTTATTTAATGAAGCAGCAATTTGAAACTTTTTTAATTTTTAATTTTTAATTTTTAATTTTTAATTGTTTTAAAAGTTGCCAAAATTGCCATCTTCTGCTAACCGAGCGTTCCCTAAATCGTGCTATAAAATACACGATCTGACAATACCAATTTTCTTCCCTATTTTCGGGCGGTACGGTAATAAACAAATTCACATGCTGCGTTATTTATATTATCCCACATCGGTTCTAGAAGACGAGGAAATACGTATAAAATACTAATAGTCAAGCTGATGTTGTTGCAGCGCAGCTTTCAAAAACACGAAAGGAAATTCATATTACCGATGATATAAATTCTCTGAAAAAAATCTGACGGTTGCTATTAACCGAAGGGATATCCCGAGTTACTGAAGGTGTAATATAACATAAGAGCTGTAAACAGGAAATATAATATAAAGGCTATTTATACAAAACTCGCATATGTTCGCTCCGTTATTTCCATCCATTTGTTGCTGCGCGTTATTTGTAATTTTCAATCGTAAAGCTAGGATCGAAGGTAATTAAATCTCGCGCGTCTTCCTGGTAACGGTTTTTCTTGTTTGAGATGCAATTAGCGCTCTTCCTGTCCCTCTTACACTTCTTGCTTCTGCATTAGTCCTCATTATTGGCTTCTTCTGGAAACACGTAAAAGAAACTACTAATCCACTTCGTAAATAATTTTCTACAGTTACGAACGGCTAATTCGAACTCACGACTTGCTGATTTCCACGTTCAATACTTTTCTAAGAAACAACTTAAATAATATACTACAAATGGAAACGAGTGTACAAGGCAAAGTGAACATTTTATTAGAAAATGGTTAGAAGATTTCAAATGTTGAAATATTCAATATCATTATCGATAATTTACTACCATCTCTTCGGAAATTTATAGTGTATAATCGAATATTAAAGCCATTTGCATAAATTGACGAGTTTAACGTTAGAACTACCGAACAGTAAATCCAACTTTACAATAATAACGACGCTGTATCTATTCGAACTTCATAAAATGTTTAGTAGAACACATTATTCTATCGAATGGTCACCAATGACCAATGATTTATTTGTATTCCTAATACAATGTTACTTTAATACTAGAACTACCGAACAATAAATCCAACTATATATATTGCTTCGTGATAATAACAAGACTGCATCTATTCAAACTTCATTCAATTTTTATTGTAACATGTGGTTCATTAAAGAAGGACATCAGAAAGTTACCAGATGGAGGTTGACCAGACCTTTTGACTGGTTTGGTAGTTCTAGTGTTAATTTAAAGTTAGTGTTAACTTAAAGCTTAGAAATAAATTAAAGTATTAGAGAAACAGGTAGAGAACAGATTTGTAAATAAATAATTATTAAATAAACGAGATGCCGCTTCGTTCGCCGCACGAAGAGCACAAAACGCACAAAAATACTAATTAAAACATCTCGAAATTCAGATGGACGGTTCCTCAAAAATAGCCTAACTTAGGCGTCCATACCATAAACCTCTTCATTCGTTTAAAATATTCTTAACACTTTACCGACCGGAATCCTATTAATAGGACTTTATATTATATTATTAAATATAACTTTACCGAAGATGTCTCATGGTTTTCCGAGAAAAATTGCTGTCAGCGTTGAGAGATCCGTTAAAAAGTTTTCAGTCATGAACTATGGACGATATTCGCGTCTTAACACTAATTTAGAACTGCTAAATCTTACAAGGGAACATATTCATATACGAAAATCCGATTTTGATGAAACTTATGGGAGCTTATGGCTTTATTGTTTAAACAAAAAACTTTTCGTCAAATTTTCTTGCGCGACTACATTTCCCATTGGAAAACACATAATTTAAAAAATAATTCAAATTTTTTCGACCCCTGATTTCCGAGATATCTCAAAAACATCCCAACTTTGAGGGCTGTTTTCACCCCTTCAAAGTGAATGGTTGCCGATAAAAAATAACACGTGTCAAATATTTTTCAAAGAACTATAAGCACCCATAAGTTTCATTAAAATCGAATTTTCGCATCTGAATATGTTCCCGGGTTAGTTTAGGATTGCAGCGCTATTCGCCGCGCAATGCGCAACATGTCAGCAGAAACCAACGTCGCAGACGGTATCTAAAAACCGGCCGGATTGTAAAGTCATGCGAAAAGGTGTTGGTTGCCAGAAACTTTGAGAAGATCTTCCGATTCGTTGGAGACCGTTAACGCGTTATGATTTATCGAACGACTGTGCGTGTCAGGAGCGAGTCTTGTAAATATTTTCAGAACCGAGCATCGTCGCCATCGTTGTCGCCGTCGTTGTCGTCGTCGTCGTCGTCGTCGTCGTCGCCGCCCGACGGTGGTAACCGAATCGAGATCTCGAGATACGGGAGAAAGTTACGAGTCAAAGGGCAGATATCCGGGGGGATGTCGAGACGAGCATCCAGCCGGTTCGAGCTCTTGTTCGTAGGTTTCCGCGGCGCGTTTTCAAGGGATTCGGGGCCCATCGATCATACGTTTTGTAAGCGTAGCGATATCCTGGCGCTTCGCGGCTCATTTTTCACGGATTCTTCCTTCTCCGTGCCTTCTTCCAACGAAACTCTTAAGCAACGCCGTGACAAGCTCGTTAGCCGACGAAACCGACTTCTGTCCCATCTTTTTCTCTCTTTCTCCTTCTCTCGGTCTCTCACCTTTTAGACCGTCACCGTAGCTGATATGCAACTTCTTTTTCCCATCCCAAAAACTCTGAACTGTCAGACACCGTCAAAAACACGTGGACTTTTTGAAATCGAACAACTCCTGATAACAACGTGGATGTTTAACATTAACGCTAGAACTACCGAACGATAAATCCAACGATATGCATTACTTTGTAATAATAATGAGACTGTCTCTGTTAAAACTTCAAAAAATTCTTATTGTAAGGTATACGTCGTTAAAGAAGTACATCCGAAAATTTCTGATGAAAGTATTTTTATAACTTCAATAATTGCGAAAGAAAAAATTAGGGACCAGTCAAAATGACTGGTTTGGTAGTTCTAGTGTTAAATCTGTCGTCATTGGTCAAAATAAGCGATTTTTTATTTTAATATTATTGATATTATAAGAAGATTTTCGAATGGAATGGTTCAACAAATATTTTTTGTGGAGGGTGTACTGTAATAGTAACCAGACAATTTTTCAAATAAATTACATTGTGCCATTTTTATAAAGAAATATTTTATGACGATTACCTTTAAGGATCGATTAAATGGTCAATTTTCGAATGCGATTGTTACGCAGCATTTTATTGATATTGCGAAGATGCTTTCGAGGAAAATGGTTAAACAAATATTTTTAGTGGAGAGTATATTATAATACTTAATCACACAGTACATTCATACTTACTTAACCACTATATTCGAAATGTTCAATTTCAGAATGCAATTGTAACGCAGCGTTTTGATCAAGAAATACTATGATAGTCTGCATATTTTTGGTTCTTATTTAAATATCCAGTTTTACTTTTAAACAAAGTTTATTTTGATGTCGCGTGTGTGCTTGCCACACATGCTTTTTACGTAAATGGAAAAATAAATACACGGACGAGAAAATTACGCGATGTTGAATCAAAATCTCGTGGTTAGCGAACACGTTATTTATCGCTGAAAAAAAGGAACTCAGATTAGACGTGACAATTTCGCGAACGAAAAACGCGAGTAACAAAAAGAAACTTCATTTCTATCGCAACGTAATTTAAAAGACTTGCAATTCGTTGATAGAATCAGCCAATCGCTGCAATGGTAGTTATACTGGTCAATAATTTTTTTTATTAAAAAGAGTGACCATATCGTTGCTATTCAAAATTAGATATTTCATATGGAAGAACTTAATACAAACACGAAACGTTCCGAAGAATCGATCGTGCACAGGTTTTAATCAACCGCTCGATTCCTTTTTCTTTTTGTTTTGTTAACAAACGATCTGCTTCGGTTTTACCGTTTCCGATCGCGATTTAAGGCTCGCCGGTGCGCTTTTGTGCTCTCGACTCGCACGGTTGGTTCGCTGTTTAATAAAAATGAAGAAGGCTTTTTTAGTATTTGCAAGCATTGAACGAGCGATGTGCCTTCTTTTGAGAGCTGTGAGAATTACTCGACGCAAACGTCAGCATTGTAAATACCGATTGCACTGTCCAATAAAATCAAACTTTTTTCCAGTTTTGCAATACCTGTTGGGTGATTCTTATACACTCCGTCATCCTAAAACCAAATCCGCAAGTAGAATTGCTCCATCACCCAACGTTTTCAAACAATTGTTACATGAACTCTTTTAGATTTCAGTGGTAGCGGAACTGTTTTTATAAAGAACATCTTGGAGCTTCTTTTTACACGCATCGGTGTTTCGGTACCAGTTCGTGACAGCCAAATTATTTTTCAATTTCATTAACGCTACAATTAACTTCATAAAACTATAGTTGTCGAGAGGAGTGTATTAGCCTCGACTGTTACGACCTTGAAGCTTCTATGGATTGAGAAATCTAGGTTCGATCAACGGAAGCAATAATGTGTGTAATTTCGTTTCTCAAGACAGCTATACCCATCAATTATGAATAAACCAGAGGCACACTACTTCCTTCAAATTCTGCCTTCAATTATACATCTAACCGTATCATTATTCATAGGCTGAAAAGATTGGTTCGATCTTCAAGGTTATTTCAACGTCTTTGCAAAGTAGGTTGTTGAACTCGTCTTGATCTTCGGTGGCTTAAAACGTACGATACACGGCAGTTCTTCAACCTTCTTATGTTCCCCAGTTTGGAATTATAGTTAATGTAATGAATATTGGATAGTCGGAAAAGTATTCAGAGATTTTTGTCACTAGATGTTGTTTGGTGTCATATATCCGGCAACACTAATCAGATTGCGTCGTACTGACGCGCATTTGAGAGGTAACCTGTTTCCATCTACTATTTTCATGCAGACAGTTTTGTATTTCGTCAATCATGTCAGAAGTAATATTCGCTATGTTTTGCAATTTTACTACGAAAAAGGCAAAAACGCTGCACAAGCCCGGGAAAATATTTATGCTGTTTACGGTCAAGATGTTTCATCAAATGCAACAGCATGTAGATGGTTTGCTCGCGTCCGTTCAGAAAATTTCGATATTAAAGATGCACCTCGCTCTGGTCGACCAATCACTGAAAAAGTCGATGAAATGATGCAAATGGTTGAGCAAGATCGGTATATAAGCAGCCATAAAGTTGCTAGGGAACTAAACGTTCACAGTTCAACTGTTTTCGATCGTTTCCAGAAGAGCTGAGTACAAAAAGAAACTCGATGTTTGGGTACCTCATGATTTAACAGAGAAAAATTTGATGGATTGAGTTTCCATCTGCGAATCATTGCTTAAACGTAAAATTGAGAGAATTTGGTTGGGAAATTTTGATGTATCCACCGTATAATATAGACCTTGCACCATGATTTGATTTCTACAAAACTACCTTGATGGTAAAAAGTTGGATTCTAAAAAGGACTGTGAAAATCACTTGGACAATTTTTTAACCGATAAACCACAGAAGTTCTATTATTATTATGGGATTATGGCTCCACCCCAAAATTGGCAAAATGTCATAGATAATAATGCCCAATATATACTCAAATAAAATTCATTTTGAATAAAAGAAACATTTAATCAAAAAATGATAAGAATCTCTCAATACTTTTCCGACTATTCAATATATTCATACATAAATTTATGTTTGCAGTAAACCTGTCGCCATTGGTGGAATCACCGACTCCAACTTTTTTTTATTTGACAATTATTAAAATTACAAAATTGCTTTCGTCGGAAATAATTAACACGTTAAACGCTGGGACCGGATCCTCGGGGCCCGGTCGCAGACTTTTAGGTTCGTTCTGCACGACCGTCGGCGGTAGCCATCTTGATGGTGGAGTCTGGGTCTGAACGGAACGGCAAGCAAAACGGGCTGGGCACTTAACGTGTTAAATAAATACGTTTAGCACATTTTTATATTACGATACAAATCGCACAAATGAACTGTGCGATTAAATTTTGGTCACAAGCTCAGATAAAAACGTTTTAAAACACAATGATTATCATTCCAACAAATTGCAGTTTTTACAAACAAACTTGTTTCGCATATTGGCCAGTAGATGGTCTTCTATTATCTAGAAAAGAACCATTCAAATTGTTTGGTCGAATTTTTGAAAACTTATTCCGTTCTAGAAAGTGTCCGAATATTTCCGTGACCGACTGTAGGTCGATCGAAAGAGTACTCATCCACCGTGTCTGCCCGTCCTAAAAATCCGACAAAGTTTCATCCAAATTGGAACCGGATGCTTCGCATCCCCTTGTCAGAGCGGGTCGCACACTCGAGCAAACCCTCGAAGAGAGTTAGAGCTCGTTTGAACAGGATTCTCGTATTATCCCATTAGACATTAGTTTCCGCGGTACAAAGACATCCGTCCCGGCACCGAGTCCCGTTCCAACGTATCGCCTGAGCGAGCATGATCGCGAGCCACCATCTCTCGGCTCGCAACAATCGATCGATAAGGCAAATAAAATTCCGCCCGCGAAAGGGGCAGCAATGTCTGCGAATTGAATTCCGACGTCCGTGGGACTCGGGAGTCTTTTGATCGAGTCCTAAACTCGCCGCGAGAAGGATAGTCGGAGGCGGCCCTTTTCCCTCGCCTATTCAAAAGCAAATTCGATTAGCGAGCGACAGATTGATCCTTATTGAATCACGGCTCGCGGTGGTCTTTGTTATCGCGATACCGTCCACGGAATCACCCCCACCCTGCACCTCTCCCGGTGTGGTTCGCGTTCATCGATCGGTAATGACCCCGATGATCGGCCCAGATAAAAAGATCTTCGTGTCGGATTCGGTTTCTTTCTTTGACCCCCGATCTCGCTGCCTCCCCACGCCCCCCTCCCCCTTTTTCTTGTCCCGATCGATCAGATTGCGGGATCGGATCGGAACGAAACGAAAAGGCCACGCGCGTTCCGCGAGAACGCGAAGTCGATTTCATTTAAATTAAACAGCCGTCGATGGTAATCGATGCGGAAACTTCGCCGAGTAATTATCCGGCCGCGGCATTCCTTTCGTCGATTTCTGAGCGCGCGACTTCGCGCCCGTTCCCTGCCCGAGCTACCTGAAATCTTTTTCTCGCCCAGTTATGCTTCCAAAGCGTTTACCCGTCGGCGTTGTTCCGTCCGGGTCGAGGAACAGCCTGTTCGAAGGCAATTGTTCACAATGTCTTCGACGGGTTAATTAGAAAATCGTTACGATGCCATCCATTAAAAAGTTTTCATTGATAGATTATAAACTTAACCGTCTATGGGCTGAATTTTTGTTTTCAATCCAAAACAACATTGGGGGAACGAAAAATCAGAAATTATAAACCTATATATGCAAATGAAAAAAAATGTTTCCGTTTAAACAATTTTATTGCAATATATTCACTATGTGACTTTCAAGTAACAACGGCCGTTTTAGCAATTGATTCTATAGGGAACTTATCGTTTTGTTTAATATAACAATTCTTTGCAATTAGTTTCTTAACAGTAGAACTACCGAGTAATAAATCTGACCGATTTATATTGCTTTGTAATAATGACAAAATTGCAACTATTCAGATCTCGTACAATTTTTATCGTAATATCTGCTTCAATGAACAAATTCATTCGATACTTTCTAGTGACAATGTTTTTATAATGTGAAGGCTGTACCTCTTGTGCTCACCGACAGAGGGACAATAGGACGAGTTTCCCACTAGTACTTGATTCGCCTTTGATTCATACATTGGATAGTTGGAAAAGTATTGAGAGATTTTTGTCACTATATGTTGTTTGGTGTCATATATCGGGCAACACTAATCAACGACCTATAAAGTTTGCACTTCTGTGCATAAAAGCTTAAGCGTGAAATTCCATAAAACAATTTGCACTTGACGTTAAACATTTTATTTTTGAAATCTCTTTGTTGGATCACATTGCAGTGCATACATATTGGTATAGTCAACTATATTGCTTATAATTTTCTTGTCAAATAGTTTTCGAAAATAGGTCACAGGAGAGTGGGGTGCTTCGGGGACATTAGGGCAATCTCCTTTCCAAGGGCAATAACAACTATTATTATTCATCTGGGATAGTGATTGCCAAACAATTCTTTGTGGTCCTGCATCTTCCTCATCCAACGAGGATCGAGTACTAAATTCTTCGTCACTGTCAATGACATTTATCCGTCGTCGGGGAAATACTATTACATCTTCATCGGACTCGGAATCCAATAAGGAATCATCGGATCTATTACCGCTAATGCGTCTAATTCTAATTCCTCTGTTATTTCTATCTGATATTGTATTCATATTTTGGGTATATGATGTATAAATTTGAAAACAGGAGAAAGCACAAGCTTTATCCTAAATGTACCGAAATCTGCCATAATAGCCCACTGTAACCTCAAAGTTACAAAACTGTATCATAAAAAAACAGTAACAAATTGAACATTGAAATGTAAACAAATAGGTTGTTATTGATATACGAATCCAGAGCTATTATGTGCACTATTTTTAGTTTGGTAATCACTGACAAAAGCACAAATAATATCAATTGAATCAAATGGTTTCGCTTACTTTTACTGCAGACAGTTTGCACAGCATTTATTTTGTTATTTCAGGTTGATGAGTCTGGCAACGGTCATAAATATTAATATTGGTTGTCTTGGAAACGTTATAGAATTAAGATTTATGCGCCATCTCATGAAAAAAGCTATAATTATTTGGTAAAATGACGATAAATTAAAATGTGACCTAAAAGTTACACGGACCCATAGTGGGTTAACAGATTTTGAAATAATCGCCGGTCGGTAAAGTGTTAATTTGGCCGACGACATTGGCGAAGATCGAAGAAGAGTTGCGAATCGCTCGAATACTCAGATATCGAGAATCGGCATCCATTTTGCGTGTTACGAACGCAATCGCGCTAGCAATCCCCTATTATTTCTGGGCAGAGGCTACAGAGAGTTTTACGATAATTGATATGCACCACAAGTTGCATTTAATGATATTTCAACCGAGATTTCCACACGTTGGCAGTGTCTAAGTTAGACGCCCAGTTATGAAGGCGAAGCTGTGTCGAGAGAAGCTAAATTCGCGATTAATTCGTTTCTCTCGTCATGTCGCCACATCTGTACGACCACAATGCGAAAATTGGCCTGCGTACTATAGTCGTCGTGCCACGACTGTGGTTCGGTTAACCCGTTGCCCTACAACAACGTGTCAAACTCGAGATGAAGATTTGGAGCAGAATCTTCCCCATATGTATGTCCTGAATTTTGTATAAATCGAAATAAAATTTTATTTAATTATCGTTTGTTTTGTAACGGGAGGGCTGGTGCTCTCGAGGATCGCAAAGGATTTTGATGGACGGCGACGATACGCGGTTTTTAGATATCGTCTGCGACGTTGGTTTCTGCGGACATGTTGCGCATTGCGCGACGAATAGCGCTGCAATCCTAAACTAACACGAGAACATATTCAGATGCGAAAATCCGATTTTCATGAAACTTATGATGGGAGCTTATAGTTCTTTGAAAAATATTTGACACGTGTTTTTTTTATCGGCAACCATCCACTTTGAAGGGGTGAAAACAGCTCTCAAAGTTGTGGATAAAAACAATATTTTTGACATATCTCGGAAACCACAGGCCGAAAAAATTTGAATTATTTTTAAAATTGTGTGTTTTCCAATGGAAAATGTAGTCGCGCTAGAAAATTTTAACAAAAATTGAAATAAATAAATAATAAATGTAGTCGTTCCCATAAGTTTCATCAAAATCGGATTTTCGCATCTGAATATGTTCCCTTGTTAGTATATTAAATAAACTTTTTATTAATTAATTAACGCGTTAATTTTCAAGATAAATATATATAGCAGTAAACTGACTGTTGATGAATATAAACATACAGATTCTGCTGATGGAATATTTTCTGTAGATTTTTAAGATGTCAGATGTTTACGGTTTCTCTGAAACTAAATATTAAATTTCACAAACATGTCAACCATTCCACCAATGAATTAACATCTCTGTCCGGTCGCTATTGATCCGGAATACGAGTAGGATACACTTTCACAGTGATCGCGGCACACAATAGTATCATTGCGAAATTCAAACTTCCGCACAGCTGCTTGTAATGTTAATCACGGGTAGAAACAATTCTCCCGAAAACATACCTGCACCTACAAGCATCATTCTATAATTATTTCATATCCTGAAAACACCCGAGGCGTTCCATGCACGGAATGTCATGTAACTGGTGCTACAATCAGCTTGGAGCCGATTTTATGTCAAACAATAAATCCAAAATATAGAAGAAAATTACGTTTCATGCTAAGCTTCGTTTTCGAGAGAATCAACTTTAAAAATGTACTCGGCGAACGTACGCGAGCACGCGTGCACGTATCCCTTTTTATTATTCGAATAATTTTTAATTTCTCTACCAATGTAGCGACCATCTGCGCGTACAATAAAACATTTGCCGTGCAAATGGTCGGGCTCGTTTCCGCACCGTCAGTTGTCCACAATGCTCGAAATGGGCTGGGTTTTCTCGACACAAAATCTCAGCAGCGCGACAACGCTGCTTGGGACTCGAATGGTTAATCGGGATAACGAAAAATGAAACGCGGATGAAGAAAAATAAAGCATAGTTTCAAATGGGTTAGGATTCTTATCATTTGAACGCGCGGACTAATGAACATCCTTCAACCAGTTTACGTACTTACCGAGCATTGTCCGTCGCGTCGCCATCCAGATTTAATCCGACCGATCATGGAGGCGAAACGGAGGAAATTAATTTAACGTGCGCCGACTGAAAGCAGAAAACGAGTCTCTTTATGGGGTTCGTGGAAGCCGGAAACACGACGCAAACGCGTCCGCGGGTCCCGATTTGTTCAGGACGCGCGCGGGTACCCGAGACCCGAGGTCTCCCGCAGTCAAAGCGACTAATTCTGATTAGCTCCCAAGCGATCCGAGTATATCCAATTACTGCGTCGCTCGCATGTCGCCCCGTTCGTCCGCCTTAATCCCGCGGAATAATTCGCCCCGGTGGCCTGTCATGTGCCTCCACTGACAGTGAAATATAGGTGACAGCGCAGCGCGGCGCGGCGTCGCGTTGCCATTCCGTCCCATAACCGGGCGCGCCGTTCGTCGCGGTCGCGCTCCCTTACAAAACGCGACGAATCAATTAAACACCCAATAATCCAAGTCCGCTGAATTATTTTCCCCGCAATTAACTCGGTACAATCCGCCATCTTCCAACCTCGTAGCAAACGAGAACCGTTCGAAAACGTCGATAGAGCCGGCTAATTATCCGATGTCCCTGTCCGATGATCGATCGGTGATCCGTGAGTCTCATTATCGCGACCGTGCGACTGTCAGCGGACACAATTTATGGCCGATCGCGGCTACCCGGTTATCGGGCAATACTCTGAAAACTCGGATCCACTTTCATTGTTATCCAATGGATTCGGAAAGTTTGTTAGTTAACGGATTTTCATGCGCCGGGGTCGACTCGCCTCCGCTATCAGATTGCGGCCCAGGTGTGGTCTATATTGCCGCGAAATTTTAGCGTCCAAGCAGAAAAGTTGGACACTTGTTCGATGTTATTGTTGCGACGTACAATGGCGCGGGAATTTAGATCAGCCAGTGTAAATTAACGAGCTTTCCTCCTCGGTAAACCCGAAAACAAAGCGTCAGATCGCTAATTTGAAAATGAATGATTTTGTGCGACGATCGCAGAAAGTATCCCGTTCGAGGAACTCGAGGATTTTACGGGACACTCGGTATAGCGATCGGTGACGGATCAGGTAGCAACGGGAAAGGACGCCCAATTATCCATCTATTGGCAAGCGAAAGAGGTAGCCGGTACAAATTCAATGCAGCGGTAACATGGGATTTGGATGCCTCTTAAATTGCACCTGTAAACAATTGCTCGCGCGTTAATTCCAGTTTTCTCCGCATAATTCTATGATGTCGAGGGACGCCGGATTTTTCCATAAGAGGGCTACCATTAACGAGATACTCGATCCGCTTCGAATGACACAGGTGCCGCATCCTCTTCGAGCGAGAAACACTTAACAGGCAGTGGCACAGCGTGAAGATTACAGAAATTACGACGCCCCTAAACAAGACCTTTCCTACCGGCAATTTATTATTACCGTTTCCTCGGCGTTCCACGCGGTTGGTGCTTTCTAATCCGCTGGGAATCGATTCCGCGCCGCGATAGCGACCTGCGATCCACATCTTCCCGTCTGTGGTTCACCCGTCTTCCCACTGATTCCGTTTAAGAGGATTTTCTGGTCCAGGGGATGACGAAAATTGATATTTTACGTGATAATTTTATTCCCGAAGGGTGACAATTTCGATAATTATTCTGAAAATATTAATTTTTATTAAATAATAAAAATATTATTTGTTAAGACGTAACAGCACCTTAAGAATATTTTTAATGAATGAAGAGGTTTATGGCACGGGCTCCGACGTTCCGCTAATTTTGAGGCGCCATTCAGCTAAATGCCAGATGCATTAGGTAATATTTACCAAAACTCGGAACGTACATTCATTAGGGTTGTCCTTGGTGGACACGTGCGCGTCCGAGACTTCGACTTTGTACTCAATAACAATTGAGGTGCCATAAACCTCGAGATGTGCAACACCGGACATTATATACTTCAGACAATTTTTGTAAAGCAATATCTTCAGCTACCTGCGGCCGTGCCCGCTCTACGAAGACATAATCTAAGACATAAGACAAAAACTGTATAAATGCTGCACACTTTTATGCAACCTCATTGAATCTAAATTTAACAGTTACAGAAATAACATCCAACACCTATATGCAGTCGCTGGTTTCCAATTGTAATTTTAAGCGTTAAAACTCGTACGCGAGGCTATTCAGGTTTACCCTTTATTTCAATACAAGTTGTGTGTTTTTGTAAAATCATTCGCACCACCCCTCAATATTCGAGCATTATTAAATGAACGCTCGAAGCGGACAAGTGGATTTGGTTTGGTAGAGTGAAGACCAACAGATTATTCGCTCGTGCTGAACATATTCGGTGTACTAAAGTTGATGGTAATCCAGAAAATATAGCAAAGTAGGAGAAGTATACATGGTACACTTTATGTTTTCAATTTTTATTTCATTCAATATCTCATTTCGATCGTATCAAATTTTTGTGGCTGTTAGTTTGGCAGTGAAAGTGTTAAACAGTTTTTAGTACGTTTGTTGATATATTTTAAATCCATTGTACCAAATTCGATGGTGATATACAAAATGCAGCAAGATGGGAGAAGTACACTACATGGTACACTTTATATTTTCAATTTTTATTTCATTCAATATCTCATTTCGATTGTATAAAAT